>ML978133.1:95582-522299 GCA_010015805.1 Rhizodiscina lignyota
AAGCTGCTACTAGACTCGGGCGCCGACGTCAACGCGCAGGGCGGATACTACAGCAACGCGCTCCAGGCGGCGTCGCGCAACGGCTACGGTGAGGTGATAGTGAAGCTGCTACTAGACGCAGGTGCTATACGTCAAGTATAAGCTTCGCGACCTGCCTCCCCTCCCACCTCCTTATTATACTTCCTTTCTTATATACCCGTTGGATACAGCTTCGTCGGCTGTGTATCTCCTAATAAAAAGCCGCGATTTCTAAAAATGGGCTGACAGATTTCGATTTGCAATAATAAGGACGATTCCTATTTTAGAAGCATTTCGACATAGCGTAAAAAGTCTTTCATTGTATAGTTCTCCTAAACTTAAACTCGCAGCTGATTTGAATTGTCCGAGCGCATTTCTCGGCTCTCTACTTGTACGTTAAAGTTCCAGATTTCCAATCGCTCCTATCGAGAGGTGTCGTCAGTGATATTAGGCTTGCAACGTGACAATTGACGTGAGTTACTACACTCCAGAACTGTAAATAGGTGTCATAATATCCAACTAGTCGTATTTAAACGTATCAAGCACATTGGTAGTATTACGTCCAGATTAAGATACGGCTTAGTGTGATTTTTAAAGAAGAGGGGGTGGGGGGACCAAACTATAAAAGAATTCTGCGCGCACGAAGTCAGAATCGCTTAGATTTAATGTACCTATAATTTGTCCCGTAACGGAGTGTGTCCCTCAACCTAGTAAGGTGTCTTATAAAGGACATGTACTGTTCGTAATCACGGTGAAGTCACTGCTATGACTAGACTGTGTCCCTGTTAATAGGTACCCAAGTTTGTCGTTGCTATAAGGCAAACTCCTTAAGATTAAGTTGTACCCTATGCCATTTAAAACTGTCTCTTTCGCATGCTTCTCCATATTAGGCCAATAGATAATTGTGATTTTAGGCGTTTAAACGGCCAATTTTCTAAGGGCCTAGGGCGATCGTTACCTGTTCTTACAGCTTGATTAGAGTTATCATAGTATAAGGAGGCCTTGCCTTCGGGATGACCGACGAGTTTAATAGCAATAATCCCATTCGCCCATGTAATAATAGCAATGCACGGCTTGAACTGAGATTGTAAAAGGTGTGGACATTCTCGAGGCTTGAAAACAGGCAAAACTCACACAATTTCAGCCAATAAGAGTATCTATCAATGTTGTTATTAGTAAACTAGAGCTTATAGAAACAAGTATGCAGGCTTTTTACTCAAAATCGCAAAGGCAACGAAAATTTCTGAGTTTAAGGTGCGATGAAATAGCCCCATCAGGTCTCGTCCCAGGTCCTGTTCCCGTCCCGTCAGCAACAACGGAGTGACGACTTGTCAACGCCTCCTACAATAATTAAATTATTTCAAACTTGGTGAGGCCGCAGTTCATAGATTTAAGAGTCGTATGCTAAAATCACAAAAAGAAACACTTCGCGAAGAGAAGGGGAACGATCCGTATCTGTCTTGTTGAATTCTAAAGTGATGCTAGATTGGTTTATAAAGAATTAGCAGGGAACAGCCGACATAATCACATGCCCCTGTAGCTCAGTTGGTAGAGCGCGACACTAGTAAGCTGTTTCAGCTGTAATGTCGAGGTCTTGGCTTCGACTGCCAACGGGGGCATATTCTTTTGCTTTTTTTTTTGTCCCACATCTTGGGCGAGTGCAAGATGTATGAAGCTTTGGGTGTTGCTATACTTTTTGCTCATACAATGCGCCTATTTGATCCAGCAGCTGAGCGCTTCTCTGAACCTCGTCGTGGTAGGTTCGCCCAAATGCATGCCTTGCCTCTCCGGTCGAGAAGAAAAGGTGAGAAGAATTTTTTA
Source organism: Rhizodiscina lignyota (assembly GCA_010015805.1). NCBI lineage: Eukaryota > Fungi > Ascomycota > Dothideomycetes > Aulographales > Rhizodiscinaceae > Rhizodiscina > Rhizodiscina lignyota. The sequence goes on from ML978133.1 coordinate 97,422, forward strand.
TATTAAATTGATGAAGATGCGCCGCCAAATTTTTATTTTTTATTTTTTGGAGAATTATAGCATCTGAGATCGTTGTCGTGGTTGAGATGTTGCATAAGTCGCGCTTTCCATATCCTGCCATGTTGAAATCGCATAAGCCTTAGAGTATTTGCACAATATTTTCAAAGTCATACTATTATTGTACACTCCAAATAATGTACAAGTGAGCTTTCAGAGACAGCCTCGCTTACTTTGAAGTGTAAGAGCCGCTCGAACTTAGGTGTTACAACTTGGCCAGCGGCTAACTGTTTGGTCACTCTGAGCCTGGAGAACTGACTGGCATCGCTCATTATGCTAAGCAGGAGCGCTACTTCGAATATCATGCCGCAAAGGTATAGTGAAGAACTCCCCAATGTTCTCCGTCCCAGCCAGTCGGTATAGTACACAAATATACACTTTCAACCCAACCGTCTCGGATTCGGGCTCCTCGTGCCTCCAAATTTCAGTGTCGTAGTGTCCGTAACTCTGATAATCTTGCCTCTCAAAAATCTCCCCTCGTTCCCGAGTAAAGCCTTCGTCACTGCCTCTCTCCCCTTCCCAAACCCCTTGAACCGCACCTCCAGTCCTCGCTCGTCGATCATGGGCAGAATGTCCCTCTCCGAGATGGCGTTCATTACAAACGCTGTCAGCTGAAACGCTGCATCAAAGGTGCCCCGTTGCGCTTTTCTAAAGCCCAAGTTGCCCGTGGACAACATTATCGCCTTTCGCCGGTCGTGCGGCCCTCGCCGCTCCTCGGCAGGTGGGAATGGGCCTGTCAGGCAGAGATGCGTATTGTGCTTGTGGGTATAGATGTGTAGGACAAATGGTTCAGGGCGGTTGTAGTGAGATGAGACGAGGGAAGGGGCGAAGTTGAAGGCATTGTTGGAGCTCGAGGTAGAACCGAATATGCTCTCGACGTTGGTAAGCGAGGGCGAAGTATTCGTGCTTTCAGAGGCAAAGAGGCTCTCTAGAGACGTTGCCCCCATGGCCTGCTTCTGGACTTGCTCATTTGAGCGAGCCTGGAAGAGGCTTGGGGTTGTGTTTGGAGGAGATGATCGTCTATTCGGAGGAGGGTCATCGGCGCGGAGTCGAGGGGAGGTGGTGAATGCTCGCCGCGTCGCATCTTGCGGCAGGAGCTTGTTTCGACATGACTGGCATATGCTGGAAGAGAACAGACGTTTCAATGGCTGCGAATTCATTGTCGTCGCGCAGTTGAAGGCAAGCTTCAGCTACCAACCGTGGCGCTGGAACTTTTTGAGTCGTCCGGGAAGTTCCGCATGGAAAGACGCTTCTTAGAGCTCGGCATGGATGAGCAGTCCGATACTTTTCGCGCGGCCACCCGACCCAAAACTCAATTCCTCTCTCTTTTGCTCACCCCGAAAGCGTCGTATTCCCAGTTACGAGACGGATTTCGAGAGAATCATTGTTCGAGTGGGCATGAGAGCGTTCTCCACAAAGCTCAACCCAAACCGGGGAGCTGGCGCATTCGCCTCCCTCTCCGCCAGCGCATATGGACGAACGCCTGCGTACAGACGGATACCGACGAGAATACAGCAGTATTCGCAATCCTCCCTAGACTCTAGACTATCAACAAAGTCTCTAGATTATTCCTTCCTCTCTCCCTTTGCCCTCCGAAGCTCACTTCAACCGCACGATGTACTATCTCGAACCACCGCTCTCTATGGCAGACATTTTCATTCGCGCCGGAATCTGGCTCAGGAGCCAAAGCTGAAGGATGAAAACCGACCTAATTTCTTCTCTGGCCAAGATGCCCAAAAGGAAGCAGGAGCATCTGAGAAGGCCACTTCCAACGAATCAACGGCAGAGGAGGCGAAGCCTGAATCCGAGACGAAGTCCTCATCTGCTGAAGGCGAGCAGAAAGATGGTGAGGGCGAACAGAAGGAAGAGGGGAAGAAAGCGGAGCCCCCGCCACCTCCGCCGCATGGTGACAAGACTCCCTGGCAAGTTTTCACCGAAACTTTGCAGTCCGAGTTCAAAGCGTCCAAGGAATGGAATGAGTCCACCAAGGCGCTGTCTTCTGGCTACAATGACTTCACACAAAATGAAACCATCAAGAAAGTGCGCTCAGGATACTCCAGCGCGTCAGACGCGGCAGCTTCAACAACTTCTGCGGCGTTGAAGACCACTGGGAAGACACTGGGGCAGGCGGCCGCATGGACGTGGGATACACCGGTTGTTAAAGGTGTGCGCAAAGGCGTCAGTGCCGCAGGAAGCGGAATTGAGAAGATTACCAGACCGGTGAGAGAGACTGAGGCGTATAAGAACGTCAAAGATGTCATCGATGATGGTTCAAGTTCGCGGTACGGAGGATGGGCCGAGAAGGAAGAGAGAAGGGCTCGAAGAGAAGCACTGGAGAGGAAGAGTGGAAGAAGAAGTGGGGAAAAGATGGAAGAAGATCCTAAGTATGTTTCTCGCTATATTTTTTGAAGCAATGGGATTGGTCGCTAACAACATGACAGTGCTGGAACAAACGTCACACTGCACAAAGATGCCGCTTGGAAAGAGCAATGGCGAGATTTCCGCGACTCATCCCGTCTTATGCAGTCCATCTTCTCTCTCCGTTCCACCTATCGCGAGTCCGAGAACCCCCTCGTCACAACAGCCCGCTCTATCTCTGACCGCGTCGCCGGCTTCTTCGCCGAGAACGAGACCGCGATGGTCATCAAAAAGTTCCGCGAGATGGATCCTGGATTCCAGCTCGAGCCCTTCCTGCAGGAGATGAGAGAGTATATATTACCCGAGGTTTTGGATGCATACGTTAAAGGCGACGTTGAGACACTAAAGCTATGGTTATCTGCTCCACAGTACCAAGTTTATGCAGCGTTGATGCAGCAATATACCACTGCTGGACTGAAGTCTGATGGAAAGATACTCGACATTCGGCACGTCGATATTCTCTCGGCAAGGCTGCTGGATCCAGGTGAAGTGCCGGTATTCATCTTGACGGCAAGGACGCAGGAGGTCCACACATACCGGAACATTAAGTCTGGTGAACTGGCGGCCGGAATGGACGACAAAGTCCAACAAGTCACATACGCGATTGGTGTTACGAGAGTGCCAGAGGACGTTAACAACCCTGAAACGAGAGGCTGGAGATTGATCGAGCTCCAGAAGAGTGCCAGAGACTACATATGATCTCATCCACACTATCTGCACGTCCATCTCTACCACCCTTTCGCTTCCATAGGAGCCTTTGCATCTCTTGGGACGATCACGGAGCGCGACTATACTCGCCAAACTTTCATTTTTCAACGCAACTCAGCATCGCAAGGCGCATGAGAATCTATTAATGGCATTTTGGATGGCCGGTTGGCTTTTCCTACCTCATGAGGAGTTGCATACCATTATCCATCTTCTCAGAAGATACCGAGCGCCTGACGACCTATTTCATGGAGACTAGCAGGCTCATGTTCAAACCCCAAAATTCTCCCCTCTTGTATGATAGCCGCTTCGTTTCTTCATATGTATGAGAAATTGTGTCGGCGTTTCGCCGTCTGACTCTTACCGTAAAATCACCATCGAGTTCGAGCTTGTTGATCTTCATGACTTTGCTGCATGTCAGTTGCCTCTGCTATTGCTCTTGCTCAATTGCAACAGCTCCGACGCAAGCTAGGCGGTGTATAAAGTTTTTGTCGCCTTAAACTAAAACTTTGTGGCCTATTACTGGTTACCTAACCCTGTTGATGTGGCGTCCGGCTGAAACGCGTGAGCACGTGAATTGGCGTCAGAATTCAGATCTACCTTTCCATCTAAATCTATATCCAGGTTAGCAACATCTCCCACGGCGCCCAGGGAGTAGGACGCGACCTCCTCAAGAGGGGTGCCCAGATAGAATCGAGTGCAAATGCATGGACTCTGTTCGCGCCTTATACGCAGATTCTTCGTTAAGGGTATGCGTTTCGTCTCGATTTGCTGCAAGTGATATCGAACGGACGGAACGCGTCGCCTTCATTCAATGGTTCTGGCCTCCAAGGTGCCGTGAACAGTATGGGGATCAAAGAATGAGTCTTTTCGCAAAAGCTACTGAGATTATGCATCTACTTACATATATTCAGTCTATGGAACCATCTTGGTGCAGGCGAGACACGCCCAATTGCGGAGTGGGCAGCGGAGCACTTTGAAAGGGCAGGACGGCCCTTGAGAATCGCAGTCGACGAGCCTCTTTGGCGCTACCAAAACTTATCAGAGGCGAAAGAAGCCGAGATCAAAAGGAGTGCGTGATTCCCTTCAATCATGGTATATCAATGCGAAGCTCTCTGACCCTCGCACAGCGAGCCCGGGCTCCCATCCAAGGGAGAAGCGCATCATCGAAAGAGTCGTGGACCTCTTGAAGCTCAATGTGCAGCTCCTATTCGTATTTGACGGACCACATAAGGCCAGAAAGATCCGCCGTGCCAACAGTGGTTACGTTGGCCAGCCCAGCAACGAGGCAATCCGCTTACTCACGAACATCTTCGATTACATGGGCGTACCCTACCACAACGCACCCGGTGATGCGGAGGCTGAATGTGTGAGGTTGGAACAACTGGGTGTCGTTGATGCAGTCTGGTCCGATGACAGTGATTGTCTTATGTTCGGATGTAGTACTTTGGTCAGGTTCAAAAGAATTCAACAGAATGGCAAGGAGATCAAAAGCAAGGACGAAGTCATCATATACCGATCGGAAACAATCTACAGTCGCACGCAGCTCAATCGAGAGGCCATAATTCTCTATGCTTTAGTCGCGGGCTGCGACTTCACCGATGGTCTGTTGAGCTGCGGCTCGTCTCTAGACTTGGATGGGATGGTGTATGATGGAGGGTGAGTGCCACTATGATGGGGCTCAAAGCACTAAGCAGACCTGCGGAAATCGCCCTACAGAGCTCCGTAGTGAATGCCAAGGTAGAGGCTCTAGCCAGCGCCCATTTGAAAGTTCCTGAACTTCTTCTTAAATCGGGCACACAGTTTTTGGAACTAAAGCCCGAGGCGACGGTGAGCATTGACTCGATTTCGGACTTGAGCAATATCCCGACGTTCGTTCTCGCGCCAGTGTCAGGAAAAGGGAGGTACAATTCAGCCACAATGATATCCTAAAGCAGCCGAAATATAGTTTTTACATAATCTCGACGCAGCCTCTCAGATAATTAGCACTGATTTCCCGAATACAGGCGCCGCTATGGCATTCTGTGTCGAGGTGAACTGTATGGACCTGAATGCACGATGGGCCAGTGTCTGAAGATGCCCATGGCACCTTAGCGCGTGAGCACGTGCACTCGTGTATTATAGCATTCCCCTCCTTCAGAGTTCTCTTCCTTCAATCAATCCGCGATATTCGCCACTTCGTGCGCACTGTGTACCCCAACAGCCGGTCTCTGCAACACGTTTCGAAGCCCATATATGGCAGTTTCCCCATCAAGATGCCATATCCTTCTCACCAAAAAATTTAACCATCTCTCCCATTCTCGAATCCCAAAGATCTCTCAACTCCTGCGGACCAGTACTCCACCACTTCTCATGCAACGTCACGACCCCAGCCTTCCTATCCCTTTCACTTGGCCACGTTGTACTCCACTTCCAATTCAGCTCCCTCCACGGCATTGGTCCATTCCGTCTAAATACATAATTCAACAAGCTCTGCTCCATGGTGTACGGATCGAAGCGTCTCCAATGCTGCATGACGGATAGTAGATGCGTATAGATTTTCTTACTCGGAGCAGCGATCCAAAGTCCAGCACCGAAGTAGAGCGATTGCAGATTCGGGATCGGATGGTCGCGCGCTCCTGTGTACCCGTTGTCGGACCGCGCTGCGAAGAGCCATTCCGAGGGAAGGGCCGCTTCGTCGGACTTCACCTTGACTTCTGGTGGCCACGAGAAAGTCGGCGACAGCGTCTTCACCTCTTCCTCCTGGAATATCGGATCCAGCGGCGCAAGAATGAGGTTGTCGGCATCGAGAAACAGGATGCGCTGGAACTCCGTCATCTCAAAGATGCGCAACTTGGTGAATTGCTCTTTCCAGCGCCGCACGCTGGTACGGATCCACCATTTCACGGGGACATCGTCGACTTCGACGATGGTGGCGCCGTCCTTTTGCAGGCGCTGTTTGTGCGATACAGGCACCGTGGACGAGCACACGACGAGGAAAGTACAGGTTTTGGTGTCGATTTTTGTGTCTGGCGCGTGCAGAAATTGATACGTCAAGAGACGCGTCGCATTGAAGTATGCATCATCCGTCCCTTGACCGGTGAGAAAAGTCGTAATCGCGTAAGGCGTTGACGAAAGTGGCTCCGTGGAGTTAAAGAGCCGGTACGAGCTTCTCGTGCTATCTAAGGCAGCATTTGTGGTGCCGCGCGAGTGGAAGCCCAAGTAGAGGCTGGCGCATATCAGAATGAATAAAAGCAGCACTCTTGTCCTAATGAACATGACATTTGTTGAAGGTAAGGTAATGTGAAGCGTGAAGGAGTAAGGAGTCAACGTCCAAGGTCCCCTCTATCCAATGTCAGAGGGGAAATGAGGCCCGTGCCCCCCTGTTTTAAGTCTCGCAACAACCTTGCCACTTATCATCTCAACACCTCAGGAATCCTGCTTTTATAAGCTCAATTCTGGGTTCTTTCACTTTATTCTTTTACATTTAATTCAACTCGTTGATAAGCAAGAGGCTGTTAATAGTATCGAAGGAGTGCGATTGTTGTTGTTTTCTATCTAAGAAGGCAGTAACGACTGGAACAAACTGAGGACCAGTAGCATTCGCTGGGTGCTCCTGTCATTACAACTAGTTAGGCAGAGAGACGTCTGCGATAGGAGCACGTGCTAAATAGTTAACTGCCACAGAAACTGCGTTGGTAAGAGGACGGTTCCAGTCTCCATTCTCGCCCGAATATGTGATCGTTGCAGAACTGCCGCCGCTGAGATCGACTTCATACACATCTGTCCTGTCAATCACAGCCATCATTTTAGTGGACAAATCGGCTTGGAACCAAAAAGCCACTCGCGGAAGTGGTTTGAGAGTAGCAAATCCCTTAGGAAGCTCAAACGGCGTGATGTAGACTTGACAGCACTGGTTAGCATTGACTCATTGAAAACCTGATCCCCGAAAACCGCGAGACTTACCAGGAGTCAACGCATTGGACACGTTCTGTAGGACTACCGCAGATGCCTTTACTTCGTTCCGGAATCCAAATCCATTGTTGGGAGACTTGGGGTCCTTGGCAACGTTATGGTCGGACCAGCTAGGAAGAGAGTATGTTTCTCCAAACGATATGGGGGCAGCGCCAGAGAGGCCGGTGATAGTGACTACATTTTCCATGTTAGTGTGGCTCATGATCCACGTACTACCATTTTATTGGACCTGGAAGAGCATATAGGGAAATATTCATGAGTTCGTTCGTGAGCACGTCTATCTTACCGCCATTCTGGAATGTCTGAGTGGAGCCTGTCATCTGGTAACTATCCGTCCAAGACGCTATCATGGTTTCCGTAACCTCTAGAGACTGTTAGCGTATAAAAGTAACGCAAGACAAGACCCGTACTTCCGGTTGAAGCGATGATGTTATAGCTTGGGTCCCCGTTCTTATCGGCGAATGCCTTGGCCATAACGAGTTTCATGCCATTGTTGTTGAAATCGGTAACCCAATTTCCATCTGTTATATTCAGTATGGCATGCTCTTAGTTCTCATTGGATCGAACAAATCTCCACGTACCAATTTTAATGGTCACTTGGTAATCAGTCATGCTGGGTTATAGTAAAGCAATTAGAAAGGAGCTCCGAAGAGATAGGATAAGATTGTTTCGAGTCTGGATAGACAATTTCAAGTATGGCAAACAGACGGAGTTAAATACTGAGAAACATTTTCTACATACGCTTATTGACATCTAGAACTTCACGGAACCACTGTTCGTTGCGCCCGATTCTGGAGCCCATTCTTTAGGTCGTCTCCTTCGCTGCGTTCATATCTTGTTGTCATGTCTCATTCCGTCTTTGGAAAGCTGAATATCAGATCCTTCTTCACTCGCATGTCTCGGACCCTTTCTTGGTGATGTGTCTCAGTTCTTCCTTCACGATCCGCATCTTCGTTCCGCGTTCATATACGTGTCTCAGCCCTTTCCTTCCACTTCCTGAATTCCTTTCTTCATATGTCTTAGTTCGTCCTTCACTGACATGCTTCCATGAGTTGTCTTCGTTCACGTGCCTTAGACATATTTCCGTTTGCATGTCCCATTATCCAACATCCACTTTGCTCCTGTGTCTCAGACTCCTAGTTTCCTCTCTGTCTGCAATGTTTACATGTTCCAGCCCATTCTTCACATTGCATGTTTTTGTTGTGTTTTAAGAATATCTCTTGTTGTCCGACCATAGAAATGTGACGTATGCATTCAGTGTCCAGCTGCTAACGTAGCTTTGATGAAAGTATCGCTAATAGAGCCGTTCTAGACCAGACTCTAGCCACAAACCGGTAAAATCCAGACGTGAAATGGCCGGGGCACATTCCTTTCTTTGCCTTCCGAAAACTATTTCATCTTGTTTTCATGTACACCTCCCGGGTCGATGCTTCGGATCCTATCATCTGCAACCACAAGAGTCCAAGGAACACTATTATATCTCCAGGTTTTCGATTTTATTATCCCAACAAGCAAGTTATATTACTGAACTTAAAACAAATACCTAATTATTGACATCTGGGTTTGTCTTGATCTTGGCGCAACGAATGTACTAGCTTCATTAGGTTTTCCATCATGCCTCAGCTCGACATCACTTTTGTCAATGCGATTCCCGATTATTCGACCAGTAATCGAGAGGGGACAGTTAACTTTGCGAATACGACTGTAAACCTCTACAGCTCCCTCACTTCACCAAATTCTGAGGGAAATAGCGGTACTGCCTCCGCAAAATGTTGTACTTTGCAGCTCACGAAGAATAAGAAGCTGCCGATTTCTGTGTCTGGAGTTTGCGCCGACCTCGCATCAACATTGAAGGGAGGTTTCGTCCTCCAAGCTCTTTGGAACAACCAAGTCTTCTTTACGACAGACGTGAAAGGCATTCCATCCCCTGGAGCCCCGGCGTTTCTTATCCCACCTGGAACACTTGACTGGGTACAACAGCCTCCACCTTTCCCATGCCGTCTTGGTGGCACTTGGACATGGACTGTTGGTCCACCCGGCGGTAGTATGTCCATCTCATCTCCTTGAGTTACGCATCCACTGACTGATTCACCACAGCTGTCACAGCGCGCTCTCAGGATATGTTACTGGAAATAATCTTCGTTTGGTCCGGGCCTCCCAGAGGCCCCATCAGTCCCCCACCACCTCCACCCAACGCTCTTGCAAGACCAGACTTCGGGAATGTCTATCCGGTGGATCTTTTCCGCTTGTTTCTCCCCAGCCCCAGCGAATTTCCACCATCATCGGTACCATTGTTGCCATGGTACCTCAAGCGTGTCGTGGATAAGGTTTGGAACCTTGGCCTCACAGTGAATACGAATACGGCAGGCACACGCACAATCCAATACGAAGCTATACAAGGTCAATGTGGATATATCACTGGTGGAGAAGGAGGTGTTTTCCAACTGAGTCGCTTCATGAAGACCTTTTTCGGGACAGTCAACTGCTACGATCTAGCTGGAATCGTGCAGCTCGCGATAGCTATGATCCAAAATCCGAATGGTACTGAAACATTTGACTCCAGGTGGATCTTTTGCCGGAACTTTGGATACATCAACCCTGGCCCGCTCATAGGATGGCCACAGTATCCTGATTGCAACTCTCCGTTCTTTGCCAAGGGTTTGCCGCATTATAATGAGCCTCCCCAAAGTCCAGACCGGCAAGGGTTCGGGTTTCACGCCTGGATCGAAGTGAGCCCCAATCCGGCCTATCCAGCGAGGAGAACAGTCCTGGATGCCACGCATTGTTTGCAAGCCACCCCAAATTCGCCTTGTGATGGTACTCAGGAACGTACGCCATATCTTCAGGCTCAAATAGACCAGGCCAGGGGAAAATTTCAACAATTGTTTGGTAAGTCTGCAAGCAATTTGGTCTTCATTATATCTATTACATGCTCACTTAGGCATGATAAACTCGCTTTTCAATAAGCTCTCCTCGTCTTCAATGGTGGGGTCTGTCCAGGGGCACATGGTGATGTCGTATCTACTTAGCGTCCATAGCTAACTCTGTCAGACTACAATCCAGCAACTCGTACCGATCAGATCGGCGTCACCACAATCGGCATCCTTCCTAATTTTGTAATGGAATTCCCGGTTTCCGGGGTGTTCGCAAACGCCGAGCTGCCAAATCTGGTCAATAACGCGCCTTGCGATGCTGCCACACTGTCCGCTCTCATAAAACACACTTTAGGGTCTGCAGAGATAAGTGACACTGATGTCACTGTTGGCTCCGCTGGTTGCCAAGTTCTTCTCAATGTGTCGGCCGCGGATACCTTCCATGGGCTATTGCACATCGATGTCTCCAGTTTCGAGAGTCCCGTAGATGCCATGAGTACCTTTGCTGGACGCAAAGCCTTCCTGGAGAAGATCATCTGCATAGAGGATCGTCATGTCGTCCAATCCCTTGGGAACGAAGCCATTCGAGCTCCCTTGATTATTCTGTGGCGACGCAACTGTGTCGTCTCGAGGGTCTTTGTTTCTCCTGACCCCGGAACGAATCTCGAAGGTATCGAGGCAATGCTTGCGACAATTTCGCATTCCATAGACGATCATTTGAAAGGGAACGCAGTGACTCCAGGTCTTGAGCGACGCCCATCGCCAGCGCTGCGGGAGTCTCATAAAGTTGTGGCGACGGTATCGTCAATGATAACGCTCCACTTGGACGAATTGGCCGAGGCGCACGAAGTGTTGGTACCGGAGGTCGATGATCGTTCGATCCTACTTCCATCTGGATTAGGGAAAGAAGATGGTACTTTTGACTTTTACGCGGTGGCTAAAGGGAGGACGAAAGCACGACTTTGTGCGGCTCATGCAAAGTCTCTTGCTGTGCATGTGACGGAAGTTGATGTCATAGTTCAGTAGTTACTTCTATCGCTTTAATTCTTTGAGATCTTCGGCGTTCAAATATTCGTAGTGCCTGCCGTCATTGCTCGCCAGCGACACGCCGAGGTGTCTACACACCAGCTCTCGATGACGTGCGCATCCAGTGATTGCAGCCGCAAGGCTTTGACTCAGCCATGTGACTGTCGAGTGCCTAAGGGTAACCTACGGAAAGACGAAATGCTGAAGTGAATGTAGGTGTCAGTGGTGGTGCTGCTTGACTGGAGTTCAAGTTATCCGAACTGTGACTAAGCAGCCCCTGAGCTGTGCCTCAATTTGCCAAGACTGAGATTGCCCAACCACAACTTCATGAAGTGGGCCTAGAACTAGCCAAATGTTCTATGAATGGAGAACTTCTGAGCCTCTATAACTCCAAGTCTCTATCACTCTGCATATATCCCTTGCATCTTTTAAGAATGGGTGTGGCCGTATCGACGAGGCGATTCAATGGCACCGTTGCCTTGCGGTTGACCGCGTCGGTGACCACGTCAGTGTAACAAGAGGCGAAATGGGCTTGGGCGAGACCCAAGATAAGCTGCGCTCTAGGAAAGATGGCCTGCAGAGATAATGCAGTCCTTTTTTGCCTTTCTATGCAGGGAGAGTCACCAATCGATGGATGGCTTGGAGGCGTGACTCCAGGACAGTTGCCTCGAGGGCGCCAAGTCTGGCGAGGCTGAGTGCAGAGTCCTGATACCTTATAATTGATGGGCGCTCGCATTTTACAGACTTATCAGCTTCCTGTTCAGCAACTCAGCATGAACTCGACAATCGTGCCAGGATCGCCCGTGTCAGCTATGTTGCGGCATCCCTTCATTGGGATTATTGCGTGCAATATCCTTCTCGGAAATGTTTGGACGACAGTGGAGGAGTGCGAGCTTCTCTGTGGAGTGGGCTCGTATCCATACGAGATGTGGGAAGTCATCAACGCAGTCACAACGTGGATGCTGCCCCTTTTTGTGCTGGTAGGCAACGTGCAATTCTCCACCTTTCAGCTGGAAGCGTCGTGGAGGAGAGGTGGTGGGTGGGCCTGGGTACGCGACGCAGTACTTAGTCACATCTTCATCGCATGCCACTTGCTCGGCAATCCCATCGACTACATCTGGTCGCATCTCGAGAGGCTACAGGACATGCGGCAGACGCGACTACAGGCAGAGGGAGATTACAACAGACCTATCATCTGCATAGCACTTCAAGACTTCGACAGCGAAGACATAGGTAATATTCGTGCCGCGTTGGAAAATCAGCTGGATGCAACTGTCGGCAGTCGAAAGCAGGCCAAGAGGCGTGCGAGGCTCCTTGCTGCATGCCAGCACTCAGCATTCCTACTCGCTCATACACGGATCAGCAGCACGCGGCGCTCTGCTGTTGCTGTCATTGCATACTCGGTTGCACTCTTCACGTCTCTCTCCTCGGCCATGGCGCAGAATCCGCTTCCAGTGCACACGCCGCACACGCTTGCATTGCGGGAGCTGTACTACTGGCTGATCATGGCGGTGGCAGTCAGTTCCTCTACGGGCGCATTCCCGACCGAGTACACGGAGTGGGCGGCTCTGAAACCCGTCATTGACGTGGTTAAGAAGAGGAAGACTACGCTAGGCCGGGTCGTGTCGTTGGAAGGGGGGAGCTATGGCCACCGGCCGCAGAAAAAGATGAACAGAGAGTCGTTTCCGCGACTGACGGTTGCAATGCTTTCAGTCGGGGTAGCGTGGGTGTTCTCCTTCATCATGAGCTGGATCACACCGACGCAGGGACTTGGGTGCCGCAACTTCGTTGAGATTGGGTACCTGTGCACATGGATTGTCAACTTTTTCTTCTCGTACTTCATTCAGCAAATGGCGAAGCACAAATGGCCTTGGTGGGTCCTCGCTTCGGATGTGATTGTGGCCGTTCCCAGCATTCTGTGCTTGTTTCTGGCATGGCAAGGTATGTGCTCTCTGTTCCTTCACCGCATCTCTGATCTGCATCTCAAACGTAGAAGGCCAAAGTATCCAAGCTGACTCTTGACCACTTAGGTTGGTTCAATAGTTGCAAATGCTGGGGCGCGTTCTGGACGCTTCGACAAGCACAGCACCATGATCCTAGCAGCCTCGCGGAGCAAGAACTCCAACTTAAGCCATGGTACTTTGGGCTCATCGCTGCTGCGCTGTGCCTCCAAGGGCTCATCTCGGTGGGCGTGCTGCTGTTCTATGGAGAGGAGCTGCGGTTGATTTATGGCAGGAGCGAAGGATTTCTTCAATACATGGCGCGCAGCTCGCCGTCCAAAGATCAGTCCGAAAAGGTGTATCCGGTAAACGAAAATGAGCAACGACAAGAGAGACAGAGTGTGGATGTCCAGCAGCTCGAGACGGCGAATGAAGGGAGCCGCTTGATGGAACCCGTTTGACAGGAACAGGACGCCCTTCTGAGATGGCGTGTCTCGCGGTCATACGTCATTACCCCAAGCTTTAAGCTAGTTTAAGCTACTGATGTTCAGAGACTCAAATAAAATAACATTGATACCAATCGCGATGCCGAAGTGGTCGCTAACACAACACATGCTTGATACAAGTAATCGAGTCTTTGCTCTCCAGGGAGTTTCGACCTTCGCTTGATGAAAAACGATCGAGAGGTAGTTGCAGGTTGGCGGTCGATTGCGAAGCTTCGATGCTGGTATCGGGGACTTTGTAACACCCGCTCTCGCCGTTAATGTTGATAAAAATGTGCCAACATAGTGGGCTGGCAATAGGTGGCCTTAAGGATGCGTCCATAACTGCTGATGAAGGCGGGATTGCTCGGTTGAGAGCTTAATTCGATGTAAGAAAGCCTGAAGTTACACAATATATATTTATGTTTGCTTATGGGTTTTAAGGTTTCAAGATAGTGCCCCTGGCAATTCCGAGCGAGAAATGACACCAGCTTCACCGATTCTTGAAAATTGATGAATATTTAGTATGGTACACTGGGCACCGAATGAGAGTGTCGCATTCTGATGCAACCTGACATCAGCCCACAGAGTATTTTGTGGACAGGTCCACTCCGTTGCGATGCTCCACAAAGACTTAAGCCAGCTTCAACCCAGTGGCGAGCATCTGCAACTACATGCCGCAAGCCGACATGACTCACTTCGATCAGAAGGAGCAAGGACAGTCCACGCCATCAGCTGCGAAAAGGCACCCTTCTCCTCCGCAATCGAACCCGGTAGCCGTTTGACATTTGTGGTCGAAGCATGTTCCGTCGGCCTGCGACAAGGTTATCTGTACAATCCCTTACAGTAATTTAGCTAGATTGGATACTAGCGGATTCTGTGGAGTACCTGGCGTTCCTCGATTCTGGAAGGTACGTCGCGGTTGGTGAGGGAGGGACTGGCAACAACCACACTAGCCATTGCGAAGATGGCGGCGAAAAGCGAGATGAATTGCATGGTGACGGAAGATTTGGTTTGATTTGCTGAAGTGAAAGCGGCTTGAACTTATTTGGCTTGGAGCGGTCCAATGGAGCTGTGCTTTATACTAAGAACGAATCCGAGTGTCGGTTAGTTGACTCTTGTCGGCAGTTCGTCTAAAGCCGGATATAGCTCCTTTACGAAGGTCTGCATAAATCGTACACCTATTGAAAAGACACATTATTAAACGTGTATATTTTCCTAATCATCTATACATGGTAGGGCATGGGAGATTCTCAGAAGTAGTGGTAACGATGCTCAGGAACCCACGCTAAGATCTGACAAGCATAACCGTAAAAAGAAGGTAAATAGATCCCCAGACAATCGAAGGAAAGAGTTGAATACACGTGCTCTCAGGGATATAGTAGATACTTAATAATCCTTGGAATATAAGGGAATAAAAAGTAAATAGTGAAACACTATAGGCACAGGAGAATAACAGAGACATCACAACGTCACTGCCCCTTGCGAAAAGACTCGTACCGCGACTCGGATGGACGCGGCTCCGGAGATGATATGGAAACAGTGTGGATGTTGAAGGAGGGATTAAGGGATCGTGGGAATTTAACATCATAGCTGGAGTTGTCGTCGCTTTCCGGGGATGATTCCACCTGCCACGTAATGGGAGGACCGTTACGACCTGCATCATAATTAGCTTATGCTTTCAATCTTTCATACGCCGTCGGCCAATCCAAACCAATATAAAGGGGCTTCAAACCCACACATCGTCCGCCTCTATATGTTACAATTAGCATTCACTTCTTCCAAACGGCGAAGGCAAGCCATCGAAACCCCAAGACTCTGCACAATCGCTCTTAGAATACATCATTAGCTATGCGCTTTGCCATCCTCTCCACACTCTTCTTCTTGGCTACGGCCGCCCCTGCACTTGTGAGCAATTTTGTCCTTTGCGAAATGCGATCTACTCACTTTCCACCAGGCTTGCATCACCGATGGCTTCCAGGGCCCCGGTGAGTCAGGTACTGAGTGTCCCAATGGCTGCGTCTGCGCTGCGTTTGGCCAAGACCCAAGCATCAAAGGACTCGATGTACGCATTTTTCTTACATGCTCTGCTTTCTTCCTGTGCGGTACCTAAACTAATGTTACGATAGGGTAGCTGTGTTTGCGGATAAAGGAATGACTTTGATGTGAATGAGCAGCTGGCCTGACTGGTTGAGAGAATTTTGATAAGTATGAGAGAAAATTGGAAGTTGTTGTAGCTCGTAAAATTCAGCTAAGCTTCGGCAAGAGAAGATTGCGATAGCACCGCATTTGTCCCAATATGGAGTCAACGCTGCCGCCTTTCCGCACTTCTCTAGCATCAGTGAGGACTCTCTTTGTGTTTGTTCAAGGAGTTGTCGTTGCCATGCGCTCTTTCTATCGGAACATGGAGATGTCGTGATGTTGGGAGAGATGAGGAAATTTCCCAGAATAGAAAAGAGGATCCTCGTGACGTGCCGAAGAGCCTCAATCCTCCATTCAGCGGCTTGCAGAAATCCTCAACGCGCTAACCTGATCGACGCGTCCGTGACGCGCAAGCAATAGAAAAACCTGGTAAAGCTATATTGACTGAACAAGTACTTTGCCGCCAGCACACAAGGTTCTAGAGTCTTTAAACATGCCAGTGATGCTAGCATGTGCTAATGCGTCCAGCAGATCGAGACATGCATGACGAGAACCCTGAACGAACAAGGGTGAGAAGTAAGGGAGAGGATCTCCATGAGCGGAAAGTCAGTCGCCCTCTGCAACCGAATTTCATGCAGCTCTTGTGCGTCTGCGCCGTCTGGAGTGCAGCTCGTCGTGATGCACGCCCTCCGCCACCTCACGCGCCGTGCTGGCCTAGTGTGACTGGTTGACAAACAGAAATACGGATTGGTTCCAAGACCAGAACGATCCTCTTGTTTCAAAACGCCCATGGGGTCGTGGGCGCCACCACTGCTCTCGAGTTCCTTCGGAGCGTGTTGCTTCTCTGGCAACGGAAGAGTCGTTTGACACTGAGCTCGTAAACATTGCAACGTCGGCGCATTCGACTCGACGACAGGTAAAAGTCCATTTCGGACGTTCGAAGAGACTTGAGAAGCCATGCATTTTCACGAAAGAGACGAAGATCTCTGCAAAATTAAGTGGAGGCGTGAAGTCGATTAGGCAACGCGTCGTTCGGGTGGCGGAGCTTTGGACAGGGGAGCTGCAACCAAGCGTCCGTTAGCTGACCATAAATCCCCCCTGTTGAGCCTTCTCTTTTCAATTTCACCGTCGCGACTTTCCAGAAATCTCTTCAATCGTTATCATCGTCTCTCGCTGCTTCGCGTCTTAATCCTGTATCGTCGTTTCGCGCCAAAACTCAGTCGCTACCACTCTTCAACTTCTTGACCAACCGGAAAAGGGGTTCACCTCACAGCCGTAAACAACAACCGCCAAAATGCGCTCCGTCTTCTTCACAGCTCCCCTCTTCGCTGCCGCTGCCCTCGCGCAGTCGGGTACCGACTCTGACTCTGCTTCAGTATGAACACATTTCCATCCACTGAATGTAACAAAGCTAACTCGTTCTAAGGATTCTCCTACAGCTACCGTGTCCTTCTCCAACACCATGACCGCGTTCACTACTCAAACCAATTCCCTCGGGGTTATTACTGGCATGCCCTCCGCCGATACATCCGTTGGCGAAGCGAATACTTCCGTCGGGGAGGCAAACACCTCTGTGGGCACTGTCCCCGCGGCCGACACCAATGTCGGACAGGCTGCGACCTCGATCGCCGCTCTGCCTCCTGGCCACACAAGCGTCAACGTCATCCCAGCCGGCCTGCCGGTCGGTCTCCAGACCGTAAGTTTCCCCATTCAAGCAGTATCCTAAGCAATTGGCTAATTGAAATGGCAATAGGTCACAATTGGTAACGGCACCTTCACGGCTTCGATCAACAAGTCCACTACTGTTGTCCTCACTACCGCATCTACCTCGTCTAGCTCCGGCTCGTCAGCGTCTGGCGCCGCTGCATCAGGAAGCGGCTCGTCGGCATCTGGCAGCTCCGGCTCATCTGCGTCCGGCTCAGGATCTGCTGCGGCATCCAGCAGCACTGGTGCCGCAGGCCAAGTGCACGTCGCTGGTGGTGCTCTTGTTGGTCTGGCTGGCTTCATTGCTGCGATGCTGTAGATGATGCAGTGTCACTAGGCGAGGAGTGGGAGTGCGAGACGGTTTGCATCAAAATTGGTGTTTCATATCAACGGTCCTTTTTCGGGGTTCGACGAATTTGTCCCCGGACGGAGTAATATCACGGTTTTTTTTTTTCTGGATGAAAATTGACATGCCATGTGGATCATCATAGCGAAGGGCACTTTGCATGAAGGAAATACCCCTAGTCAGGCGCTGCCGATTAGCAATTTTTAATCTTCTCTTAATAGTTAATAGCCTTCACGAAAAGTGGCGTCCAAGCTCACTCATTCTGGTAGATATAGCCTCAGGCAATGCATTATGTCTATCTGCAACGTTTTACTTTTCGTGGATCGCGTGATGTAACCGTCTATTCAATTAACCTGATTTTCCAATCCAAATGACAACTCGATCTGACAAAATCGTCCTGCCTAAATGGGCAGTTTTTTAGTGAGCATTGCGTAGCTCTTTTTCAACTTCCTCAATAATCACTTTCTTAACACCTTCGGAGCCCTGTCTCCTCTCAATCTTTCGAACCCTCTTCTCAGCATCCAACATGCCATCAAATTCCCTCGGCAGCACCTGCTCAAAGCTGAAGCCATCTTGGCCTTTCAGTGCTCTCTCCACCGCATGCGAGAACTTTGCTGGATGCGCCGTTGACAGAGAGATATAGTGTTGCTCAGCAGAGGTCGGCTGACGCACGCTCGCGGCAATGCCGACCGCGGAGTGTGGGTCGAGGATGTAGTTGCCATTCGCACCAGTCGTCCCCGTGGTGCCTTTGGCAGCCGCGCCGTTCGCTGCACCGTTCGCTGCACCGTTCGTGGATGATACAGAAGCTTGCGCTGCAGGCGGTGGTGGCCAAGAGTACACCTCGCGAATCGTCTCGATCGTCTGCTCATCGTTGACTCTCTCGCTGGCAAAGTCGCGTTTCGCTGCTTTCAGTAGTGCATCGTCCACTGCGAACCCGTCTTTGGATTTCAAGTCGTTCAGCCACGACCGGACTTTCTCGCCTGCAATCCGTCTCTTTTCTTTAACGTCGCTGCTCTGCGCGCCATGGATCTCGTGCGCCAGAAACCAGAGCAGCCGCTCAAAGTTGGAGCTTACGAGAATGTCCATTGCCGGACTTAGTGTCTCTTTCACGCCCTCCTCATGTGCTTGCACGCCGTCCTCTTTAATTCCACCTTCAGCCTGCGGCGCGGGAACCGCATGCTTCTCGTACCGCCCCGATTGCCAGAAGCGATGCAAGATATCGTTTGAATTCGTAGCAATCAGGAGCTTCGCAACGGGCAGACCCATGCGCTTGGCGAAGTAGCCCGCGAGGATGTCACCAAAGTTACCAGTGGGAACAGTGAATGCGATCTGCGGGTTTGAGTCGGACGGTGACTGATTGGAGAGCTGCCGGAGGAGGGAGAAGTAGGAGGAGAAGTAGTACGTTATTTGCGCGAGGATGCGGGCCCAGTTTATGGAGTTTACGGCAGCGAGACGGTGGTTTGCATTGAGAGAGGCATCGGCGAAGAGGGACTTTACGATGTCCTGATTGCCTCGAGTCAGACGTGTCCTGGAAGAATTGAGGAAGTATAAGAGCGCTACATACCTGGCAGTCGTCGAAAGTACCCTGTACAGCCAGACAATGCACATTCGCATCGGTGACCGTAGTCATTTGCGCCTCCTGTATCGGACTTACTTTCCCGTACGGGAATGTAATAAAGACGGAGACATCCTTCTTCCCTCTCAATCCATATATGGCTGCAGAGCCTGTATCTCCACTGGTAGCACCAATGACCGTCAACTGCTCTCTCTCCTTGCCCGTCTTCCCCTCGTTCCGCCGCACGAGGAAGTATTCGAATAGGTTTCCGAGAAACTGCAGCGCGACATCTTTGAATGCAAACGTCGGACCGTGGAAGAGCTCAAGTAGGTGGATGTTTCGCTTCGAATCGAGCGTTACTATTGGTGTGACCTGCGGCGTGCGGAAGGTCGAATAGCTGCGTTGGATGATGCCTCGAAGGTCTTGCGGTGGGATTTCGGAGGGCGAGATGTAGAGGGAGAAGATTTCAAAGGCCAGCTCTTGGAAGGAGAGGTCTTTCCATTTGTCGTGCCAGTCGGCTGGGAGGGAAGGAATATCTTCTGGGATGAAGAGCCCTCCGTCTGATGCTAGCCCTTTGAGCACAACTTCCTCGAAGGAGAGCTACGAATTGTCAGTTTGTGGGTTCGATTGTCTTGCTTTAGGTATATGGCATACGTCGTACGATCCTCCTCGGGTGCTCAGGTATTTCTGCGATGCTGTATGCGAGGCCATTGTAGCTCAATTGCTTAAGTTTGCAAGGGGAGACTCAAATGTTTGCAGTCAGAAAATTGGCGGAGAGCGAAAGCGGCGACAGGGTCCAGACTGTGGGGCAGAAGCGACTGTAGGTGGCCTTACGGAACACGTTAGTGGCTGAAAATACAACCCAACCTTAGAATTTAGACTTTGTACTTAGCAAGATTCAATACCAGCATATAGCACCTCTTCGCAAGAATCACTCTATCAGCGAGCTCAAAGGTGAAGGGTGCCGCTCCGTAATACATCTTCCTGCGCAGTTTCACAAGTGGAAGAGAGTCTTCCTCTACTTGTTGAACATACATCATCTCACTGTAGAAGCCGCCCCAATCCTAAGTCTGGCTAGAGTTTACTACTTTCTATGCGAGCGTCGATGTGTAATTCACGTAGTTTATCTCAAACCTGTACTTTCACATCTCTATATTTTCATCGAGATAGTTTGCCTCAAGCTTGGACGGACAGGCCTCGCATAGCCACTCACGTCTCCTACCACCGATCATGTAGCTCTTTTATTTAGCCAACACCAGCAAATTAGCTGACAAGCTCTAGCTTTCTCTTCTTTTCAACACACCTACCGTTCAACACACTGCTAAAGCCGCAAGATACATCGCATCACTTCCTTCAACACTCACACTCTTAAGTATAGGTCACTCAAGCGTCTAACACGTAGTGTAGTTTCACACATGAACACCCTCTAACACACACGAAGGCTATAGAAGTTCGCTGACTTTTCCATCGACGTCCTCTTCGCAACAAACTCTTCTCACAGCACCTTGATCAGGGCGCTCTCCGGGAACGAATCCAACATGGAGACACAGTGAGTGCATGCTGAAAGCCGAAGAAAGTGTGTTGGCTAACGGGGACAAATCTTCAACAGAAACACCGCTAGGATGCGAAAGTTCGAGTTCCTTGCACTTCCAGGAGAGATCCGAAACATGATATACGAACTGCTTCTCGTCGATTCTGCGCCCATTGAATTATACTACAGAAAGGTCGCTCGTGACGATGGTCGTCGTCGTCGCTGGTTTCCGGGAACCTTCAATTCCTCCTACTGTTCGGTTTCGATCCTTGGAACCTGCAAGCAGATCAATCGAGAAGCTAGCTCTCTCTTCTACAGCAGGAACGTCTTCTGCCTTCAAGTATACGACTCCTATAGCGATTGGTTCGACGCATCAAAACCCAAGTTGAAAGGCACTTTGATCACCAAGCTCGACAAGCTATTCCTGTTTATCGACGGAGATTATCTATCTTCCGACTTTAATGCTTGGATAGAGAGGAGGACGAAGTTAAGGAAACACGCACACTTCTTTCACGTGATGAAAAACCTCGAGCAACTACATATTTCCGTGGTGAAAATGGGTTCTGAGCTGCCCGGCCCGAACGAGAAGCTGGCTCGTCAACAAGGAGCCAAAAGCTTGATGAGTTGGCTCATGCAGAGCATTCCGAGCCACATCAACATCAATTGGACGGACATCGAGGAGTCTCCACTGAAGAAGCGGCCATTTACATACAACTACATTGACCAGGAAACCCTCGAAGAAGCCGCAAAGGAGTTTGACGGGCTTCGTAAGTGAAAGACCTCGCACGGTAGCTTCAAGTGGCACATTATCGACCGCGATCTCTCTGTTTGTCAGTCAAGGACGGTACAGCTTTTCCTGACAAATTCGGCCAGGACATTCAGAGGAAGGTGCCGCTGGAATGCCCTCTCAAGCAATCATATCGCCTGGGAACAACTACAACACAATTCTCTTCTCCAAGGGCACTATGTCTCGTCCAAAAGAACTTCGGTGGATTTCTCTCCTCACTCAGGAAGCAGTATGGCTGGCGTAGTACGACTGGGTGAAGGGTCCGGCAGCAATGGCGCAAAAAATTTCGAAGGGCTCGGTAATGAACACCTCAATTGCACAACACTCCAAAATGTCATGCTTTCATATGCCCCTCTTTCAGGTTCATTGGAGCACCTAGCAGCACAAATTAAATGATACAAATGGATTGGAAGTTAAAAGTCTAAAGGCAATAAAATAGATCTCAACTCCCATGATGTGTTCTTTCCAGTCCGCACGCGGCAATGATGACATATGAACATGAACCAGGAGATGCTGTGATTTTACAATACAGAAAGCGTCTATCAAGTGACCAGAAGAGCTGATACTTCTATCATGTCTGAAGCGACACGCAAAGTTCAATTCAATATGTTTCAGACTGTATTTGTCAAGCACGTACAGCTTCATTGCCGTTAACTTTATTCACTGGAGAGCGATATATGTCAGCAGTTCGGCATACCGTAGTTGTGACTCCACGCTTCTGTTAATCTCAATGACCATTCCGAGCCAGCTTCGAGAATCGAGACCCATTACTTATGAAGTTTGTCAAATTCCTTTACTACATCTGGTGTATGGTGTGGGTCACCGTAAAAGTAGTATCCTCCGAAGAAAAACCAAGGCGTCAGAGACTCTTCGTGGTCGATCCATTTGACACTGCTTTGGGGCAGAATGTTCTCCCTGAGCCACATCTTGATCTCCGGAAAATCGGACCAGTTCCCTACTCCTCCTATCATGCATATGGATAGATTCAACTGCTTCAGCTCTTTCATCACGGCGAAGAAGGCAGAAGATTTCCTCATCTTCTGCCTGGTTCTTATCCATGCGGTGATGAACCCATTCAACCCGAGTTCACGTGTGCAACCGATCCCGTCCACAAGCAGGAACAGTTTCTCGACCTTTGGAATTAGACTCCTCTTTAATACAGCGGCCGGTGCGTCAAACCATCCGTCAAACTGGTCGTTCACTATAAGGGTGAACACATTCGTGCCATAAAGGAAATGACTCGCTTCTTTATTAATCTGGCGGCAAGTTCGAAGCACCTGAACGTAGAGCTTGCCGTAGGTGAAGATCTGGCGATCGGCGCGGGGAATCATCTTGCCTCGATATTTTCGTGGTCGGCTCAATTTGCAAAGGCTGTGCAACTCAATCGGCCCAGAAGTATCGACAAGGAGAAGCTCATATATTTTGTTTCGAATCTCTCCTGGAAGTGCAAGGAACTCGAATCTCCTCAAGCGAGCATTGTGGCTAAAGAAATAGTTAGTTAGCAGCACCCTCTTCCGGTAGTTGATTCTTACTCACCGCCGTTCTGCTATGGCGTCAGGATCTTGTTTCCGCGCTCCAGCAGTGTCTAAGGCTGTTGTCTCTACTACTTCTTGAAACTCTGTCATATTGAGCTTATTGTTGCTTTATTTTATTTTATATTTTTTTAGGGTAGTGTATGAGTGTTGTTGTCTGCGCGACTGGAGATGTTGCAACCGAGAAGGTGAGAGCTTGGAGCAAATTGGCTCTAAAAAAAATGTGGAGTAGAGCTTGCACTTTTATTGAAGTCAAACGATCTTAACAAACACACCGAAAGGTAAGTTAAGGGGTATTGAACTTTCAGTAACACTCTTGCTTGGGTTGAAGAACGAAACTCTTTTGCGTTGCGCGCTTTTCATCTAACCTGATCTGATGCGCTAACTGTTTCACTCTCCAACTAAGGCTATATAAACATCACCGATTTGCTTTTTGAACGTCTCCGAGGTGTTGCAGGAATATTCTACTTGCAGGTTATTACAAATTAGTTTTTGGTCTCCGCTCCTCCTTCCAAGTACTAAAAGCAGCAGCCCCTGAAGAAACGAAAAGGCATCAGAAGGCCTCCGACGTAGTCAATCCGCTTGACACTGCTATGCTGCAGAATGTTCTCGCATCCTGGGCTCTGGAAACCGGTTCCCCTTCTCCCAGGCTCAGAAAACTAACACATCTTGTGGTGCTGCCCGCAAGAATAATCTGAATGACTGCTATATACCTCAGTTGTTCCCACCATACAACTGTGGGTGGTCGGACTTTATCATATCCGCGCCCTTCTCTGCAACCATATAGACGTCATTTTGAATACGACAGTCTGGGATAACAGGGAAGATCGAAGCGTCAATCACACGCAGAGACTTTACACCGTGAACATTTAGACCGCTATCAACCACTCCCTGATCAATGTCTCTGGATAAGCGACACGTTCCACATGGGTCTGTAAAAGCCATTAGTGAGGGGCATGTCGATTTATGGAAAACAGAGATATCATCTTGCAGCTCCGGTGGACTTACGGAACCCAGTTTGCGAGCGCTCCAAAATCATCTTGATCATAGCCTCATCCGAGTTGCGTGGCATAGCCCATGGATAATCTTCACCAATGATATCTTTCATGCCGTCTCCGGTCCTGAGTATATCATCGACCCACCGAACTCCTTCGCGAAGAGCGATAAGATCAAGAGCATTAGAGAAGAATCTGCGGTTGATTTCTGGCTGCTCTAGAGGATCCCTTGATCTGAGCTTGACGTAACCATCCCGAGATAGCGGACGCATGAGATCCACGATCACGGTCAGCCAGTCGCCTTCTGGAGGAGTGGGAAAATGCCACTGAAACGGGGCGGAGTACATTGGCTGGGCTATATCAGCATTCGACGAGCAGTTTACTGATAGCGAGTACCACTTACCACAAAGTCTACCTCAAAATGCGGTTGACCAACTGGACCGAATGGGTCAACACCACCGTTTTCCTCCACGTATTGAACATATTGCTTTGAGGTCTTAAATTGCTCATCGCAGCGTGGAAAAGCAACGAGCTCCAACAGACCACTGCTGAGCGGGCCTTCCTTAGCCCGTTGATATGCATCCACAGCAGCGTCTCTCTGCAGTCCGGGGCGGAGGATGTGGCTGTCGAGGCCGTAACCATCCTTCAAGCGAAAAACGTGTGCCAGTATAGGATGGTCAAGCAGGTTTTGGCCTACGTGTTCTGACTTGACGCGAACGTCAATCTTGTGCTCGTTTAGCTGGCCTTCGGGACCAATGCCGGATAGAAGGAGAAGCTTCGGGCTTTCGTACACGCCTAAAGAAACAATAGTTTCATGCTTGGAGCTGAAAGTGTAGTCACGACCGTCTGGTCCCATGACTGTAACGCCAATAGCACGGTCTCCTTCGAAATTGAGATGCTTAGCATATGTCAATGGCATCACGGTAACATTATCTCTTCCCTCAAGGAAGACAGACGCATTAGAGCGGACTCCATTGTAGATAGTGCTTATACATTTGAACAGACCGCTTTGAGTACCGGAATAAACGTCGCTGCTGAGGTTGTGTCCTTTGCTGACCCAGGCCTGTTCCAGTGCATCCCGGAAAGGTTTGAGCTCCGGCACGAGTTCGGCATGAGCAAGATGTAGTGGGCCGTTGCGGCCAATGTCCTTCACATCTGGGTACAAGTTGTCCTCGTCGTGGTATGTGGCCGGCTAGACATTCTTAGATTGACGAGAGAGACACCGGCCGGATCTACTTACCTTTTCGAAGTATTCCTTACAGTTTTCCCAGTTCCAAGTGCCACCGCCGTACTCCGCCCAATCATCAATCGTCGCTTTGCTACCTCGCACCCAGGTATAGTAATTCCCACAACTACTCCCACCAAGTGCTTTGCCTCTTGTATCCGGCTTCTCAACGCGAGTGTACTCAGGACGGTCGATCATGGTCGCCTTGTAGCCCCAGTCATATTTGCTTCCGCGCAGTTCAAAGGCTTGGGCGGGGGTTGAAATCATATCGATCTCATTCGAGTTGTGCGGCCCAGCCTCAATAACGAGGACCGTGACCTTGGGATTCTCTGCAAGTCGCCCCGCCACGGTACAACCGGCGGTGCCTCCTGCAACACCAATTCAGCCATGTCGTACCGCTCCAGCTCGAGAATAAGGGAAACTGTACCCCCAACGACAATAAAGTCGAACTCGGAGGAGGCCTTTTGCGGAACGGTTGCAACGTGAACCATTATGAGGATAGATGGTTAGTTGAGAGGAGCTGATCTGTGCTTTGATGACTTCGTTGTCTTCGCTGATATTGTAACAAGATACTTTCCAAGTATCATATTAGATAGTTATCCGACATTGTTTCTTTCTCATGACCTGCTCTTACATCATAACTATTCCTTGTTCTTAGACGACTCTACCGTAGATAGTGGATAAGATGCCTTGTTCGGAAGCCATTCCAAATATGTGGACACAGAGCAGAAACAGCATGATTACATCATGTTGTGACAATGAGCATTGGCTACCCTTTCGTAATCTACCATGGAGAATGGCACAGGAAATGTATGTCCGATCGCTTGTAACCCTGGTTTTCGAACTGCAAAACTGCTATTAGGGTAATAGTGACGCTGAGGCGGAAAGAAAGACTCTGTCAAACCATGTCCATAGCGTCACTAGCGCGAGCATTGGCATTCGTTGTAATAGCATTCCTTTCTTTCACGGAGACCTTCTCTTTTCAATTAATCCATGCTATTTGCTTCTCGGTGCTATTTCTGTGTTTCGACACTTCATATACAATGTGGTTTTTGAAGTAGCGCTATGAGTACTTCGCTATTCCTTCACCTCTTCCCTTTCGTTCTGTGGGCCCCAAGATCCCTGCCTATCAGCCCTTGCTCCTAGACCATTCTTTCCGCCCTTAACCTCTCTTTGGCCACCGAACCGTGTCTTGCGGGTCAGGTTGCTTCGCGGCTGCGTATCGCCGATCTTGTTTTCATCCTTGGAAGCGTTCGATTGAGGATCTTTACCGGGTCGTTCACATCGAGACTTCTCTACCAGCAAATCCGGCTAAAAAGTTTTGGCGAACTTGGAGCTTCCCGTTTCATATGTGTAGCAAGCATTGTGAGGGCACAGAGAGGGATCGACGGTTGCCCGATATGGTTCGTGAAGGCACAAATTGACCAGGTCCAATAAACCGACGACGGGGAGGCTTCATTCAACATCTCTGCGTGGCGGTCATGACCAGCTTGCTGGCTAGCCAGTCATCATGGCGGACTATCAATGGAACAATGGCTGGAGTACTGTGACGGCGCATGTACGTTTCGTAGTCAACGCACGTCGACTAGATAAGATTTTTATTGTTAGTCATTTCACCATACGACGTGCATTTCATCCTGCAAAATTTTCTCCAAGCTACCTATTCCTACCTACCTCTACCGTTCCAATGGCGCGTTGGGGGTTTCTGTCGCCTTTGGCGGCTCCGTCCTGATCATGGCCTACCTCTCAACAACTTTACACACAAACTTCACTTGCACTGGATTGAACGATCATGTTTTCATAGCTCCTTCTTCCAAGTACCAAAAAACAACAAAAGGAATTTATCATACACCGTAAGTGTTGCATGCAGCTCACCACCAGTCAAGAAAGCAAAATGACAAAAGAACATGAGGGATCTCGGATTGCCCATGATGCGGTTTTCTCGTCAGTCCGGTCCAGCAGCCATGAGCATGAATATGAACGAACCATGTATGCTATGTGATTTGTGCGAATACGAGAGCCATAACACAAGAGAGAAATTGAAAGAATAAGATTCAGCTTGCTTTAGCTTCGCTCATGTGCTTGCGCTTCAACTCAACTGATCCCGTATCAAGAAAAGAATCCACCAGCAGCGCCTCTGGAAAACCGCCGCTGATGAATAAGTTTCAAAACTCTCTTCCTGCCATTAGCCGGCCCGATTCCATCATCGTTTTTCTTCCAGGTCAACCTCACCGCTTCGGCTTCCAAACGTCCAACAACCCCCCTCAAAGTCTCAACCCCTTCAAAATCTCCTGCGCCATATTCTTATACACTATCACATTCCCCTCCATTTTCTTAAACTGAATCCCATGCAGACTCAACAACGGGACCTTGACAATGAAGATCTCAAACCTCAGCACCATGCTCTCTCCAATATCATTCTGCACATGGGTCATCGTCTCGCCCGCTGGCCTCGCTCTCGGCCCGCGTTCGCGCTCTGTAGGTGTCGGTGGCACCGGCTTGCTCGCAGGATCACGATCGCTCGCGTCTGATTCGTCGGTGTTGGTATAGCTCAAGTCGTGCGCGCCGTTCGACGGACCGCTGGTGCTACCACCATGACGATTACGCTGGGAGCGCGGGGTATGCGGCGTCATGGGTGTCGTAGGGCTCCTTACAGCGTCACGGAACTCATCGCGGTCCTTGTGTCCCACGCCGAACGAGATCTTCCGTCGGTGTCCATGCCCCAGTCCCGCGCTCTCCGGGCTGCGCGGACTCGCGATGTCAGAGAGCGGGCCTCTCTTCTCGTTCTCTTTGAGGTTGATGGAGGGCGCGTGGCGGCATGAGAAGCCCCCTTTGATCTCCCAGTACTCGACACCGAGTTGTCTCAGGACCCTAATGATCTCCGCGCGGATTTCGGGGAGCGGCCTGTTGCTCGTGGTGCTGACGCTGAATAGACCCTTCAAGTATACTGGCTTCATGCTGTCCATGCCGCGGATGTCATCTGTGTCGCGCCGTCTTCCCGTCTCGGCATGCTGTTCGGCGTCTGTTTCGGTTGTGGTGTGGGCGTGGCCGAGGTCAGTATCTTGATTGCGCGTGCCGTGACGCTGCAGACGGCGAGTTTGGATAGACTCCCTTCTTGCGTGTCCTAAGCTCTTCGTCCGGCTTGCAGGAGCGCCGCTAGTGCGCTGCTTTGAGTTGACTTCATCACCAGTTGCATCGCCGGGTCCAGCACCCTGTACAGCAACGCTGCTTCCATCACTGCCGCTGGTAGGGGGAACTTCACTCTGCCCGCTTGTACTAGCTTCTGCAAGCGCGGCTGTCCCATCTGAAGCACCACGCTGCCGCCCCATACGCCGTCGCAATTCTGCAGAATTAACTGAAGTGGATCGGCCAAGGCCACGAAGTTTGCGACCAAAGCCTTCACCGGTTGCTGGCGGGGACAGTAGGTTATCTTGTTGCTGCTGATGGCTCGTTGCTTGCAAAGATGCTGAAGAAGGCTGATCCCGATCCCTTGATCTACGAACGCTGAAGCTGCGGCGCACTGGACCTGAACTATGAGTGTCCGCTGGTGCTGAGATTGCAACGGTTGGAGGATGAGTCCTATCTGGTCGTTCCGGTCGCTCACGAGTTCTGCGGGTGCTGAGACGTCGGAGCAAGCCTGCAGCAGTACTTTCTTTCTTCGCGGAAGGCGGAGGGTCTGCAGGTGGCGTGACAATGGAAGGTGGAACGGGTCCTTGTGGGACATTGAGCTGCAGCTCTTGTACTCCATCTGCAATCTCGTCTTCTCCATGAGTTCTTGCTCTTGGCCTCGTCCTACCACCGGTTGGTTTCTCCCCTGCCATTTCCGGCGTTGCAGCATTGGTATAGGCTGCTTCGGGAGGCTGCACATCTGGCATCTTGAAAATCTTCTCCGAACTTGTAGGTGCTGGGATGGATAAAGCGCCCGGATTCGCCTCCTGTCTTTCCCGCTCCTGCTTCTCACGGACGAGAAAATATACGCTGACAAGCGGGCTGAACGCATTGATAGGATCTGTACCCAATGCTATTGCTTCGCTCGAAGGTATGCTGAGTGCGTCTTTGCTTGTCGTGCTGTTCCTCCTCTTATAAAAATCAAAAACACCTCGTTTCCTCTCCTCTCCAGGTGTCTGACTGATGCTCCTGCGTGCTGCGGCCCGCACCGCACGCTGGTATTCCTCGCTATCGAGAATCCTAGTGAGCTCCTTCATGATGTAATCCGCAGAACCAAAATCGAACCCCTCCATTTTCTCAACAACGGCTGTATCGAGGGGTAGTTGTAAAGGTTCTCGGTGAGGAAGGAAATTCTCGGGAGGACCGCCAAATCCTTTTGTCATCCACGGATGATTCATTATCTCCTGTAAGCTTGCTCGCTGCTTTGGGTCCGTAACCAGCATGCGACTGATGAGGTTCTTGCATTCTAGCCACTCTTTAGTACGTCGAACAAATGCTCTTGAAGAACAATATAAATGGCTTACCCTGTGATAGCCAGGGAGGATACTCCACATGGCCCTTTTTGATTTTAGCATGCAACTGCGGCATGCTCTGATCATCAAATGGCACTTTCCCACAAACAAGCACATAAAGTACAATGCCAAAACTCCAAACGTCAACTTCTGGACCCGTGTATTGCTTTGCTTGCAGCAGCTCCGGTGCTGCAAAATACAAGCTGCCGCAGAATGTTTTCAGGTGGCTTTGGGGACTGAAGAGATTGCTCAGCCCAAAGTCAATGATCTTGATATCACCAGTTTTGCTGATTAAAATGTTCTCAATCTTCAAATCACGATGGACAATGCTATTCCGGTGGCAGTAATCCAGAGCAGAGGCGATTTGACGGCCGAATTTACGAGCCTGCTTCTCCTTCAGACGACCATGGCTGATGATATAATCGAGCATTTGTCCTCCGTTCACATATTCGAAGAGCATGTACCAGTGGTAATTGGTACGAACAACGTCGCGCATGCCGCAGATGTAAGGGTGGTTTACGAGGGAAACAATGGCAGCTTCACGGGCCGTGCGAATCTCCTTGGAATGATCTGCGCGTTCGCGTTCCTGGGGAGTCCTGTGTTCGTCGGTTGACACTCTGGGGACAATCTTGACGGCGACCTGGTCACACGACGAATCAACATCTCGCAGAATATCGAGCAATCAGAGGCAACATACCTGTTCTCCCGTTTCCGTGTTCTTCGCCAACTTCACCTTGCCCATACTCCCAGCACCAATGGTCTTGCCCAGCGACCAAGTTCCCGTACTCGCAGTTATGGTAGTCCTCCGACGCGGCTGAGCGCCAGTGGCAGCAGCCATCGACCTCGTCGCCGCATCTATAGGCATGGCAGCAGTTGGTTGAGCTATAGGTTGGCCGTCATTCTGTGCCGATCCCCCTCTCGTGGGCTTGCGCAGCGAGTCAGTGCGCACGGGAAATTGCTGCGTTGCAGAGTGGTGCCGGTCGTGAGAAGAGCTTCGTCTAGAAGAGCTAGACTGCCTTGCTACGTTTGAGTTCTCAAAGTCGCGACGTGCGACATTCGTCAGCTCGGCGGCGCGTTGTGAAGCTGATGGTGTGCGGGAATGCCCTTGCGGCTGATTCGAGGGCCGGTGGGCAGTACCGCTGCTGGGCCTCACGCTCGTTGACTGCGAGCGGTGCGGGCGGTCATTCGGCGTTGTCGTAGGATATGTAGGCTGGCGACGTGACGTCGAGGAGCTTCGTGCGAGGGTGGGAGAGGCAGAGGCGGCGGTAGACATGTTTGCTTTGCTTTGACCGCCCGGGGTTTGTAAGATGAATCAGGGATGGCCGAACGCGCAAGCCTGGCTCATGGAGAGTGCAGAGCCTTTCTCAGTCGCGTTGCAGACGGGGAGGAAGTGATTCCTGATGTCGATGTGTGTGATCGAGGCCTGATTCGGTGATGTTTCTCCCACGGCGTGAGGGATATCACGTACGCGGGATGCGGTCGATCTTGAGGTACCTGAGCCTTGCCAGTCGGCACGCGCGATAAGGCAGCGAGCGCTAGCTGGGCGAGACTCGAGGGCACGGAATGGAAGCAGCCCTTTGTCGTGCGTGTGGCATCTGGAAATGTCGTTGTCGAGAGAATTCGGGACGAGTGTGCTCTGGCCGGTCAGCAGTTGCGAGGGCTTTCTGAGGCGGGTTAGTAACTGTCTGCAACTGCCTCGCTCTCGTTAGTCTAGCGATGGATGCCAGCCCACTCGCGCCAAGAGCCGCGTCTGCGTCGGCTCGTCCCTTTGGAGCTTTACGCGCGCATAGGCAAGCACTACCACGTCCGCGCGCGAACTCGGCGGCCGGCCGGGGAAACACCGGCAACCGCCCACTTGCCGATGTCGGCCTACGCGCCATAATTATTTCTCGCGTCTCGCGGGGAAGCTCTCTTTCCCACACAACAACAGCGTAAACACCACGCAACATCAACCTTTCCAAACTTCTCTGCATGCAAGCACTGCTGTTCCTACAATTCCTCAATCTGCCTCTCGTGGGCGTGTAGAGAAAGTACACTGCAATCTCATCATGGCTCACGACTCCTCCAAGCGGCGTCGCTCGGCGTTCGAGCAGGACGATTTCGACGAGCTCGACACCCGGCCTTATCTTTTCCTTCGCCCACTCACCGACCCCAAGCTCGAAACGAACAATGAGTTCAACGAATTAGCACTCCGGAGGCCAAAGGGCGAGCAGCGCGTGCTGGACGAGCGTGGCCAGCCTAAGAGGTTTCACGGAGCCTTCGAAGGAGGATTCTCAGCTGGGTGAGACTAACCTTCGATCTCAGCTTAAACGCAGTAGGAAGCTCGCTAATACCTATATTCCAGCTACTATGGCACTGTCGGCTCCAAAGAAGGATTCCAACCTGCTTCCTTCGTTTCCTCCCGCGATGCACGCGCTAAAGGCCTGAACACTTCCCTCCTAAAGCCGACAGACTACATGGATGAGGAAGATCTACAAGAACACAATCGCGACATTGACAAGCGACCTCTCAAGTTTGTCCATGGAGCCGGTTTCGCTGCTCCTGCTGAGCCTGTGGACCTTGGACCAGCCAAGAAGGACAAGTACATAAAGAGCATGGCTATTGCTGCGAAGGTGTTGGTGCCGCTAGGTTTGGAGCTAGAAGGAGGCGTCGCCTCAGGGAAGATCGAGCTCCCACCTGATCCAGTAGAGTTTTATTCAGGGGATGATGATGAGGGTATGTCAGTGCGAGCTCGTGCACAAGCAGCCCTCCCTTATCGTATCCCACTCCACCCAGCAAATACTCCTTACGTGAAGACAGAATCTTATGGCCTTGGTTACACTCCCCTCACTGGCGTCAAGAAGGAGTTGAAAGGCCCTGCGAAGGACCTGTTGACAGCGAGGGTCGAACAAGAAAACAGCGACACCGAAAGACGCAACATGCGCCGACTCAACTACGAGCGAAGTAAGACGGGGAAGAAACGGAAGAAGATAAGCCTTGGTCTTGAAGCCAGTGATAAGGACCGCGTTGGCAAGGAAGGCATCGACAAGGGAGGCGTTGGCAAAGGAGGAATTGGCATGGAGAAGCTGCCCAAGGGAGGCATTGGTGTGGGTGTTCTCAACTCCGACGATGAAGAAGATGAGGACGAATCGCGTCGAAAACTCACATTCGACACGGTCATGAAGGACGATGAGGACGAATCTCGCCCAAAGCTCTTGTCCTACAAACCCCTGGAGACGGGTGAGGAGACTAAGGCCATCGAGGACAAGGCTGCAAGGCGACAGAAAGTTATTCCTAGTATGGAAGAGGAAGAAGAGGAAGGATTCCAGATCAACGTGTCCAAGATCCTTCAGGAAAAGCAGAAGAAGGAGAAGGAGCGCAAACGCCGTCTTCGGCTCCAACAGACAGACGACCCTGTCCAGGACACCTCAACAGTCGCCGCGGCAAGTAACAACTATGTTCCTGTCAACTTCGTAGTACAAAAGCTCTTCGGCAGCGCATGGACACCCCTTTCCGACGGCGAGCTGAAGTCCATGTATCTCAATGCCCCCAAAGTCTTCGAGATTCCCAAGGACGAGATCACATGGTCTCATACTGCCGAGGCCGACACCAGAGCTGCCCCAGCAGCAGCTGAAGCAGAGAAGCCGGCGAACGTTCCCTCCAACTTCCCGGCCTTGTCAAAGGAGTGGGCTCACGAAGCCATGACCAACCACTTCCAACCATACCGCGGCGACGACGACCGGGATGACGAGAAGTCCGAACGCTACCAGATCTTCCTGCGCCTGTATGCCGGCTACAGCGCTGAGCTGCCGAAGAAGCCGGACCGCATGGACGACGAGGAATACGGCATGGAGCTGGAGGAGTTCGCGGCGTGCGCCCGCATGTTCCGCCCCGCCAAGGGACAGCTCGCGCAGAAGTTTATGCCCCTGGGCGTCCTGCCGACCGAGTCGGCATGGATGAAGCGTGACCTCCGCGAGGAGGCCGCTGAGGCAGGCGCGTTCGGTCCCTTGACGAGGGACATGCGGGAGCTCGACCTGAGCCGCCTGCTGCTGAAGCGGTGGGGTGAGGAGGGGACGGAGCGCGTCAAGCCTCCGCCCCGCTCCAAGAAGGAGAAGGAGGCGATGGGTGTGAAGGAGATGGGCCCTCGTGCCCACGACCCGGTGGTGCTGGCCCGCTGGGCCCCGGCGGCCGTTTACTCGGCCAATTTCGACAACTGACCGCGGCGGCGGTGAACAAGCAGATGAAGTAGAAAATGAAGACGATTGACCGATGCACTCTATTCTGACTGAACATATCTGATAAATCACGTGAAATTCCCCAGGTACGCGTAAATTACATAATCTAAGCCCAGAAGTGATGCAATACACCTTTAGTCAATAAGGGACCTCCGTAACTTTGCTGAAGCACTTAGTAATTTTCACATGTTTCGGGATAGAACGAGCACCTGAGTTTTATTAACTACATATTCAAACCATTAGGGCGGAATTGAAGGAGCCTTGCCTGAGTTGTGTGCAATACCACGAAGAGGTCGTGATAATCAGCCAACGCATGCTGGAATTACACACGCAAATAATGTATACCAGAGCACGACTCGAATCTGGGTACGACCTCAGCAGAGTAAAGGAATGAATTCTAGTATCCCACGGAAATTACGTAGGCGGTGGCATTAATGTTTAGAAATGTCGATTGCAAAAGCTATGGCCAGTGCGGCGGCTCTCGGTTCAGCCGTAAAGCCCGTACGATATCGAGGCACACCCTGTCATTTGCCCGGCTTTTCTCTAACTTATGGCACGGACAAACCCCTGCCGAGCCGAGCGTATCAAGATACCTTATGGGCTTCAAGCCTCTCTAAACAGGGTAGGAGATCCGACGGTCACGTGCAACAGATCACTAAATGCAACACCATCCTAAAATTTAACTACGAATTTCAAAGTACGATTTCTTAATAACTATAAGAGATAAACTTCAAATTAAAACTGGTAATAGATTATATTATTACGTATAAGTTTTATTAAGAAAACCTTTCTAGAAAGTGCCTTGTTGGTTTTGTTTTGCGCCCTAATCGTGTTTGGGTTGCTTTAGGTACTAGAATAGTATTTGCTTTATGAAAAATCTTAACCTCTTCTAGAATCTGCTAATACTTATTCTTCTACTTCCTTAGCTTCTTATTAGCTGCTTTAGCTTTAGATTAAAGCTATTTATTAGCCTATTTTTCTATACGAGCCTTCTAAAGTTGTATCTTTTTCTAAGCCGCCTCTTCCGCCTTTTGCAACCTCGCTACCGCTAGTTATTCTCGCCTTTAATTGGCTAAGCGCTCTTTTTCTTGTTTAGCTTCTTATTTACGCTTCTTTTCCTCCTGTTTCTATACTTCCTATTGTCGTTAATCTTTCTCTTCCTATGCAATTCGCTCTTATACTAGTTAAACCTTTAAAGGTAAGTATATAATCGCTTTATAGTTAGATTTATCGCGAAGTCGATTAAATAGTAGCTTGCCTTAGTAGCCTTTAAGCTTTTCTACGCCTAGTACCTGTTTTAAACTATCTCTTTTAATTCTAAGCTAGTAGTTTTTAAAGACTAGATACTTAATATAGTTAGTAATCTTTATAATTGTCATGGATCGCCCATTCAGGTCGGGTTCACCTCGGATAAACCTCGGCCCGATCACGTGACGCTTGGCATTCCTGTATATACTCTCAACTTCTGCGAACCTTCTAAAGGTTCGCCTAATATTAACGTTACAACTTACCTGCTTGCTCGCTACGCTCGTGCAGCCGTGACAATAATATTCTCTTAAATTAATTTATTAATAGTCTCTTTTAGAACTATACGAACCTTCCTCTAATTAGATACTAAGAGTACTAAACTATTTAAAGTACTTAAGGCTAGCTAGGATGTAGGTCTAACTTATAAGAGTACTATTTTAGGATTAAAGGGCTAGATACTAGCCTGTTAAAACCCTAATTTAATAATATTTTCAGTAAATACTAATTAAAAAGCCGGCTAGAAGAGTAAGAAGAACTACTACTTACTAAGGAAGGTTAGTCCTTAAGTCTTTATCTACTAGGTATCTAGATTTATACTATAATAATGCCTAATACTTAGAAAGTAGGTAAGATCTAGTAGCTAGAGTCTATAGGTTGAATAAGGTAGAAATACTACTATAAGCACTTTATACTTATTATACTAATCTAGAAAGCGTATATTAATATAGCTATTATAGCTATTAACGATTAGAAGCCGATAATTACGACTATTACGTGCTTTCTTCTTACTAGCTAGGTCGAAAACTATTATTAGCTACTATATTATAAGGTCCTTATTAGTCTAGCCGCTTAGCGTCGCTATAAAGTAGTAGTTATACTCTTTAGGATTAAAATCGTAAAGCTAGCTATCTAGAATATTACCTAGAGCGCCTAAGTAGATTAGAGTTAGTCGTAATATAGTACTATCTGTATAGTAGCTAGTAATAAGAGTAATCTAGTTACGAGAGCTATCTTAGCCTATACTAATAAGTCGACGTTTCTAAGCTTCTTTTTAGGTGAAAATACGCTTTATCTTATGTAAGATACCTAGTAGAAAGCCCTTTTCATCTATATTATAACAGTTTTCGGCTCTAATATTATATTACTAGATTTTCGATTATAGCTATTAAGTTAGTAACGAAGTAAGGTAGTATAGTAATACTTACTAGGTTAAAATATAGCTTATACTTATACGTATTATCTACCTTCTTTCGGCTTTAATCCGCGCCTACTAGGTAGCTTAATAGTAACTCTTTTTCATGCTGTTAAATAAAGCGAGAAGCCTACTTCTTTCCTAGCTCTTTCTTAGCTAAATTACTAGTAAAGCGCTAGATTATTAGCTATATAGGAGGTATGCCTCGCTTAATAAGTATATCGATATAGTTTATAAGGTCTTTTTCTTATTAATACGAGAGTAATGACTAGTGTTCTTGTAAACGGCCTTTCGGCTTCGATATGCCTTTATGGCGGCGTAGAAGTATACTAGGTACAACCCTATACTTTTCAGCTATTGCCCTATAAAGAGGAGGATCTTAGCTTTTCAAATCTTCAAGCGCGAGCTCAATTGCGCTCATATTAGTGGAGTTATTGAATTTTGAAATTCATTGATTTCCGGTGCGTGGTGTTGCATTAGGTGATCTGTTGCACGTGACCGTCGGATCTCCTAAAGCACTTGCGCTAAGGTGCGCCATTCTTACTTCCAACGTCAGTTGATACCTCTGCCATCGGGTGTCGGGTCGATTATATTCTGAATAGCCGCACACCACAATCCTCTTTAAAGTCTTACACGAATGGTTTATCTTTGATTCGTCTGTTTTATTTGTTCGCATGGCAGTAACAGCCGACATCTATTCGTCGTGTTACTTGCAGCGATCTCCCGTGCGCCGTCATCCACGGGCAATAGAGAATTAGGCCGATTGGCAGAAATTAACGAGAGTAATGAGATTGCAGACAACGCCTACGCTTCCTCATTCTAGACCTACAATTCCATTCTGGTTGTTGAAATATGGTCGAGAAACGTGAATGCCCTTTCTTTATGATTTTATGCCCCCGTTGCATCGCTATTAGGAATTATTTCAGCGCAGATAAGCCTGCGGCCAATGTGCAAAGACGTTCACGGAGCTGGAGCGGTTCCGCTACATCGTATGAAGAACTAATGTACAACTGAGGTCGAATCAACTATCAAGCGCAAGCCGCGAACGGGCATTGCACTAACAAGGTTAACGTTATCTTTGCGGGGGCGCCTGGCAAGGAGTGGTGCTGTTCGTCATCCGAGTCGGAACTTTTAAAGTGTTTTAGGTAGGTCGGTCTTAGTGTCAAACCCGCTTTTCCGGACACTTTTGCTTAGGGACTCCGTAGATGTGGTTAGATACTGTAGATGTGGCTTAAATTCTTTCCTAGGTCATAGGGGCGAATCGACATTGGTTACATGTAGCATCCCTTCAACATCGAACCTTGAGGAGTTACGGGAGTACATAAGGAAAATTCCTGTCCACTAACTATCCAAAAGGCATTCGCCGGGAATAAGATCAATGTATAGAAAATCGTGATGACAGATAAAGGCAAGGGGAAAGCAGTTTACTTTAAGGCTGGGGTTGTGTTGAACCACAGGGCAAGCTCGAAAGTTGACCAGGGTTAGGATTCCAGATTCGTCATGCAAGACTGCAGTTTTCAGGTAAGAGTTATTTCCTTCTTAGGTTTCTCACAAAGGGGAATTTTTATTTGTGGTCTCCTAGAACGCAACAGTTCTAGGGAGGGGGCTAGAGTACACGAGACGGACTAAATTTGGGTAAGATGTCAGAAGTTACCAAGATATACCAAGCATATCGGTACCTGAATCAATAGCCTATCGAGAAATATGCTCCAAGGGGACAAACCGCTTTGCTAGTATATCTGGGGGTGAATGAAATGCTCCGATCGGCTTCAAAACTGGATTGGATCAGTCGTTAATGTACCGTACGGGTGTTGCATCAGAACAGTGAGACGGATGCGATAGCGAAATTGCCCTTGAAAGCGGCCGTCGCGATCGCCTTTACATTATTCACTGCCTTTTCCTTCACGCCGTTGCAAACACAAGCCACAGCCGCCGCGCGTATAATTTCTTCCGCTCACTAGGCTGCGTCCTTATCAACTTCTTCTTTTAAACATCAACCTTGCAACCTTCAACTTTCCCAACTCAACACCCACGCCCATTCAATAACAGTAGTACCAGCCTGGACTCAGGCGAACTACGCGTGTCGCAATGTCTTCGCAAGAAGATCTCCAAGGCTCTGGCTCGAACTTCCTCGATGAAATGTTTCCAGACGGACCCCCACAACACCTTCTTGGAGGAGGAGCAGCAACAACTCCTCCTACAGCTCCACCATCGCCTGACGTGCCATCGAACTGGATCTTGCATACTGTCGACAACCCGCTGTTTCCTCCCTTAAGTGCCATCCCAGATGCTATCCGTCAAGTGCGCGACATGTCGATTGACGTCTCCGACGCTGTGGAGCATCACGCCAAGATGCTTCAAGATATCCTATCAGCGCAGCAGAAGAGCGGGAGCACCACGCGCTCGTCCTCTGCTGATTCCTCGACGGATCTGACTGCTGAAGGTGTTCGACTTGAAGCGAAAGAAGATGGAGAGATCATGGCGGACGTCCAGTCCGCCCGACCAGTCTCGGCAGATTCAGCTCTCGCAAGCCTGAACAAGTCTGTCGAGAAGCTCCTGCGCAACCAGGTGCTTATGCTGAACGATATGAAGAAGCTCCAGTCTCGCCAGGAAGCGTTCGAGAAGAACGTGACGACTACGAAGAACAAGCTCGAACAGAAGACCCGCCAACTCGAGATCAAGCTAGACTTCCTGGGCAGAGACCACAATGACCGCTACCTCAAGAACATTCACGAAGTCGTCATGGGCCATGTCAACTTTGCCGGCCATTCGGCCGACATTGCCGCGCTGTGGGAGGGCCTTGCGAAGCTCGAGCAAGCACAAGGCATCAAAGTTGGTAACCTCAATAACCCGCTTGCGTCGCAGAACAAGCGTCTTTTGAATGTATTTCACCCTGCATTTCTACTTTCCCATCGAGTCTTTTCTCGCTAATGAATGCGCAGATCAACCTCAACCACGCGCACTGGTGGCGCTCGAAGATCCTAAACACGACACATTTCCAGTCTTACTTCCAAGAACAGCATGTTAGACAGGCGCTCGTTTCTCTCGATGGTATTGCCGCTGCCCTTGGGGGCGTCCAGCCCAAGCGCGATCCGAATGGCCAAGAAGCCGACCACCCGGTCGGAGGACTCTTGCGCGACAGCCTCTACAAGTGCGCCAGTATTGTCTCGCGCGGCCTCCATGCCGTGCTTAGCACAAGCAACTTCGGCTTCCTACGTGGTGACCAAGGTCTCTCTAGAGGCCGATCTGCTTCTGCAGAGCGCTCTACTCGTATGGACGTGGAGCCTCAGCCAGGCACCAAGCGTACTTCCGATACGGCGTCGCGTGATGTGTTCGAGCGCGAGGCGTTTGGCCGTCAGATGACGCTGGTGAAGCGCCCGCGCATCACCCCTACTCCGGAGAGCAGTCGTGAGCGCACCATGCATGGTGCGCGTCTTAGCGCCGTCCGCGCTGCACCTCGCCGTCACGAAGCTGGCGAGGGAGACTACTATCGGCCACGAATCGGCGATCGAATCGATCGAAATGCTCGTGTGGAGAGGGAGCCTCGAAATGCACCCCCTCCCCCGACGACGCGTCCGTCGCGTGAGCTTCCGGCTACGAAGCCCGAAAGCTCTGGTGGTAGTGGTGAGAGGAGGCCGAGGTCGCGCACTCCTCGTGGAGTGACTGGATCGACGAAACCAGTGGTCAAGTTCCCGCCACAGG
Source organism: Rhizodiscina lignyota (assembly GCA_010015805.1). Lineage (NCBI taxonomy): Eukaryota > Fungi > Ascomycota > Dothideomycetes > Aulographales > Rhizodiscinaceae > Rhizodiscina > Rhizodiscina lignyota. The sequence continues at coordinate 137,510 of ML978133.1, forward strand.
CGTACCCTGAACCTCAGGCGACATTCGAGAAGACGAATTTGATGAAGTGAGAGGTGATAGTCTATCATCCACGATTAACGGCGTTCTGGTTTGCATCTATGCTTCTGAGGGGAATTTGCGAACGATCGCATGGAAGATAAGAGCAGTGAAGAGATGAGTTACCACGACGGAATGGGAAAACATGGCATATCCATTGCTCTATTTGAACCTTCGTAGGTTCATCTCGAGTGGTGGTTTCAATTTTGCTCCAAAAACTGGGAGATGCTTTCGGACGGAGTTATTTCATCAATGATACACCTGTATCATTACAACGGGTAGCCCAGAAGATCGATTTTGTTACAAAAAGTTTGCTTCGCTCCTCGAAGCCTCAAAACATCGACTCTTCTACTCATTCTCTCTCTCATCGTTCGCTCTTAGGAGCACAAGAACACATCTGGCGCCGTTGTTGAGTTCCTCAGCCTCGGCGCCCAACCGCTCTACTCCGTCACGAGGAGTAGGCAAACTCCTGCCAAAGGAGCAGTCCCACGAGACAAAGTCCTTCTAGGAGGGGAAGTTCTTGGGCGACATGGCCACATCGAACATGCTCAACGCTCCATTACAATCGCTTCAAGCCCTTCCTCGCGCCAAAAGCGCCGCTGTTATACCGCTTCAAACAACCTCCAGCAGCCTTGAACCTCCTCTCCTCCAGCTTCATCCTCTTTGCACGCTCCGGCGTCTTTTCTGAACCTCCGGCCTCGTGCGAGGGCGAGACCTGCCAGCTCAGCCAGGAGGGCGATGAGCATCTCTGCCTCTGAGCCTCAGGCTGGATGTGCGCATGCGTATGCACTGGTGACCTCTCGGGCATTCCAGCCTTGGAGACAGGGATGTTAAATTGGATCGTTGATGTCAGACTCGTCAGCGCGCAATTCGTACCGATTTCCTGTGGCGACGATTGGCCGAGCTGAGAAGCGATTGCTGCGTTGGACGTGCCAAAATTGCGTACCGGGGCTGCGAACGTAGTGGACGGATCGGCTGATCCAGCGGCCGATCCAGCGGCCGGATTGTCCGGTAAAGCTGTGAGTAGAGACGGTTTCTGCCCAGCTGCGGCAGGCGCATTGATTGCACTCTTTCCTGCTGCTGCGCTGGTGAGATTGAGTTCCGGCTCGTGGATTGTGATGCCCAGGATGTTGTCTGTGCTTGTGGCAAGTGGTGCAGGCGTTTTCGGCCGAGTTGACGAATCGTCGTCGATCTTGCTAATAGTAGGCTTGCTTTGTGCCTGATTGCTATTTTCGGATGCCTCTGCCTGCTCCAATGCTTCGACTTCATGGAGTAGTCTTCGCTTGCCTCTGGTTCGGCGTTCAGTTATGGTAGCTCCTACATCTGTAGGCGAAGGTTTGTCCGGATCTGCGGCGTCTTGCCGTGCCTCTCCTCTCCGTCTCGCCTCCTCAACTGCACTCGCAAGATCCCTTGAGCAGCGTGCGTGGATGTTTACCAACGTCCGCGCCCTCTTCTCGAAAGCCGCGAAGTCGCCTTCGCACAATCTGCCGGCCTCTGCATTTAGAGCGCTGGCTGGATTAGGACTGATTAACAGGCAGCTGATGACCACTAATATGTCCCTAAGCCGCAGATCCGACTTCCAGTCCCGCTTCAGTGTGTCTACGCACACTGATCCCGTGCCGGGATCGACGTTGGGGTGGAATATCTTGGTTTTGAAGGTAGCGGTAGGTGGAGCGCTGGGATAGGTAGGTGGAATGGACAGTGTGAGCGTGAAGACGCCAGACGAGAATGGTGTGCCCTCTGGGCCTGCCAGTAGCACTGAGAGGGAGGTAAGGTCATCGCAGCACGACGAATTGCTCGAATTCGATGGTGGCCATAGGAAATTGGGCGGTAAACCGGCTGTGTGGAGGTTGGAGTGGTCCGCTGCTAAACGGCGCAAGGACTTAGAGTTCTAGAAATTACTCGAAATGTAAGTGAATTTTCCTCTAGTCTTCAGATTCTCAGATGTACCATTTTTTGTGTGCAATGCTCGAAAAATCATGAATAGTGCAGTAGTTTGTGGAGAATTGCGTCTACAAACAGTGGCAAAGTTAGCGCTTGTGGGAGACGTGACGCGACTGCCACGCGACGCGACGCGACGCGTTTTTAGTGACGTCAAACCTCGGCGTCGACCCTCAACATTCCGTTCTCAAAATCACCTGCAACCTCTTCAGGTACTTGACCATAACTCGAACTGGAATTTGCTACTGCTTCTGGGTTAGGAAGAATCCTAACGACGTCGCGTGATTTTCCGTCAGTGATTACTCAAGACTTCGCAATTGGACAAATTAGTCTACAAGGTACAAACATGGCATTTCTTTATTTGGCTGGCTGTAGTACAATCAAGTTTGGATTAAAAATCAGGTAATTGGTAAAATGCACCCATGGAACTTCGTTATTTGGTTTGTTATAGCTAATGTAAATTAGGGTTTTGCAATGGTTAAGCACGGTAATGATGCCGTGGGATTGAACCAAAAAGTTACACGGAGACCTCAGAGGCTTCCGAACTAAAATCTTATTCTGGAATATGGTTTAGTCTTATTACAATATCTTCTTCTAGTCGTAGCTTCTGCCAGGTTGACAACTCATCATTACTAGCAGAGACTTCCCAAAACAGCACTATTTGACACCGCCGTACTGTAGAAATTGGCTCAGTAGGTACTGCGCTGAGGTGTAAAACTACTCTAGATTTTGGTATTATCTTGCCTACGCTGCCATTCATAGCTAGATACTCGTCGCGGGGATAGCGAGCCCGAAGATCTCAGCGGTGCTAAGTATGTAAATACTGACTGAATTCAGGTAAGTGCTTATGTATATTGCGCACGCTATAGCCTACGCCACTCTCAGCACAGTACCTTCTGGGCCAAGTCCAGCGGTATTGTAAGCTTGGCATGTATCGCAACCCCCATTAATTCAATTTTCGCTTGTATCTAAAGACACTGCTGGATGTGTCTTCCAGCGGGTCCGAGTAATACGCCATTGCCTTTGCCCTGCGTTAACTATTCCAGGTTGTTGTTCTTTCGAGTCAGATAAACATCATCAGCACCATCAGCCCGACTCTCCGGTCCTCCATCAAGTCAACCCCAATTCTCCGTTCAACGATCAGAAATCTACATCTTAGAACAGACGCATCAGGGTCGCTGTGTAACTGCTCTCAATCTGTCCAAGCGGCCGTATCGTTTCCTCCATCTTGTCCAACAGGTGAGCCGTTGCTAATACATAGGGACGCAAGGATTCGGAATCTCTTACAGTCTGCAATCGCGCGTGTGCAAGTGCTCCGTTCGTAAACCCACAATATAGAACCACTGTTTCCGGATCTTCTCTCGACGGAGCGGCAGCGGCGAATGTAACATCGGCATCACCGAGACGCATTGATGAAAAGACAGAATACAACTCAGCTTGCTTGTCAACCGGCGTTTTGACGACGATCACAGCATATACGGCTGCGGCTGGAGTTCGCTCTGCTCCTCCGTCGAGGATGATGTGATGACTGGGCTCGTCAGAATGCAATACTTTGACAAGTTCGCAGCTCTTGCCTAAAGACTACGTACCAGGTGAATTTTGGATCTTTCTCGTCTATCAGTTCTGCAAATGCCGGCTTGACAGACTGGTATTGCTCTCCTAAGCCAAGTATCAGCGTCTCATCAGGAAGTTTAAGCCTGCAGCCATGGCCTTGAGGCGTCTTCCAGAACAATGCATACCGGGCTCAAACTCATCCTTCTCTTCGGCAGATGTCCAGTCCCCAACCAGGACGCTGATATCTGCCTCCCCAGCTTTCGAGCCTATCAGGAGCTGTCTCGAAACTGGGAACTTGAAAATGATTCCCGCGATGGATTCAAATACTTCGTTATACTGTAATGCATCTGCTTGAGCGTATGTTCACATACTGTTCAAGCCATTGGCAGACAGCCGAAATGTGAAAGGCTATCGGTAGACTCATAGGAAGTGAAGACGACGGGCACTTACCCGTTCGGTCGTGATTGCACTCCGCTTGAATGTGGCCACTTCAGTCAACCGTCCTGGGCCATGATCTGCTGTATGCAGAAACGGAAAAGTCATCATCTAGTTTCTTAAGTGAAAGGAGTAGAGCTTTGTATCTGTCAAATGAATGGGACATCGCGACCATGAGAAGTCGGTCGTCCCATTTAGGAAAAGCTCGGTCAGGAATTCTGAGATACTTTTGCAGACCTCCCAGCAGCCATAGTTCGCATTTCGCAATGCAATAGAGCTGTAGGATTCAAAATCCACCTATGAACAATCCAGACGAGCATTCTAATCCCGGGAGAGCTTCCAAGCCCCTGTAGAGACCCCTTGGGCAGTCGGCATCTCGGAAGGCCTCGGCGCGGGTCGGACCGCATGTTATGTAGTGATGTCACGCACAAATCGGACCGTTTATCGAGTCAGTCAGATCTCAAGCATCACGCTAATCTCCACGCTATTTTGATTGCCCTGTAGCTTCGTGCAAGTGCGGGAGCGCGGGAAGAAAGTCTGGGGTAGCGCAGAAAGTTTATTTGGATCACATTTTCCCCAGAGCAGCAGTGGTGATACGTAGGGCAAGGATTGTGGGGTATTATCCAGGAGCCCGGTCGCTCGGATTGCGGGATATCTCTTCTCATGTTTGGGACGCTGGGATCAGGAAAAGCTTTCCCAGTGAAGAAGAGAGGTCGAAGAAGGGAATGGAGGAGATGATGTATCGTAGTTTCCGGGACAGAGCGGAGTGAGCCAGTGTAAATATGTACGATAAAGAATGAATTGTATTAATATTCTTGCACGGAATGTGTGTCTTCGTGCTTCAGAACCTCAAACTCGGAAAGGATATCACTAAAAAAAACATTGATAGAGAATCCAAGCCACCAATAATCGCTTCAGAAGGAAGCTTTCGTTTAATCCATGGCGTCTGTGAAACTCAGACCCGCAATCTACACAGTAGCGCCCTTCCATTCGTCCGAATTGGTGCTAACCTGTTCGGCAGTCGCAGTCGTCTCGCCTTTCACAATGCTGGTCTCCCCCTTCACGATTTCTCCCCCAACTTCAACCTCGAGCACATTGCCTGCCGCGGCTCTGCGCGCCTTGATCGCGCTCTGGAAGTGCCTGCAGCTCGTATGATTGTTGAACAGATAATCCATCTCCTCGAAGCTCAAGCCCTTCGTCTCGGGGATGTAGAAGTAGAACAGAACACACAGCGGTACGCCCATGCCGAAGAAGACGAAGCCGACCTTGGCCCCGAGGTTGCCAGCGTCGGGGTTGATCATGTAGGGTGAGATGAAGCCGATGACCCAACCGACAATAAGTTGAGCGAGGAGGACAACAGTTTGCGCGGCCGGGCGGAGGGGAAGTGTAGAAATTTCTGAGGCGAGGGCAAAACCACAGGCGCCGACTGTGAGTTGGTATGCGATTGCCCTGATGTCATGTCAGTTAATTGACGCTCGATGATTCGATCAGAATGTGACAATGAAAGGAGTCTTTCATACCAGAGGAAGATGCAGACCAGGATGACCCAGATGGCAGCTGAGCTTGTAAGGCAGCCCATGATACCCATAACAAGTAAGGTAACGGTGAGACAGAAAATGCCAGGGACAAGGAGCGTGCGGCGGCCGACGCTCTCAGCAAAGACGAAGGCGCTAAGGTTGGAGAGAAGCATGATAATGTATAGGACAACAGACACAGTGAAGTAGTCGTTGACTTTGAGGAGAGAAAGGAAGTACGTGATGTATCCTGACATGATGGTTAGCGTGATGTCTCGTCAGTAATACTCGGAGAATTACTCACCGAGCACGAATGCAGCTCCAATAAATTGTTGGCCTGCAACTGGAAGGACGGCAATCATTGTACGTTTCTGCATCAGAATTAGTATGACGCAAACAACATGCCCGAATATATACTAACGAGATTAGTGCCCTGGAACACTTGTAATAATGGAGGTCCCTTTGCCATTGCTGCTCGCTGAAGCTCCTCGCTAAACTCGACTTGTGCCGCGAGCCTCTTCATCTCTGCATCAATCAAAGACTGATCATGCCCGCCATGAACGTGAATCAGTGCCTTGCGCGCCGCATCGTCTTTTCCTATCTTGATCAGATAGTAAGGTGACTCTGGGAAGAATGGATAGATGACAAGCAAAATGGCTACGTGTTTTGTCAGCTCGAGTCCAATTTTGCAATTCTCAGGCTCATAGTTTTGTCTCGCATACCGCAGAATACGAATTGCAGAACAAGTATTAGCTCATAAGACCATTTCCCTTGGATCTTCGATGTTCCTTGCGCAACACATCTGTAAACAAGTTAATGTCATATCTGCGACGGTCTCAGGAAACGCAACTTACGAAAGGAGGAATTGAGCGAAGACAATTGAACCATTCATAAGGCAGAGAAAGAAGCCACGCAGCTCCGGCCGGACATTCTCACCAATCCAAATTGGCGAAGTGAGAAATACGAGGAAAAAGCCGCAACCTGCAAATCATTAGCTTGGATCAAAGCAATGTTGACCTCATTTGCCTCACCATTGACAATGCGTCCACCCAAGAACAGCTTCCATTCGTGGCTCCCGACTTGCATAGCAATGCCAACAGCCGTAACAACCGCACCACCCCCGAAGAGATGTTTACGGCCGATTTTCTCAACAAGCCAGCCGGCAAGCAGAGCACCTACAAGTCCTCCGGCGCTCGTTGCTGCAGACCAACCAGATTGCCAGCGAGCAGGAACCAAGTAGCCTGAAGGAGCAGAAGGCCAAGGAATTCCGAATTGTTCCTGGAAGGCTGGATATGCCGTTGCAGTGCCCGCAGTACCATAATCGAACCCTACAGACACTTGGTAAGTTTGTATTGGCTATGGAATTGCAATTTCCGCGTACCCAGCATCATCGAGCCCACCGAGCTATACAGAGCCCAGAGGGCGAAGCGGCTCTGCTTCAACAGGATCCGCCATTTGTTCTGAGGCTGCACCTCCTCCCAATTCGGAGTGAATCCCATGCTAATGCACTCAGCCGCTCTAGCAAGCAGCGTTGGTGAAGATGAGTCGCGGGAGCGATTGACAGCAACTCAAGGAGCTGAAGAAGAGAATTCGGCTACAGGACAAAGTGGAGATAAGGAATTACCGCGCTGTTAATGAAATAAACAACTCCTCTCCTACCTGACAGGTATATCTGCAAGGGCGGTAGCCTACGGAGTCGAGGTGAGAGAACGTGTGTATCCTGACCCTAACTCGCCGGCATTGCAGGAGGAGTGCGGCGTTGGAGGCGTGCTGGACATGGCTCGCGAGGAGCGGGCCGATTGGTCTGTTGCGGGGGAGTTCCGGGGGCGTGGTCACGGTGAAGAGAAGGCGTTCGCGGACGAGGTTGTTGGGCACGGGTGGGCTCCGGCGGCTCCAGTGGGAGGCGGCTTGAGGGCAATTGCTGCCACGCCCGGAGGGGATGATCGCTGCAAGTCAGATGGGACGGGTCTTGGCGCGATTGCTTTCATGTGCTGCTGCTAGGCCAGAACAGCGCGCGCAGAGCCAGATTCACGCGCGCTCTGCAAGTGCCGGCCAGCTTGGGACGCAAGGAGTCGACCAACCGGGCGAGGCGCGGCGCCAGGGCTTGAACTACAGGCGGCGGGGAAGTCGGGAAGACAATGCACGGGCACGCGCTTAGCGGTATCGGGCCAGCGCGCTAGCCGCATACGGCTGGGATCCGCTGGCGCCCCATGCATCGGGCCTGGGCTGCCGTCTGCTGGGCACCGCAGACGTCGTCGCATCGAGCTCTCTTCCACCCACTCCCCTCCATCTCGCACCGCAGCCTAACTCTTTCTAATTCTCTGCTCCCCGTCCGCTGTCAAATAATCTCTTGATAACACGGAGTGTCGGTGCTGGTCGGCTACAAAAGCTGCTCTCCCTCCCATTCCGTTCACTCCCAGCTTGGACCTCGTTATTGCTTGCCCCATTGTTCTAGGATGCGCTGCCGCGAATTGAGCGCTGCAAAGGCTGGGCTAGAAGTGATCTGGTAACGCTCTTTCCACTTTCTGCTAAATTCCTCCTTCCAATCCTCGGCATTGTCGACCCGGCGCTTACTTCGGCTAGACGCACACCATCGAGACCGCCATCATCAATAGGCTCTCCACGAGCCATTGAGGAGCAGGACCTGGAGGGTGACGATGCTGATTCGAATTTCGAGCACGCAGCACCTCGCCACCCCTCATGGATCCTCATGCCGGTGACACCGCAAGCGGCAATAAACGACGGCGCACGGAAGAGACGCTCCCTGTAGAAGAGCCGCAGCCGCAAGCAGCCAGCCCGGATCCGGCCAATTACCCGCGAAAGCGCGTTTCGGTGGCATGCGAAATCTGTCGTGTACGCAAAACTCGCTGCGATGCGAAGCGGCCAAGTTGCTCGTTCTGCGAGAGTGTTGGTGGGGTTTGCACATACCGCAAGCCCAGCGGGGTCATTGCCAATCTCATGACAAGGTGAGCGCCTAGGTTATGTGCCCTTTCAACATCCCAGTTTCTCATGCAGTGCGGACGTCTAATTCCTATGCATGACGGGAACACATCCGCTTTGACATGGGCTCTCCGACTCGACCAATCGCGCGGTTGACGGGTAAACTTCACCGTCTCCATGCTGCTGGTTCTTGGGACGTCCCTTGGACGGGCCGAGCCTGTGGCGTGCTTCTCGCTTCAATTCTGTGCTTGTCTGCAGCTTCCTCATGTTCACAGTGCAATCTGACGTGTGCAAAGAGCGAAACAGGGAGAGAAGTTTCAAAACCTGCAATCTCGAATCGATCAACTCGAGCATGCACTTTCAACCTCTAAAATCGTACCGTCGCCCACTCTCGATGGAGCCGCCACTAGTGTTGCGTCCTCCACTCCACGCTCTCCAGGAACAATCCAAGGATATAGTCCTCCAGTGGCCCAATCAATCGAGGTCCCTCCAAGAAAGTCCTCTGTAGTCGCAGAGGTTCGAAATGTCAACGTGTCGTTACCAACAATTGGCCTGTCTCTTTCCATATCTCATCTCGGGCACCTGGCTGGACAACCTTCCCCTCTGGCATTCAGGTCACTCGAATACGATGACAGCGAGGAGTTTATTGAGTCTGAGCTGCACCAAGAGGAGCTGATCTACAGCTGTGGCGATCCGACGCGTGTCGATCTGTCAATAAGATCGTGCTGGGCCTACCAGCAAGCCTTTGTCAAGAACATATTACCGTGGTTCCCTCTCTTTAGCCAAGATGTATGTGCCCACCATGTTACTGTAGCCCAAGAGAACCACTTCAGTCCTGCTTGTCCTAGCACTTCCCTTGCACTCTACATACTCGCTTTAGGTGCGTTTTCGAGAGCGGACCAGATATATGGCGATGATCCCCGGGAGTTTCCAGGCTTGGACTATTTTGCGGCGGCGAGGAACATACCGGAGCGGAGCGGAATTAAGCACGCAATTGAAATGGTCCAAACCCAGATTCTGCGCACGTGAGTTGTCCAGCGTTCAGCTAGCTTGTGATCCCACTCTAACGTCATTCAGAATGTATTTATGCCTCTGCATGAGACCGCTAGCCGCCGCAAACTCCATTATGTCGGCAAGTCGGTTGATGGTGTCGTTACTGCACCTGAAGAGGCATCTGCACAATGATCCTTATTTCAAGGCCGCATGCCACCGAGCATATTGGACCTGCTTCATACTAGAAAAGGAGCTTCTGCCGTACTCAGGAGGCTGCACGGCCGGCTTCGTGGAGCTTCATGAGATTATCTCGCTCCCCCGGCCCGGCCATGATGAGCCGGGCATGCTATGGATGCTGAGCGCGATCGCGCTCCGCCGCATCTTCGCCAACATCTCCGGAACCGAATCGGATCCTGACTGGCAGCCAATCATTATGAACGAGCTGAACGCACAATTAGCGAAGTGGTACGATGCCCTTCCACCAGCCATCAGATTCACTTTGGGCTCTAGTGCACCAGTTCTCGATCCACAGAAAGCGTTCCTGAGGGCCCAGTACTACTCTGTTTGTTTTGTCTCCTACTGGTCTCCAGTTGTGCGGTTCTTTTCAGCACCACCCGAAAACGAGGAACAAAGCAAATATCTCATTGAAAGCTCCACGAAGTGCTTGCAACTCGCCATGATGTACATTAATGCCATGGAAAGCTCCATACTCGACCGGCATGTCTTGCTCTTTGCAAACTTGATAGGGTACTCGCTTTCTCTTTTTATCAAGATGCCTGGGCGCAGAGAGACTGATTCTTGAGATAGGACATTTGCCGTAACGTCGGTGCTGGTATGCGTTTATGGAACCCCGGAAGTAGCTCTGCTTGGCATAGACCTCACGGAGACGATTCAGAAGGCTTATAGACTCATGTCTCTGTGGGCTGCGAACCCGAACGTAGGAGCAAAAATACGCAGGATGGAGCTATTGATGAACGAGAAAGGCATCCCTCGCATGCACTAAGATGGTTCGAAGATGCACGGATATTGACTAAAGTTCCCAGTCGTTCAAGAATCTGATCTGGACGGCTCGATCATGACGCTCTTTCACCCGGACTATTAGCCTTTCACCAGGCATGAGATCGAGCATGTTGTCTTCCCAGATTGGTTCCAAAGCATCTGCACCATCCTGGGTATGGTCCAAAGACAGAAAACAACCCTTGACAGGAAAATTGGCCTCCAGGGTCACGGCATCCCAATCCGGCTCATCCTTGGAGACATTCACTTGAACCTTCGTATCCTTTGGCCATCGTAAATACCGGTATGGCTCGGGCCAGTTCACAATCCGAGAGAGAACCTTGCCATCTGAATCCAGCAACTTAGCACACAACACGACGAGCGATTCCTCGGTCAAGGACTCCGGGTTCCCGAGTTCGCCGAGCTCCGTATTGCAGCCAGCCGTCAAGATTATATCCCTTCCACCTTCAGCGAAGTCGATCTTCTTCTGCGTATGCATGTCCCAAGCCTCAATCTTCAGCTTTGCTTTTACTTCCTCAACCGAAGTGTTGTGCGCGAAGAGCTTGAAATGGGGAATCTCGCCCTCGCGGGGCTTGTCTTCGTCGATCCATCTCGACCATGGCTTGCGTTCGATCCCAATGGACACAGGAGCAAAAGCTCTTGCAATGGTGTAGAAAGCGGGCTTAGGACGCAGATAATAATCGATAAACGCCCAACTGGTGACCGGATACACGTCGTTGAACTGCCATATTATGGCTCCTGCGCATTCCTCTTTCCCCTTGCCGCCAAACTTCCGCTTCCAGTCGCGTAGCGCATATCCGTATGCTTCGCTCTGCAGAAGCTGACTGCAGTAGACGAAGTCCTCGAGCTTATTACTGTATCGGAAATTCTCAGCTAAATACCGAGCGATGCGGATCTCAGCGCCATGACCTTTGTTGTGGCAGTCAATTGCTTTGCTCTGCGGATGCCGGTCTTCCTCGTTCGGCGCGAAGATGAGGACAGTTCGCATGTCCGGGTAGCCGTGCATTCCGAACTCGGACACGAAGCGGCTGGAGAGGTTCTTGTACTGCTGGTAAGGCAGCTGCTTCAGGTGCCATACTTCCCACATGTGGGTGTCGCCGATCGTGGGATCGTTCGCGGTTTCGGAGCCTCCCCATGGAGAATTAGGCCAGTATGGGATAGAAGGAGCGAGATATTTGGCCACCTTTGGCAGAATCTTCAGGTAGATCTCGCGCTGAGGAAAGTCCGTGTCCAGAAACGGGCCCTCGGTGTCATCGTGATCGTACTCGATCTTCTTGCGTCCGAACTCGTGCGCCCAGTCCGCAAGCATAAAATCCTCATTGCCGCCGCATAGCAGCGCGAGACTCGCCCTGTTCCGCAGCCTGCGTGTCTGCGCCTCGGCCTCTTCGTGCACATTTTCTAAGAACGACGGATGCGTGGGATAGTCGCCGCACGCGAACGCGTAGTCGTGCCACACCAGAATACCCAGCTCGTCGCACGCATCGAAGAAGTCCTCACTCTCATAGATCCCGCCGCCCCAGATGCGCAGCATGTTGAGGTTACAGCGCTGTGCAAGCCGGATCCAAGAGTAATAGCGCGAACGACTGATGCTTGGTAGCAGCATATCGCACGGGATCCAGTCGCCGCCTTGGATAAAAATGTCCCGCCCGTTGACGTTGAAGAGGAATGTGCGGCCTGGGGCGGAGTCGAGTGGACGTTGGATTAGAGTGATGGTACGGATGCCGAAGCGCGTAGAGTGCGTGTCAAGAACGGTGGAGCTGGAGATGAGCAGACGCGCGGTTGCGGTGTAGAGGTGCTGCGCGCCTTGGAGATGGGGCCACCAGAGCTTGGGAGAGGCAACGGTGATGGGCGTGGGAAGCTTGATCGTCGACGAAGCAGAGATGGGGAATGTCGTCTGCGATACAGTGCTGCCGGCTTGGTCGATGAGGCTAAGCTCGAGTGAAGCATCCCGAACTGGCGAGCCCGACAGAGTAACTTCGCAGTTGATTTCCGCGTATGAGTGGTCGTCTGCCAGTTTGGTGATGACATGAAGGTCGGAAATCCGAGAGGTGTACGTTTCCAGGTAGACCGGCATGTACGGCCCGCTGGTCACCATAACCGGGCCCCAGTCCCATCCCCAATGGTACTGGATAACGAAGTTAGGATATGTATTGGACGAATTAGACATAGAGGTTAGGGATAGAAAACCTGTGCTTTCCGCATATGCATTCTCTTCTTGTCTCGCATCATTGAAAACCTCGCTCCATACTCTTGCTCTAGTTGTTCTCCCTTCTTCACTGCGCTTTCGAATATGATAATTAGCTCGTTCTCCTGCTCTGCTGCGCGGAGATGTGATTTCACATCGACACGGTACGGAATGAACATGTTATCGCTTTGAAGAATTTGCTGTCCGTTTAGCGTAGCCGTCGCGAATGTGTCCAATCCCTCACACACGAGCTCGATATGTTCCGATGCGAGTGCGGGATCGGGAGTGGTGAACGTGCAGCAGTATTCCCAATCGCACTTCCCGACCCACTGGATAAGCCGCTCATTTTCGCCGACATTCGCGTCGGGGATAAGGCTGAGGTGAAGCAATTCTTGATGTATGACAGATGGAAATGCATGGCAAGCATGCCAGTCCTCGAGTTTACTTTCCAATCCACCGGGAATAACACTGCTGTTTGAGGATGAGAGACGCCATTTCCAGGAGGATTGAGGAAAGAAATGACTTCTGCGTGAAACGGACATGATAGGATCAGTAGGCTGTGACATATGATGCAGTAGCGACGTCAAACGAGATGCCATTGTTTGAGAGAACGAAAAGTGAGGAAGGGGGGTAGGTACGGAGTGCAGTGAGTTCCTGATAGAAGTACGTCCTCGTGCTCCGGTAGGCTCGAAGGTCCTGCATATTGGTCCACTTAAGGAAGTAGCTGCAGGACCACCAGAACGACGAGCCTCTTCGGAACTAACGGCAGAGCGACACAAAGCATGAAGAAGAAATGTTAAATCCGAACCGAATCGAGACCTGCAAAGCATTTCTGAGGCTTCGACTCCTGATATAGCATAGCTTACATGACTCACGCCTCCCGACGAGCCGAGATTCCATGACCTTTCTCCGACGCCGCTCAACCCAGCTTCAACGCCGTTGACACAGACAGACAGTCTAGACCCTCTCATGGCTTGCTTGCAACTTGAGCCTCAATTCGCTTCTGACGCTGGTGCTCGCTTAGAGATGATGGAATTTGCATTTTACCGACTTGGACATCGACTTTTCGCTTGCACGAAGGTCACAATTGCGCCAGAAGTAACTCTCTGAGATTCCAACTGATGCATGCTCCCGAGATGCAAAGTCGATCTCTACTCTTACCAGTTATCACTTCCGTACACGCCGGGCCAAAAAGAGTGGATCACAGCCAGCATCCTCAAACTCCACGAGGAGATCGGCAGCAGCGCTTAAGGGGACATGTCCTGCCCTGAACGGAGAGTTCCGTGGAGAAGTTGGGGTGCAGCGGGATATCCGAGAATGTCTCATCAGACCGCCAATGGTTAAATTCAGCTGTGTATAAGACGCCATTAGAGCACTACAACCAGAAGTACCCCAAGCTTAGGAGGAACAGGCAAAGTTTACGATCCTACAGCACAAGAGCAAGGGGGAATGAGGAGCTAGCCAAGAGGCCAAGAGGCGATCTCTGGTCGCTAAAACGTCTTCAATGCACCGCCCTCTTCCCCAGACTTAAGCATCGACTCCATCAGAACTAGATCGCCAAGGCCTTCCTCTGGGATTTGTCTCGCGTCAGGTTTGCCCTCTTGGATACTTCGTGCAAAGGCATCGAATTCTGCTACAACACCGGAATCGGCTTCGGTCTCCTGCTTGACCTCAATAGACTTCCCGTCAGGGCCTTTCGTTGAGACTGTAACGTTGGTCGGAGTCACTGTCACGCGGCCTTTGGTAGTGACAATCTCGAGCTCCAAGCCAGATTTGTGCTCTGTGCTCCAAGAGCAGACGAATGTGCCGGCATTCCCGGACTCCAGACGCCAAACGCTGTGTAGAGTATCGACAGGCACCATCTTCTCCTGCAGTAAAGCCGAGAACGCGCTAAGAGCGCACACCTTCTCGCCTGCTGCCTGAAGCAAGGAACGCATGCCAGCAACAAAATGTATACCGCCATCGAGCAAGAATCCGCCTTGGTAATCGGGGACTTTTCGCCTACGGCCAGTGAGCAAGGTCCAATCCGCATCCGCACTGTCATGCTTACCATTCAGTGTTGAGATACTTGTTATCGTCCTCCATGAAAGTATTTAACTTCGTATGGAAGGTGACTACTTTGCCGCCAAGCTCTTTTACTTTCTGAACCCCAGTCAGGATAGAATTCATGAACCGCATGTTCTCTGCTATTCCCCAAATCAACGACGGAGGAAGACTATCGTAATAGTCCATCAGGCTCTTGGCAGTTACGAGATCTTTCGCAATTGGCTTCTCGCTCAAGACATGCTTTCCAGCAGCCAGCGACTTCCTAATGTAGTCAGGCTGAGAGTTGATTGGCAACGCGATAGTCACCACGTGGATGTCATCCCGTTTTAATAGGGCATCCAAAGATCGCTCTTCAGCTGCTGGAGACTCAAAGTAGGCGTCTACGTTTTGATCTTTCCCGAGTTTCTCTGCCGATGACTGAGACCGACTATACACAGCCTTTAGGGAAAGGAGACTGCACTTCTCGACTGCAGGTACATGTTCTGGACGATGGTGTTATTCAGCCTCCTTTTTCAGTCATGTGGAGTCAGGTACCTTCTGTGGCATAGAGCCCGGCGCCGAGAATAGCAACACCAATGGCCATGGTGCTCCGTACAACGTCAGTCAATTTAAAGACTCTGATGCAGTATTGCAAATCAAGAAGTACAGTATGTCATTCGGACTTGTTTCCGTTAACTATCGGAACTGGGAAGGAAGACGCCACCTTTAGATAATCAGGTCCCAAGGGAATGGAAGAAGCGAGATTTTCATGCACAACTATGCGAGCAATGACTGAGAGATCCTGCACCCTTCCGAATCCCCGTGCGATACGTATCAAACTACCGATTTCCCCGGCGCAAGACAGCCAACCATCGAAAACATGAGCAGAGGGGGAAAAGACGCTCTGGGCGACGGACGCCACTATCGTACAACTACCCGTGACCCTTGTCCCTGCACGACACGGGAGCTAAGGCTGAGTCCCACAGCTCCACACCTCTCTCGAGTCTCGTCGGCAGTCATCAACCACACTCATGTCAGCGTCTTTTACCAGCCGCGCCTGACTCGTGCTAGACTTCATTGTCTCCGTAGTACGACACGAACCGATGCACCCCGACCTCCCGCGGGAGAGTGGCAGTAGCAGCTGACGGCGTGTAATCCAGCGAGTTGAAGGGCCAGCGAGCTACGGGACGGTCGACAGCGAATCGCGGGGCTGCCAATAACCATTCTCGCGCGCGAGCGAAGGGGCGCCTGTCACAAAACGGCGCGAACTGGCAGAGGCACTTTTATCCGGGCTGACCAGGGTGAAGCTCTCTTTTTGCACCGAGGGACGTTTTGACGTGCACCCTCTACCCACCTTCAACCAACCCCCATCCCGCGGATGTGCTGCAGGACCCATATTGGCTCCTTTGACCTCGTGCGGCTACGAGCGCTAGAGATGAATGGAACGCCAGTAACATGCCCAGAATCCGCACCAGGAGCTAGGGTGTTCAGTGATGCAACCGAATAGGGCTTTACTCGAGGCTTGCTAATTGTACTTATGCCCATCTCACGTCTGTTCGACACCGGACGTGTCCGTCTCATATAATTCCATCCTTGGCATATAATTCCATCATCAGGAGTTTTCGACTTATTTTTATACGCTCTGACTTCTCGTTTTCGCTCTCTGTAAACATGGCTGCCGAAGCAATGCCACTTCAACATCAACAGATCACGACCGTTCACCTCTCGGACAAAGAACGGACGTTAGGCTCGCTGACCGATGAGAATCTGGGCATCGCTGTGTCTGCCATACATAGAGATGGCATTGTTGTCCTCGAGAATGCAGTACCTGCTGAGCACTGCGACACGTTGAACAACATCCTCATGCGCGAGGCTGAGAGCATGGCAAAGCTGCCCACCACCCACTTCAACGAGGTACGTACGCTTCTTTATACGCCGGGATTGGGCTATTAAGCTATTCGCAGAACTCTATCGATGGTAAATCCACGGGCAACATGTCTCAAGGCCCGCCTCTCGACCCTGCTCTCATGTATACCTCGATCTGGGCTAATCAACCCGCCGCACACGTCCTCTCGTACGTCCTAGGTCCAAATCCACGCGTTAACTTCGTCAATGGCAACACCGCACTCGGTGGCTTCAATGGCGCTCGGCAGCGCGTGCACGCAGACCTCAGCTTCAACCACGCGCGGCTCCCGTGGGGCATCGTCACAAACTACTACCTCATGGACGTCAGCCCGGCCAACGGCAGCACGGAGATATGGCTCGCTTCGCATCAGGGGTCGTTCGCAGACCACCGCAACTGCTTTGTGGATGATGTCGACGAGGACTCGAGCGAGGAGGCGAAGATCGCCGTTTTCGGCATCAAGGAAGAATTATACGAGGCCAGGCGCAAGTGGGCGCCGCCCATCCAACCAGTGGTGAAGAAGGGTAGCGTCATCCTGCGCGACTTGAAACTATGGCACGCGGGCCTCTGCAACCCCAGCCCGGATCCGAGGATCATGCTGGCTTTCGTACATACTTCGAGCTGGTACCATTGTCCAACGAAGGTGGTTCTGCCAGAGTCGGCAAGGGAGTTGGTAGAGCAATGGGCAAAGCAGGAACATCCGATTATGTATCATGCGCATTTCGTGCCCAAGGAGCTCGATCATAAGAAAGTCAAGTTCAATCCGAACTTCAGCAGTAAGAATAAGGGGTACATATCTATGCTACCAGACCTGCCTCGGGGCTTCATTTTCGGGGAGGATGATGAGGCAGATGCCGTGACGAGCTGAGACATGCTGAGCAATGTACGCTAGAAGAGACAGACCAAATTTGTAGTCTGGGTTGGGTTAGTTGCTGGCGTCGTGCGGTCGGGTTTAATGATACCTTGATACGTCTGGGGTCTTTCATTCACTTTTGCAATCACCAATGGACTCATCACAACGAAGATCTCATGCTTATCATGACAACGATTCTGTACCTATGCCCCTCGAAGAAGTCCTCATATAGACGAGTCTATCCAATAGTATTGATGGCCCTTGTACGACATTACAATATCTCTTTCATGACGTCTTGCAAAATGGGGCGTTGATTGAACAGTCCTTTCTGCCCTATCCTCCCCCTCTTTTCTGCTGTCTTCGCCCCGGTCCGCATACTCTGCGGACTTACATTAGCACCTTCAATGTCTGCTAGGGCTTTTCTCTTCTGAGAACTCCTTGCAGCCAACGGGCTTCTGGTTGGCGAGTCCCCACGCGCTCTTTTCCTTCTCACCTCTGGACTCATTGACGGCTCGGCCACTTTCCCTGTCGTCGCTTGCGTCTGACTCCCACCACCATCGATGCACACGTGTCCGTCCAGTGCTTCAGCCTTGAGATCCACCATCCAGCCCTTCTCGTCACAAATTCTCACCAAGCCCTTCAGGACTTCGTTGCCGCCCCCGGACAGTGTCTTCCTGCTTCCAATTAGGATAAGCTTGCTCCGAGCTCGCGTCACGGCGACGTTCACTCTGCGCCAATCCTTTAACAAGTCGCCGACATTGCATGTGTCGTTGGACCGCACAAATGACACAACAATAGCTTCTTTATCGCGGCCTTGAAACTTGTCTGCCGTGTGCGTCTCTACGCCCGCTGCATCAGCCACATAGTTTCCCTGCCTAGCGCCTTTGACTGGCGAAAGGGGAGAGCTGCTTGAGAGGTGACGGAGAGACTGCTTTAGCAGCGCAAGTTGACTGCGATAGAACGTTATGACGCCGACTTCCGAAGGGGAGACACCACACAGCAAGAAGGAACAAACTGCTTGTACGGTAAGGCGAGCTTCGAGATTGTTGATGATGCGCGGGCCGGAGAGAGTCTCCAAGGATTGGGGAAGATTATCGGTGTTGAGGAAGAGGACTTTGCGACCCGGTGAGAGAATAGCCGATAGATGGCAGGATGGTGATGATGGCGCACGGCAGAATGGCGTCACTTGAAGTCGCATAGATAGAGAGTCGAGATGAAGTGAGGAGAGAGCTGTAAGCTGGGGAACTTGCAGCTCTCGCATTGCGACGTCTTCATTTCCGCACTTCAGTCTTCCGCTGTAAATGAGCTCGTTCGAGAGAAGCATTACATCTGCGGCCATGCGGTATTGGTGCTCCAGGCTGGTCACTGCTTCGGGGTGATGTTCTGATAGCAGACGGAAGAGACTCATATCCAAGCCTCCTTCGAGTGCTTCCTTGTTCTGCACAAGAGGAGGGAGCTGGAAGTGATCGCCAACTAGGACGAACGTCTTCGCCATCCGAATCGGACCAAGGCATACTGGCAGTGTGATCTGCGATGCTTCGTCCACGATACAATAGTCGAACCTCCTTTGTGAGAACAATGGATGATTAATTCCTAGACAGGTGGTTGCGACCACGGGAGGTCTGTGCCACGAGTTGACGACTTCCTCAAGTGAGTCTTTCGGCTGCGCGGCCAAGATGGCGAACTCTTGAACATCAGGATGGACCTTTGCAGCAGCACCTAGTCTAAGCACAGAAAAGCCGCCGTCTCTTATCTTCAGCAGAATATTGTCGACAGCGGTGTGAGTGTACGAAGTAAGCAAAACACTCTTCCCTTGTGATACAAGAGCTCGAATGATGTGCGCAATTGTGGTCGTCTTGCCTGTTCCCGGCATTCCAAGAACGAGAGCATAGTCCTGTGCTGCCATGACCTTGGCGACTGCTGCTTGTTGATCATGATTCATTTGCATAGACGTGGATGAATCAATTACGTTGCTAGAGGGAGCGTTCTTGAATTGCGGAGTGCGGTCTTCGATGATAAGCGCGCGGAGGTCTGCAGCCTTGAAGACATCGTCGTCCATGATAGAGATGAGATTATTCCGAACGGTTGCCATGCCATTGCTGAATTCGTCCTTGTCTAATCTGTAGACAATAGGCGTTTCGTCCGCAGATTGAGAGGCGACGGTTGGGAAGGAGTCCTTCGATACCTCCATAATTCCGACAAAATCCTGATTGGAATCCGCGTCGAATCCGGGACGTCGGGTTCGCGCATTGTGTAGACGCCGATCGACAGCGACAGTTATGCGCTTTCTCCTGACATTAGTCACATAGCCGTTGGCAAGAGCAAAGTGTCCCTCTTCGTCTGATATTACAATTGGCTCTCCAACTGTAATTTGTGACTCGTTAAAAGAGAATCCAGGACGGGTCTTCTGTTTAACCATCGTATACTGGAAGCGATTGATCTTTCCGCCCTCTTTCTGTTCAAGTGCAGAGCCAGGTTCGATGATAACGTGCGAGAAGCATCTACCCAGTCTTTCGCGTTCGTGGCTCAACATCGTCCACAGTTCACGTCGGAACTTCATCATTTCCGATTCCTCCTTTGTTAGAAGTCGATCCCACTTGATGAAGAAGTCTCGATGAACTGGCTTAAGATGACCCACGAGATTGTCGAACTTCTCTTTGTCTTTGAACTCATTGCCGTTGCCGTCCTCAGATAATCTGTGGTACAGGAAGCACGTCGTCTGAGCGTAGCACTTTCCACACAGGTGAGAACCATTAAGAACAGGCGGAAGCTGTAGTCGCTCTCGCACATAACATGCGAGCTCGTTACGCTTCATGACCATGTGCAAAAGCTCGTGTCGTATGGCAGGGATGCGTCTCATTTCCGAAGTCTCGAGATAGTAAAGCACGCCGTAGAAGACATCCAGGTCATATCGGTCACCCAGGAGCAGAGTGTACAGTGTCGTCTGCGCCTGATGAGCCTCGCTAGCTCGCTTGCCGGTTTTGACTTCCAGTGGCACAGTAAGTTTCCTCTCTCCGTCTTTGTCAGACATGTGAACCTGTACTGTGGCATCAATGTTGCCTTTCAATCCATATTTCGGTGACCAGATGTGCTCTTCGATATCCAAGAGCTTGTTAATGCTCATGGTAACCTGCAAGCCGTTGCGATCGTTGACGGTGGATTCGGCAGTGGGTCGAGCCTGAACGAAGGTTGCAGCCCAAGATTGCATTTCAGGTAGCTTACTCTTCAAATGCTCCATCACTTGGTTCTCGTTCAACCCAATCTCGGCCATTGTTTCGAAGTGCCTTGGTAGGAGAGAACCGATAAGCGCTTCCAGCGCTTCCGTTTCCCAACTGTTGGACTTCATCGCCTCCTGGAAGAGCTCATGAAGCAGATGGCCATACAGCTGCGGCGGACTGGCTTGCCCCGTTGACTTTACACGATCTTGGAGAACAGCTCGTCTCAGACATTGAAATGAGTCTGCGACGACTGTTGCCGAGACCAAGTGGTCTGGATGCAAGATCAACAGATTCTGAGAGTTGTTGATCAAGCATTCACCACTAGGAGAAAATTCCCCGATAACGTGGACGTACGAGCCTTCTATACAAGGAGTATCGTACCATGCTTGCCGTAGAGTGATGGCCTTGACAGTCTTTCTCTTCTCATCTTCGACGAGGAGCACCTAACGTGTTTGTCAATAAGATGCTATCGATGTCGAAGAGGACTTCTTACCTTCTCAAATTGTGAGCGACCTCGATCATCTTGATAATGACCCTCGGCTACCTTAGTCACGAGATAACGTTGAATGGCGCGAGAATTTTGTTCACTCTTTAGTTTCTTAGTAAATGACTTTCATATCTACAATGGAAAGCGGCCTACTTGAGCTTGACTGGCAGCAGTCCCGTTAGTGTGCTGTGTAGCAACAGCTTCAGCTGCGACGAATTGTTCGACATCGATGTCATCACCTCCAAAGTCCTCATCCGAATCGAGGTCAATCACATCGGGGTCATTGGCAGCACCAACAACGTTGGGTGCCTCTTGACCTATATTTCGTTGATTTCCTGGGGGAGCTAGCTGTTTAGATAATCCAGCTGGATGTTGATGCTGAGATGGTTCTGCTGGTGGTCTCGCATCGTACATGGACGCGACGATTTCCAAATCTGCAGCAAATTCCTCTCCATCATCCTCGAACTCATCAGAATCTTCTTCTTCTTCGTGTTTCTGAGGACGGTCTGGTTGCTGATGAATTCTGGTTTCGCCGGAATGCCGAACAGGAGACTGTCGGCTATCCTGATTTTCAAGCATTCCATGCTCCTGCACAATAGGAGGTCTTTGAGCTGCGGCAAGTGCTCCTTGTGATTCAACTGCCTCAATCATGTCGATGTCGATGTCGCCATCTCCAAACTCAGACGAGCTGGATCGTTCCGATCCTCGATCAGCAGCAGCAATAGCACCAGTCTCCACATGAGCAGCATCTAAATCTGTAGGGGGACTAGATGCGGTTTCTGGTCGCTCAACTACTGGGTCTAAACGCTGTAGGGGAGAGCCGTAATCGCCAATACCTAGTCCGCCGGTTTCGGGAAGCGGTGATGAGCTCGAAGGGCCTCGTGGTGAGCCCGTTGGAGCAGGCTTCGCAAGCGTTTCCTGGATCCTTTCGACGAGTCTTCCGATCCTCGACTCATTAGCTCCAGGTAGATCAACTTCATCAGACGCATCGTTCGCTGTCGAGACTTTCCCATCACGGAAGGTTCCTGCAGTTCTTCGCCTTTTTGGCTTCGTTGCGCTAGGCCATTCAACTCCGCAGCTGGCCCATCTTCGCAATCCACTGACGCTTCCAGCTGTTGCTGATGAGTGTGGAGATGATTTCTCTATGAGATGTGCGAATGCGGCCGTTTTTGCACCACCCGGTGTTTCTTTCAAATCCGCGTCGACGCCGTACCGATTCCACAAGTCCGCAGCTGGATCAGCTTGGGGAGTTCTGAGTGATTTGTGAAGGTTCTGGAGATCGAATGTCTCATTGTTGCCGGTGAAAAAAGCTGAAGTCTCGTTCTGTGAGCAAGGTGCTGGTGATGAACTTCGCGCCCTCTTTCTCTTTCGAGCTGGACGATTATCGGGTGTCGTATTATTGCCACCATGCTGCCAAATCACGCGCTCTTCGGGAGATATTGCGTTCGTGGGGTTTTGATTTGCTGCTTCATCCATCCCTCCTATCAGATCAGCGAGCGGTAGCCTCGCTGCAGGAGTTGATGGAGGTATAGCCTTCGCTGCAGGTGCTACGTTGAGACTCTTTGGAGCTTCTTGCACCCGTGACTGCTCTAATGTCTTCGATATATCATTCGCAGCCTCCTTTTCGTTCTCCTTGTTGGCTTCATCCGCATTCGGCGTCTGAGACGGTTTTCCCTCCATAAATTGAAAAGCTTTCAGTTTTGTTTTAGTTTGGGTCGAAGGGTCAATTGCCGGTCTAGGCATGACATTATTCGTCTTGTCAGCCTTTGGCTGCAAAACATTGTCGGCGCTTTTCGTGCGATTCCAGGTTGGTCTCGGCTGTTCAAATTAGCAAGCTACAAGCGTGGCCGGAGAAGGGAAACGGACGCGTGAATTTGTTTTCGCCTTATGACTCTGCTCAAAGAAGGATTTCTGGCGAGTCGACATGTGGAATAGAGGATGTGGGTGATGGGATGTTTGTTGTGGAGCATTGCGGGGAGCACGCTGAACAGACGAGAGGACGCGTCGAGACGCGTCGAGCTTTCGGCGCCTTCGGCACACAAACCTCCGTCTCATCCCCCGATTCGGCCATGCCGCGCCAGATAGCCGGCGCAAAGAAAGTTGGAGCTTCGCGGATGCTCTGCGACGTCGGACCTTCACACGACCTCATCCTCACTTCAGAGAAACGTCTGCAAGTCGGGCTCTGCCATTGTCAAGCTCTTGAGCAGCCCTGAACGCTTCCTTACTCTCGTTGTCCTCGATTTCCGTGGCAGAACTTTGAAGTTGTGGCGCGAGCTCTGACCCTCTTTTTAAAGCCTTTATACCTCCCGCGGGATCTCCTCTTTCCTCCGCGACTTCGTTCCTTTTGAGTTCCATCTTCTCTACTACATCCATCTGCACCAGACGTCATGGCTTCGGATAAGCCTCTACCCTTCATATACCAGTTCGCGGCCGGTGAGTACATCAATTGGCGACAGGAGGAGCTCTCAAGCTGACAACTGCAGGTGCCGTGGCTGGTGTTTCCGAAGTGAGATATTCTGGCCTACGCTACTCATGTTGACAGTCGCTGATTGCAATAACATCTGTAGATTCTTGTCATGTAAGAAATCGCAATCTATATTTTCATCTGCAATTACTGATCAAATCCATAGGTACCCCTTAGATGTCGTGAAAACTAGAGTGTGAGTGGAAGAAGCAATTCGCAGCCAATGCCAAACGAAGAAGCTTATGCTCCGCCAGGCAACTGCAAACAGGCAAAGGCGTGGGAGAGGATTCATACACTGGCATGGTAGATTGCTTCCGGAAGATTATTCGGAACGAAGGCTTCTCAAGGTTGTATCGTGGCATATCGGCGCCAATCCTCATGGAAGCGCCCAAGAGGTACGTCTTCAGCCATCAAACAACGATGCTTGTATACGGGTCTAACGCACATGTGGTAGGGCAACCAAGTTCGCGGCAAACGATGAATGGGGCAAAGTCTACCGCAATCTGTTCGGTGTCCCCAAAATGACCCAATCCCTCTCCATCCTCACGGGTGCTACCGCCGGTGCCACCGAAGCCTTCGTCGTCGTCCCCTTCGAGCTCGTCAAGATCCGAATGCAAGACAAAGCGCAAGCGCACAAGTATAAGAGTGGAATCGATTGCCTGCAGCAGGTTATTCGCCAGGAAGGTGTGCTGGCGATGTACCAAGGACTTGAAAGTACAATCTGGAGACACGTATTGTGGAACTCAGGTTATTTTGGCTGCATATTCCAGGTCAAGAGCTTGATGCCTGTGGCTACCGATAGGTCTCAGAGGGTCCGAAATGATTTGATCTCAGGTGCAATTGGTGGCACTGTAGGTACGATCCTTAACACGCCAATGGACGTCGTCAAGTCGCGCATACAGAACTCGCCGAGGGTGGCCGGCGGTGTACCGAAGTACGGCTGGGCATGGCCTGCGCTTGGTATAGTGCTGAGGGAAGAAGGTTTCGGAGCTCTGTACAAGGGTTTCTTGCCAAAAGTTCTGCGTCTCGGACCGGGCGGTGGTATTCTGCTTGTGGTCTTCACCGGTGTCATGGACTTCTTCAGAAAATGGAAGGGCGACTAGATTTGGGATTGGGTGAGCTTGTAGGTTACACATCGAGTCATAGACTGCCTTTGTATAGCATTCGGCGAATACCTCAGTGGCTTTTGCAACAAAAAGCAGAATGGATTGTGTTCACAAACTTTCGTCTCATCATTCAACATATTCATATCTTGTTTCAGAGACAATTCTCTGCGATTGACCGAACTCAGACGACGCTACTGCGTAGCACGAATTAGAAGACAATGCTCATTTGGAGCACAGTTACTAACAGAACAACCGGATGTGGTGTTGATGCACCAATACCATTGCAGTCTTTGGGAAACTGTCATATTGCGTTAAATTTGATGGCCCCGCTCATGCGGCATGGCACACATACAGGTACGTCTAGAAGCCTCAATAAGTCCAGTATCATCCCAGGCAATCTCACACGAGCACATTGAAAAGAGGCACTATAACAGCTACTATCCTCCTGTGGCTTTTCGCAAACGAATCATCAGCACGCATTGGAACTGGGTACTTTAAACCCTTCATTCATTTTATTGGGTGATTGCAATGCACATGATATACTATTTGAACACATCCAGGTCTCATGCAAGCTTCATCGTCGCGTACCCACTCTGTGCTACGTCCCGACATCTTTGTCTATACTCTGGCGCCGTGCCGTTGTATCTCGCAACAATTCGCTTCTGCTTTCCTGGTACATTCTTATTGACACCAGTCTAATGCGCATGTCAGTGTATTATTATTAGGTAATGTTTGTGGGCCTCTTACCATCCAGCTGTCGACCTCTTGACTGAGCAACCCCTTTGAACAATCGTGGAGATGCGCTGTCCATTGCTCAGCACCTTCGGGCTTCGCTTCAATCCAGGTTTTGCCATGCGATTCAAGATACTCTATGCAATCTGCAACCCAATCGACTCCGAATTCGATACTTCGGGGGAAGTTGCCGAAACAGCTATGTGGACCCTGTTCATTTATTAGCGTATTGAACATGCATCTCTGATCAAATCTCCCCATACCATTATCATAAGGAGGTTAGGGAACTGTGGAACAGTAATGCCAAGATAAGTTTTGGGTCCCCCGCTCCATGCGTCCTTCAATTTAATTCCATTGATACCTCTAATATCGAGGACATCGTATGCTCCAGTTACCTAGATTGTGTGGAGCAAATTAGCACAGCCCTGGAATTCAAGTTTGCACCACAAGATCACTTACCATGTCGAAGCCGGTAGCATAGATGAGCATGTCGAACTCGAAATCTTCAGCAGAAGTTTTCAGGCCTTTGCTCGTAATTTTCTCAATCGGAGTTTCGTTGATATCAACTAAGCGAACATTCGGCTGATTGAAGGCTTCGTAATAATTCGTTTCCATCGGGACTCTCCTCGTTCCAAAGCCGTGGTGCTTCGGAATCAATTTCTCTGCTGTCGCCGGGTCATGGACTCGCTGTCTTATTTTGTTCGCCACGAAGTCGCTGACTAGCTTATTTGCTTCTCTGTCCCGCCCCATATCCCGAAAATTGCTCAACCAAAGCCCAAATCCTGGCTGTCCATATAGATGCTCCCACAGTGCCTCACGCTCTTCCTGGGTCACTTCCCACGTCCCCCGCGGCTCGGCTGGATGAATAAAATTCATGTTCGTCTCCGAGCACAGCTTGAAAAGCTCCTTGTAACCTTGCCTTATCTTTTCCATCTCTTCCTTTGAGATCTTCCCGTTATGCAGCGGAATCGCCCAATTTGGCGTTCGTTGGAATACTGTCAGATGCCCGACAGTTTTGGCTATCTCTGGAATGGCTTGGATGCTGGTCGCTCCGGTCCCAATGATGCCAACTCTTTTGCCTTCAAAGCTGACACTCTCTTTCGGCCAGCGGCCAGTGTGGTATGCAACCCCCTTGTAGTCGTCGACACCAGGTATATTCGGTAGCGTTGGTGTACTCAAAATACCCATAGCTGTCACGAGAAAGCGGCACGTGAAGAATTCACCACCTTCAGTGCCGACTTTCCAAGTCCTGCTCTCTTCCTGGAAATGTGCACTACGCACCCGTGTGTGGAACTGCATATCCTTTCTCAAATCAAATTTGTCACAAATGAAGTTGGCATACGCCTCTGTCTCGCGCGCTGGTGCAAAGTGCTCGGTCCAATCCCATTGGTCCAGGAGCTCCTGGCTCCAGGAAAAGCTGTATGAGTAACTTTCTGAGTCGAAACGGGCTCCTGGGTAACGATTCCAGTACCAAGTGCCACCAACTCCGGAGCCAGCCTCCAGCAGTTTGACGCGGAGGTTCAGTTTGCGGAGCTTGTAAAGGGAGTAGATACCCGACAAGCCTCCACCAATGATTAGAGCATCCCAATCAGGCTGGGAAGCATCGCCGAGGGAACCCATGATGTACTATGAAGTGAATAAAATTAAAAGAATACACGTTGTATGGTATCAAGTCAAAGATTGAACAAAGCGTCCGCAAATGCGTTGACAAAATGTAGTGATACAGGAGGTGGGGAAAGATTGTGGTCTTATCCTATCGGAGCTCCTTTCAACCTCAGCTCAGCAGCAAAGGATAACCGATATGGTTCAAGAAGCGGATACATATCTTCCATAATGATGCAATCACAACAATACGAAGCTGTACAAAGGTACTCTCTAAAGTGGAGTAAAGTCAACTAAGAGGTGGATTACCGAGGACGGCCGACACGGGTATCTCGGAAGGCCCGTGGTTCCTGGAGTCAGGAGACGTTCATTGGCTTTCATTCGGGCCGATGGAGAACTCATCGATGTCGTTTTAAAGCTGGTTTCAGTTCAACATCAAAGTTCATGAGCGGAAAAGGCCAGCTTACTAAAAGGGTATAAGGGTAGTAAGTGGAGACTTGCGGATCGACACCAAAATTTCCGACCGGGGCCAGTCGTGTGCTCTGCCGCAACGGCACACGTGCACCAAACGCCTTCGGCGTAACAGATCAAGTGCTCTCTATTCTTCCCTTTGTATAGTTGTTTCACCAACATGTCCACGCGAGCTCTCTACGGCTTCTCTCACCTCCCTTTTGCTGCTCAGACACTTGGCAGAGTGGCGCAGTTACCAACCAGTGTTCATCGACCACATTGCAGTGTGGCAGTGTAGGTTCAGCTGAAACCTTTATATTCAATCTCAACCGCCCACTCTCTGTCGAAACATTTTGTAATCTAGTTACTGTCTTCATGGCTGAAGTGATTGGCGCTATAGCCAGTGGTATTACTCTCGCTACCCTATTCAAATCATGCCTTGATGCGTTTGACCTCTTCCAGACCGGCAGGAATATTGATACAGATCTTAAACGCCTCGTCGTCCGGCTGAATATCGAAAAATGTCGACTGTATACCTGGGGAGAGGCGATGGGCCTCATAGTGACACCACCAACTGGACAAGTACGACTACCCGATTCCTCACCACATCAGGACTTAGTCAAAGAAGCTTTGGAGGAGATACTACAACTATTGAGCGACTCCTCCAAAATAAAGTCTCGTTACGGTTGCGAAACTGTTCTCGTCAGTTCTAAAGATGACGAGGTTGGTCCAGTCGTAGACTTGGCTGCCTCGTTCGCACGGTTTACTGTCTCTGGCCAGTCTCAACAGTCCTCCACTAAAAGACTGGTAGCAAAGACACGATGGGCAATATCAGACCGTAAAAAGTTCGCCGAACTCATTATCGAAGTTAGATCGTTTGTCGATGGGTTACAAGAGATTACAAAATCCATTTTCACGGTGGCCAGACAAGAAGGCATGTTGAGATTTGGCATTCAGCAAATTACCAGCTTGGACACGCTTGAAATTGTCGCGGAAGCGTGTGAGGCAGATTATCCTGACATTTCCGACGCTGCTTCCGTCAAGATTGACGTCCTAACTATCGCGACCGGTAGAAGACGTGAAATCGAAGGATGGGTTGACGATGTGGACGATGAGGATGAAACCACCGTCTCTTCTCAGGCACACGACGAGGCTGGTGTTGAAAATACTCTTGTTAATCCCAATGGATTTCCCTCACTACCATCAATGTTATCACCAGAGACGGAACTGGAGTTATCTCGAGAAGCTCAGCGCATGGCGACAGAGCTAGAAAGGGCACGAGAGGAAAGCGCCAAAGCAGAGCGTGACCGTGCCAAAGCTGAACGTAACAGGAAGAATATGGAGGAGGAGCTAGAAGCACTGACTGCTAGTCTATTTGAAGAAGCTAATACTATGGTTGCTGCCGCTCGGAAAGAGAAGGAGGATTTGGAAGTGCGATATGAGCAACTCGCGAAAAACTTCGAAGGAATTACGGAGTAAATAATGTTCGTTATTCCCTCTATCAATGAAGTCTTACTCCAAGTTCATATCGTACAGATAAGATGGGTGACATGCTCATTTCAGTGCCATGATGCCTACGCTAGATTAGGGCATTGTAGGACAGAATCTGTTTCAGGCTCTGGAACACCTGTGGATATACACCGCTAGAGAGACGGGATAATGAGAGAAAGTCAGCAACAAAGCCCATTTCCTATCAAGCCTGAGTTTGCCCTGAACAAGTATGAGTACTAACCACATTCTCTTCAACTGGTCCTTTACCGCTCGTGATAGCCATTTTCATCGTATTGACCAGGATCGGATGGTGGAGGTTACAGAGGTACCCAACTGGTGTGGCGCCGAGCGTGCCCTGGGCTTCGCCTAATTTCGGTACGGCCAACCGGAAATTGGGTACGTCTGTGCCCCGCCTGGACGCGAGTCGTAACATTTCGCCCTCACAGTCAACTTCCACGATCTTTTAAATTTATGCCCCTTGCATGCTCTAGCCATTTCGATCTCAGAGCTTGTGTCATCCAAGATGGACTTTCACGGCTCCACCTCTCCAATCACAAGATGATGGATGGCGTCTGCCTTGTCATGGTTTTTTCTGTCCTGTGCCGCTGGTGCCTACGTTGGCGTGGCGTTAGGCAGTCACCGAGATGTACCCTACACGATATATTTCTATCCCGAGACTCGCCTGACTGACTTTGAAGGTGAAGGGGTTTCAATTTGGGATATCATTCATGCTAGTATGAGCGATAAGTTGCTTTAGTAATGCTTCTCTAAAGTGTGTTTTACATCGCAATCTTTCGCAGAACACGGACAACACAGCAGCTTAAAAGATACAGAAGCCAGCAGCATTACTGCATTATGAGGGGAGCGGTACAGCAGAACTCGCGAAGAAGCCTCCGGTCCAACGGTCGTCTAGGAGTCCGGAAAGCAGTGAGTAAGATTGGTCCGCAAAACCACCAACTACGGAGAAGCTCCTTACAGCATGTCAAGAGCTCTGGGCAAAGCACGGCGGCCTCTCGCTTGAAATGCCTCGTGCATTCCCTTCTCCAACAATATCACGATCAGACTGCCATTGATGTTAATCGAAATACTCCGCTATTCAGTCTACCCGTCGAGCTTATCCACGAGGTAGCGGGGCACTTGTCCCCGGAGGCTGCTATATGTCTTACTTTGACATGCAGATATAGTCTCGATATTCTAAGGACTTCTTCGTGGGCCGAGCCAAGCATCAAGAAATGTCGATACATCTCTGAAGGAACTGGTATAGAGCACCGCCAGGTTTTGCTGTTGCTCCTCGAGCGCGATACGGCAGAGTTGGCATACTGTCCTCGATGTAACACGCTACATCCGTCGCTCAAAGCACCAAGAGAACACAGACAAACCAAGTTAACTAAGAGTTGCCTTGGCCAGGATGCTGTCATCGACTACTTGTCGCAAGGGAGTTCAGACGGTTACAGTCTGGTCTTCCCACATATCGAAAAGGCACTGAAGTCATACCCGGAGGATGATGTCGTACCTGAGATCTTAGGCCCACCGATCGAATTGCTTGCCGGCAGATTCACTATTCAGCACGATCGCATCAGCTACACTTTGGCTTCTTCTGCAAGGCGTGTCGGACGAAATATCATCATCAACCATGAGCACATTCTCAGGGCCACTACATCGAAGTCTCGGCTTCGAGCAAGCGATGTGCTTTCATTGCCGTTGCGCCTCTGCCCACATCAGACCACTGCAACTTCGCCTCCACCACCATCCCGCTACACTCCCCCGCTCCGTCTCAATGGACCACTGCTCACGCATGCCATTGTAGCAGCCCTTCCGGTTACCTCGAAGGCGGGAGTGCTTGAGTCCAATACGTTTCGCGTCCCAACACCCCTCGAACGCGAGCAGATGACCGCCGCAGATGCTGGAGGCGATGTTTTGTGGCGATGCCGGAACTGCCCCACGAAATTCCGTGTGCAGTATCGGAACACGGATGGGCCAAGCTCAGACAATGGAGAGTTAATTATCACAACTTGGCATTGCTTTGGGCACGACATGTATACTGCCCAAAAGTATTGGAAAATGCTTGTTAGACGTGAGGGTGGGCTCCTTGGACGCAGCACGCGCAATAGCGAGTTCTGGAGCTCTCCCGTTCGTAGCATCCCGGACTTTCGGTGCGAGTAATAAAGCAGCTAATATGCAATATCCAGTATGAGGCATCTTTTCATTTGTCATCCCAGTATTCGTTATTCTGACCTCCGCAATAGAATGTCTACATGTAACTGACAAAAAAAGCTCCAAGCGCTATCCCGATTATGCCTACGTGTATGATTGATTGCACGTTGGCGCTCGCTACAGATGTTGATGTTGTCGTCGACGATGAAGTGGTGGGCACGCCGAAACTTGGAGTAGCCTCTGCGGTTGCAGGCGCTTCAGTTATCGGACCAGTCGTTCGACTCGTTGTACTCGCTGTCGTCGTCTGCTACCGCTCCGTTCAGCATCCGGAGAAGCACAATTCAGGAGAGGCCCACTTACTGTCGGAAGGAGTGTCTCAGCACCGGCGCAATTATTATATTCCCACAAGTCTGTTATCTCCGCTGACTCGCCTGCGCATGTTTTCATTCCGTCGTAAAAGCACACTGATGCAAATGAGATAATTGACGGCTGGCAGCTGCAACTTGTCAGGTCAGCGGCCCTAGTGAACGAGCTCCTGCAGACTTCTGCTTCTGAGCTCCAGCGATTGCAGCCTGATTCTATTGAGAGACATGCGGGCACGTTAGCAGTGGTAATAGCGGCAGTCGCTACCGTTGTTGTCGTCGTCACTGGGTTCTGAAGCTTATTATCACAAGCTTGATGCCAGCTGCTGATGTCGTCGTCAAGTTGAGCGTCAAAGTTGGTCGAACGAGTGCATTCACGAATCTCTTGACGGCAGCTTTAGCACCAACGTTAGAAACTCTTGTTGAGTGCAGTGGAAGGGCCTCAGTTCGGATATGATTACTCACTCAATATACAGCGTGAACATATCCTGTGTACAGACACAGTCAATCAACGCTGTTTGATCATCAGGACTGATCTCGCCACACTTGGTTGATCTCTCGTTCATCTGGTCGCAGTTAAAAAGCTGATCGCGCGCATCAACGCATACGATCCCAGACAGGTCAATATCCGCAGCCACATTGCCCATCAAACACACGAGCACCAAGAGGAATGAGATGATCATTGTGCCTGTCAATTCCATGATGAAATGAAAAAAACACAAACAATACTCGCGATGCCATTACCATGCGATTCAGTTCAAGGCGCCCGCCTTATATATTATGTGGAGACGCTCATTGTATCCCCTCACGATTTCTGCCTCGTCCTCCTCCATCTTGCCAAGCTGATTCATTCTTAGCGGCGGAAATTCCCATCTGCTTCTTTGGAATCAAAAGCAGCCTGGAACGGATGATGATTGTCGTATGGATCGTTTGCGGGGCACTGGTGAAAGTTTGGTCGCCAGGTCGTTGGGCTATGTTCGCTTCTAAACTTGGCATGCAGCGAAATGGCGTTCTTTGCCCTCGTTTGGCTCTCTTTCTTTCTGAGGCTGGAATCAGCTCTGAGCAAGCACTCAATCCTATCCAACAGCTGTATTGGCATGCGTGCTCCGCGATAGATGCCAAGGACATATCAAGGCGCTATGATAGAAAGCAACTCTCGGCATCATAGCCCTTTCACATGAACAGACCTCTCGAATCACTCAGCCTTGTGGCTTGGAAGGCAAAACAATGTTAAGGGTGTCAAAATTCAACGTAAGGTTAATTTACTTTCATCTTTCGGTTTTCCACGGTCGTTTGCACTGGTAGCATTGGTCTTCCGCGTCAGAATGAATTCTCGTTATCAGTACAAAACAGTGCGACAGCGAGCGAAAGGGTGGATATCCAAAGCTCTTCACCCGGCTACTCTGTCTCTGTATCTCTTTCTTGCCTCAGCATTGGCTGTGACGGCCATCATTCTCACAGTTCTGTCATCACGTCATGCAGGTTTCATATTAGTTGAAGGAGAAGAATTCACTGCACTTGGATCTTCCTGGGACCTCGCACTCCTCTGGACCTCGTTGCCAAATTTGGTATTCGCTATAATGGCGTCCTACTGGGGTGTCATAGCGGCAGCAGTTGCAGATCGCGAGCCATTCGTCGAACTGTCTAAGCCGCATCCAAGTGGCGGAGTTCATCGGAAGAAATCAATCATGCTCGACTATCGCGTCAAGATGCAGCTCTCGAAATGGGTAGTTGCTTTTCGAAATGGGCACTTCGTAGTCGGCCTGGCGTCTCTTCTGGTATTGGTCAACACGTTACTCATCGTGCCTCTTTCCGCACATCTCATCACTCCACGAACTGTGCTATTCAACTCTTCAGCGATCTTGGCTATGGATACTGCTTACAATGGAGAAGGCCTCAATTCTACTACAGACTGGAAGCCAGTGTTTGACAAGGTCGCCGCTACGAAGCTCTACCGCGGTAGTCCGTATCCTTGGACCGATAACGAGTTTGCCTTCGCGTCTTTTTCAAGCCAACAAAAGAGCGATGCGGCAAATTTCACCGTCTCTACACAAGGCTACTCGGCATATTTGGATTGTCAGGAAGCCGAGGGCGTCACATCTTCCATCTCCGACAAAGGAACAAATCCCCTGCACGGAAAATTCTCCATTAGAGGTGTGGACCGCGGATGTTCTATTGCACAAGAATTTGATGTCTCAAACGCTTCGTCGATGTACCTCCAAACGACATCGGAGGCGTCGTGCTCTGTTGCCGCCTTCGAAAGCCGATTGGTATTCACTGGTAGCATGTTCAATGAAAGTTCGGCCGACATGCTTGAGAACGTCACTTTCATATCTTGCATCCCAAGCTACGCTATTACACCGGGGTTGTTGAGATTCTCGCCCAAGGACCCAGAACATGTGTCGTTTCAGCCCACGGGCCAACCGAATATCACTCGGCATCTCTATTGGAGAGTGATTGAGCAAAATATATTCTCGTCGACCGCATTCAATCTCAATTCTCCTTGGATGACGACAGACTTTGGAAGCCTCATACTTTATCTCTCTCAGCAGTCGAATCCGAGCTCTTTTCTGTCAGCTCCAACCCTAAAAGACTCGATCAAAACAGTGTTCACTTCAGTGTATCTGACCGCGACCGCTATGAATGCCTTTGAAAGAGATAGCAGCCCTGCCTCGACAGTTGCCATAGCGTCTGTCGATCAGACGCGACTGTTCATGGTTCGCTGGGTTAGCGGAGTAATCGACGCTTTTCTACTTCTTTGCATTATCTGTGCTGTTGCTGTCTGGTATCATGTCCATCGGAACTCAACTATTCTCACCGAGGAACCTGAAGGCCTTCTGTCGGCCGCCGATATTCTTCATAGAAGTAACCTGTTTGAGACCATCATCGAAGACACCCAGAGCTCGGAAGCATATGAGGGTAAGCTCATCGAAGCTGTCAAAAACAGGGATGATTTCAACAGGCTCGAGTGCGTTTTAAGGCAGAAAAGCGGCTACATGCATCCGGTAGTTGATCTGGTGGGGTTCGGACCGAAGCAACAGGTAGAAGAGAATCGGAATTTAGTATCTGGAGCAAGACAGGAAACTAGTGCCCAATGATGGAAGCTGGATCTTTCTACTTTTGAAATTTGGTCTCATATTGACACCTTTAGTATGCGGGATGAGAGCGCCGTAGCTTTTCCTAAATTTTGTGGCGCAAAGAAGAGTATGGCAAGGTAGACAGCAGAGTTGTCATTCGAAATATGAGTAATGAAAAGGAGTCTAATATACAGAGTAGGTGTGGGTTTGAAGTATCTACATGCAAATGTCTTAAGAACTTTCATATCTCGTTCACCGTTGCTTGTATCGTCCAATCGATATTATATCATATAATGGCTCCTACTCTTCCTTCCATTTATGCAAAGAGGCCCGCCGACCTTCCAATCTTCGTGTGTGCGATTGGGGTACGGGTAGCCCATGTAATCAATGAGGTCTTGCAGTGGTGCAATTCCACCATGAGCTGCGGTCACCCTTTGAACGGTTAGCACCAAAATCCCATGCAGGTCAAGCGCGCGTCGATGTACTTACAAAGCTCGTGGGTCAAGTCCATCTTCCACCAAAGAGTTCAACCAAGCTCGATTGAACGCTGGATCCGTCGTTGAAATGTCAAATCCTGGATTCCACACATCTGCCTGTAGCACAGCTATCGGGTCGTTGTTGCTGGGACATGCTCCTGTAATAATCGCATACCCCCAATCTTCGGCATGAGGAGCATCTGGGTGCCAAATAAATCGGACTTGCATCGAGCTGTCAGAGTGGATATAAGGTTCATCCTCCCTAATTGATAAGGGCCATTAGAATCAAGCAATGGACTTCTATAATGGGCCGACTTACGTGTAAGAGATCACTTTCGCTCCCGGCAAAGATGACCAGAAGCCCTCGGAGATCTCCGGGACAATAAGTGGTGTACCGACCGAGATGAAGTCTTGTATCCCATACGTGTGATCGTGGTGATGATGCGAGGGCTGTAGAGGTTAGCCGAGATCTCTGATCGCAAGAATGGTACGTACCCAAATGTGTGTGATTGGCCTCCCAATGTTCTGTTGGACCCAATCCGCAATAAGCTGTGACTGGTGGGGAGGCGCATCTGATACAATGACCGCATCTTCGAATGCCAGAACCACTTGTCTGTATGTAGGGGCATCGTTGAACATGATGTACCAGAAGTTCGGCAGAGATTCGATCGGATTCACGGCGGTGACATTGGATAACTTTCCTGCGTACGGTCCACCCCACATCATGTTCGCAAAATAACTTCCGATCTCCGCGTGGCTGTAATTCGCATTTGCTACGGGCGCCGCGTCCACCGCAGCGCTGCTATTTGCAGTAGCATCGACAAAGAAACCATTGTCGAATGTGGGATTGACATCTATTGATGCAACGTCGTATTCCTCGATGGTGGCGCCATTGTATACTGTCATGAATTTGCGCGGAAACATGATGTTGTTCTCCGGAGCGTAGTCCAACAGATAGAGATCTTTTGTGGAGTTTCCAAATAGCGCATGGCTCTCCAATGTTCGAACGACGTATGGCAGGGAGGATGAAGCGTTGAAAGCGACAGCGATATTCAGAGCGGAATCAAATACTAGTGCTATAAGTAGAGGCCTGAGACTCTGAGTTTATGAACAAACCTGCTGGCAGTGTCATATCGCCGATTGTCATTGGCGATATGGTGCTTGAGTTGGGCGAGAACTAACCAAGAGGTCAATAGAAGCTATGTCTCCCGATATGGAATATCATACCTGTAGCAAAAGTGCAGGGGACATTTTGAGCATCTCCTGGACCAGGTACTCTGCAAGTGGGCCTGCATCTCAATCAGCGGTAGTCGGACGTATAGTAGACATGCGACTCACCATCGGCGAGTCCTTTTGTGATATTGGGCGCTTCTGAGACAATATTGTTTCCGTTCATGAAGGAGGCGTAGCCGTCTTGACCGTTCCGTACGACAAGGGAGTAATCTCGCGGAAGGATATGCGCATCCGCCCAGAAGAAGTCGTCTATGATCCATTTAGCTTTACTTCACTTTTGAGCGAACAATAAGCTACCTGATACAGTCCATGCTCTATCAATTCGCTGGCGGAGACTTGTGTTGCTGGTAAATTGGAAGGAGACATTCTGAGTTCCAGTTGTCGCGATTACAATATCAGGAGTCTTGAAGCCATAGTTCTCCATAAGACTCCAGGTTCGGTAAAGACTAGAAACCCGTTAGCAATTGCCATCTTCAATAAACAGTACCAAAATTCATACTTTGTGGTATGATATGTAACCCCACCCAGTGCACGGAGGGAGCTTTCGCCTCCAAGTGCACTCAGAGATTGATCGATAAGACTGGCTGATGATAGTGGCCTGGAGCTGACTGGAGTAATAACAGGTATCGACAAGGAAATAAGAGACATGAGCAAAACTTGCTCGGAAAGTCGAGAGAGCATCTTGAAAAGGTTTGTTGGAGAAGCAATTGCCGTATAATGCTAGGAACCAGACGATTGTTGGGTGTCTTCCTTTACCATGTGCATTGGACTTTCCTTTATATATGCTATGTCTCTCCACCGGTCTACATCCTCTCAGGTCTCTTAATTCCGCAATTGGCGATGAATTCATCAGCATACTTCAAAGTCAAGACAACGTATGCTCACTCCACCGACCACGCGCATAAAGCAACCGTAGACGCGTCAGTAGAGGGTCCACGGCCAACCGTGACAGCAACATGCCTTCAGAGCTTTCGGCAGGAGAGGCCGTGCCGAGATTTTGTCAGCGTCCATACTACAGAGGATGTAGACGGAAGTGGCTTGCTTGCGGGTCAGGAGAGAAAACCAAGAAGTTGTCGTAATGAGATTTGGAAACATGTGCTTGACAATAACGAAAGGGAGAGGTTGATGTGATGTCACTCGTCCGCCATTCTTCCTAGCGCGCTCTTCAGCATTGTGTGATCTGAGACATTCGTCGAAATGCGTGCGCTACTGTTACCGCTGCCAGGCGACGGAATAGTGGCTGTGGACACGGATATCCTGTGGGGGCCTTGGTCATTATTAAGATGGCTCTGCGATGTGAGGTTGATGATGAGCCCCTTTGCATTTAAAGACGGATAACTAGCACTTGATTGGACAATCTAGAGCTTTGACTGCAGAAAATTACTTTGCGGAAACTGTCCGCGGTGGGGCCCGAAATAAGAGCCGCGCGGCGAAGCCTCGTGGTAGAGATCGGAGATCATCATCGCTGGTACTTACCCGGACACCGAACCCGCGGTTGGATCTAAGTAAACATGAAGATATCAAAAGATCAAGATCGGCTCACGGCGCCTATATGCCCTTTAGCGCGTGCTCCTTGCGATTGCAGGTTCTGGAAGGTAAATTGGTAAAGTAAGATAGATACGGTTGAACATCCATAGCCTCGCTGCTGCTAGATGCCTGAGTATCTTGAATCGAGCATTCAGTCAATTGCCGCATAGTATGCCGGGCCAGATAAGGTAATATATGGTCATTTTGATTAGTTATAATCATCGAAACGAATTTCCTCGAATCGTTCGCAGGCAATCGCTATCAAATGTCGTTGCCCATCGGTTCCTACAACTCCACGCTCAATCCGCAATATGCAAGAAGTAGACCTAAAACAGGTCCTTCAAAATTCTGCTCAACTCATCCTCGTTCCCAAATATGCTTGGAAGCGCTTCTGGACCCGCGCCGACTTCCGCCGGGGTCGGCATAACGAACCCATTAGGCAGCATATTGCCATATCCGCCGGCGGCCTCAAAGAGACTCGTTAGATCATTCGCCATGCCGTTAGGACTATCATTCAACTGGCCAGCCGCACCCGTGCTAGCACTCCCCGAACGACCCATATGCCCATTTCCGCCATTGCCGAACAGGGCCAACTCGTCGACTTGATGTCCTGCGAGCCCAGCCATTGCGACTGCTGCGGTTGAGTGGGCGTCGGCCTGATCGACGGAGATACCAGCGTTATTTATCCCATTTTGAGTCGGTCGCAAATTCAGACCCAGCTTTGGCCCAACCTCCTTAAGCACCTTGACAGTTTTCCAGAGACGCTTGCTGACGTACGAGTCTGCGCTTAGCCCACGTACGAGCTCGATTCCCATGTAGAACTCGTCTCTGCAGCGTTCAGCGAAGTGTGCGGGCGCGTGGCACACGGCGAGGAACAGAACTGCGAGAGCGGAAATTAGGAAGTAATTGAACATGACCTGCTGTGTCCGGTACAAGTCTGTGCGTTGGTTCATGGCATGCAAGACTCGGATACTATCCTTTGCGACATCGACGACTGTGTGTGCATGATTTAGGTTATCCATGATGCAGCCTGCGGTGTGAAGTACGGGCCTGTAGATCAACACGCGCATCTGGTTCGCGCGGAGGTAGAGCAGGATCCGCAGACGGTGGTTGGCACGGCTCTTGCTGTCGCCATCGAGTTCTGCAGCAGTGGCCACACCATGGAATTGGAGCGAGGGCGGAATGGACTGTAGCCACTGTTGGATCTGGTAGTCTAGATAGCCGATTTCCTCGTCGCTGATCTTCGAGTTCGCGCTGTCCGCCAGGGCTACAGAGCGCCACACTTTTGAACCGATGGTGCTATAGGCTATCATCGCGTTGAGATAGGGAGTTGACTCATCCTGTAACAGATGATTAGCAGGAAACTTATAAATCAATGCGACCAAGGGAACGTACTGGTCTGGGAACGGTGGGATCAATATCCGAGTCTTGCATCGCAAATGGCATACCCGTTCCCAACGACCAACGACGATCCAGGACGTAAAGAGACCAGAATAGTCGAATTCCCATAGTCCGTTCTTCTTCGTTTGCGAACAAGGTGTTGTATGTCTCTCTTCTGTGCAGCCCAATCTCCATTACGAGCCTGCAAGCCAAGCCAACCATTCTCCAGGCTACCTGTTCCTCGTCTTTATGGAAGTAATACATGGCCTGGATCTTGTTAGCGCAAATTCAGCACTACGTTCTGCCAAGACACCAGGCTCACTGTAAGTATGATCATCTGAACCCCTTTACAGTCTGGCGTAGACAGCAGTTGCGCATCCACAGTTGGCTTGACGAATTCGAACATCCTTTTACCCAGCTCGCTGTTCCCACTCGTCTCTAGTACTAACGCACAGGCAAGCACGAGCTTCAAAATATTCGTCTGGTCATCCTGGATCGAATCGCCTCCGGGCAGCGCAATCTGCATGAGTCCAGAGCGATTTGCGGCCTCAAGAAACGTGTACAGCATATTCGCATGCTGCAGGAACTTGTCAATATCAAGCATCGGATACATCAGGCCTATCTCATCCTGGTACTCGTTCACGAGCCGTATTGTCTCCTCTTTGGTCAATAACCATATCGGGTCCTTGGTCATATGCGCCCCTGTGGGCTTTTGATATAGTCCGCTCGGCGCAAAAGGTATGCCTGTTGGATGCGTCTTGGGACTGCCGGTGGGTGTGCCGTCGTTCGTCTCCATGCCCTCATTGTTATCTTCTGTCGCTGTTATCCCCATATTTTGCAGACTTGATTTCGCGACTCCAATGTTGAACGCTGCGCTCGTCGGACCTTGAAAGCGCGGATGCTTCGGGGTAGATTTCGGTCGTGGAACTGGAATTGAGGTGCCGCCTGGAGTTTCAGGGATTGAGCTGGAGCGTCCAAATGGCGGTTGGTTATACATCGCAGACTGATTCTGCGCAATTGCTACAGCATCGACCTGATTCCGAAGTGAACTGAGGTTCGAGTATAGGCTATCGACCTGCTGCTGCAGCGTCGCGATATGCGCATTCATCCGTTTGAAGTCACTACAACGCCGCTCGTTAGCCTATCACCCTCGACCAAACGCGCAAGAAATGCGCTCTAAAAGCTGACATACTCTGTGTCCTTGAAATTGCTGCAGCAATTCGGCGCATACAGACACTCCAAGCCCAGGTTCCCACACCGCTGACACGGCGTCTCGCCATTGCATTTTATCTTCCTCCTCTTGCACTCGTTGCAGGCAATACTGATATATCGATTCCGCTTGCTGCGCTGCTGCGGCGTGCCATCGGCCTTGCGCTTCGTGCCTGCGCCGCCGGTGGTGGCGGTCTCGCTGGCCGGACTTGTGCTGTCTACCGTCGCGCCGTTCATGGTGGTAGGCGTGGGCAATTGCGAGTTGTCACGGTGGAAGAGAGAGGAGTCGTGGACGAAGCTGGACTCAAAGTCGAGGTGCATCGAGTGTCGTTCGGGGTCGTTACACTCTGCTTTGCTGGGGTCGGTTGTGCCCGGCGCGGGGTGTGGAGATCGGACGGGGTGGTGTGGAATAAGGGAAGCACGTGAGGGAGCTTCGCAACCTGCCAATCGAAGAGGTTGGTGGCTTTTGTGAAGCTCCGAGAAATCTCCCGCTCTATATTTCAGGACTCTGATTTCTTCAAAACCTCCTGGAGCTGATATGAAATAAACTCAAGGCGGTGTTCGCGAACGCCGAGAGTATGAGTAAGCTGGCCATGGCCAATCCATGGATACGGAATTCTCACCGCAACATTTCTCAGCAAACGTAATCTCCATGTAGCGTAGGTTCAGCGATATCACTCCCCTCGAAACCCAGTTTCCTGTGAGCTAAGATTCAGACTGTCGTGTCACCACCTTTCATTTTCGTAGAACACGAGCTCCCATTTCTACAAAGTGTGGCTTTGAGTAGCTTCTTACGTAGCCGTTCGTCGGCACGGAGGTAGATGAACCATGAACCCCTCATTCTGAGGTCGGCGACCAGTGGTCTCGTCCGTAGGAGTGACCTCGTAGATGTCTTGTCAATCTCTGTATTTATCGTATTTCGCTTTACGTTTAGATATCTTCCATTTCTTCAGTCCAGAAAATCAGACTTCTCTTTTCGTCGTTTCGTTCTCCCAATGTCTAAACCAAGTATAACCCTCTTCTTCCTCCAGGCCTCTCGGTCCATCCGCACAGCATGGCTCTTGGAGGCGCTCAGTCTCCCATACGATGTCAAATTCTATAATCGCCTTAATGGCAAGGCTCCCCCGGAGTTCAAGCAGACATGTGGAAATCCGTTAGGCAAATCGCCAACAATGAAAGACGGCGACTTGACTCTATGGGAATCCGGAGCGATAGCAGAATACATCTGTGAGAAGTACGACAAAGCTGGGAAGATGATTCCAACGCAACAACCGGAGAGAAGCAGAGTGCAGATGTGGACGCACGCGGCCGAAGGCACGTTTCTGCTGCACTCCCTTGCAATTGCATACGCAGTAGGAAATACGCCAAGCTCAGTTTCAGATGAGGCGAAGGGTGAAATGGTAAAGGGCATGAGCGTTGCTGTGCAGAATGATTTGGACTGGCTAGAGAAGGAACTCGGTGACGAGGGTACGGGCTGGCTGGCTGGGAAGGACTTGACGGCTGCGGATGTCATGGTACATTTCAGTGCACAGTTCATCTTTGCGAGAGACTTGGGAACGAAGGGTGTGGATAAGGGAAGCCGGTGGAAGAACATCACTGGATGGTTACAGAGGTGTGAAGGGAGTGAGAGTTACAAGAGAGCGGTGCAGAAGACTGGATATACGCTCTAAAACTATGTAGATATTGGAAACATAGAATCAATGAGATCTGATGTTGCGCACATGGTATACTTCCAGCATAGAAATAGTTACGAGGCTCGGTAAAGCGCAATCGTATCCACGAACTTAGCAACGTTATCCTTCGCAGCTGCCTGGCACTTCCCGTCCCTCGCGATCATGCATGCCGTGCCAACAGTGCTCAGACCGTAGACGTTGACGTTCGCCACGGAGCCCTCAACACTCAGAATACGATACTGACACTGGTTCAGCTGGTTCTGGGAACAGGCTGTGCGAAGCACACGTTAGCTTCAATCTTGGGAGAACCGGTTCTGATAAAGCGCGGGGAAATGGAGACACGCACCTGCGCTGTAGTTGTCGAAGAAAGAGTACAGCCCTGCTCCATACACCAATATATTCTTGCTGTCAGTGATCCTTAGGCCCCATCCGTTTGCCGTATTGGTTGTTGAAGAAACATTAAATGTCGGGTCATTGATCGACGCCAAAGCCGTGAAGGGCGACAGTGCATCAGGATTCGGCTGATAATATGCAGATTCTGTTTGTATTTGGCCCATGAAAACATTCGCCGTGTTAGTGAATTGGTATTGGTACAGTGAGTGGTGCTCCACAGCAGTCCCAACAAGCCAAATATTCCCAGCCGAGCTATCGACGAGCAATCCGCGGCCCGAGTAGACAGTGATTTGGGTCGAGTTGGGGTCGTCGATATCGTGGTCAGCAGTCCAGATCCAGCAGTTCTCCATGTAGAGCCCTGAGGCGGAGGTTGTGATGTGCATTGATAGGAAGTCGGAGATGCAGCTCGCCTTTGGTGTAGCAGGTGGAGTTGCAGTTCCAGGAGTCGTAGGGCATTGCGAGACTTGCAACTGAGAACCTGTGAAGCCGCCAACGCGAACGTGGACATCCCACATGCCTGACGGAGCTGACGATGATGCAGCGAGGTTCCACTGTATCAGTGACGCACCTGCTTGCGCCCCTTGGGTGCTGACGATCATATCGGACCATTCTACGCTGCCTGTCTCTCCAACATTACCCACTTGTACAACTGCCTTGGGGGATTTCATGTTCGCAAAGAAGGAACCGGAGGACATGATGACTGGGTAGCTCTCGCCAGTGATGCGGCTGCCGGAAGGGATATACAGTGTCTTGGTGACTTTGTAATATCCTGCGTCGAAGAAGACAACCTTTCCAGCAGCAGACGCTGAGTTGATGACTGCCTGGAGTGCTTTCGTATCATCTGTCGCACCGTCGCCTTTTGCACCCTCCGTGCGGACGCTAAGAAAGCTGGCTGCTGAAAGGGTCTCATATTGCGGCTTCGAGCGCGAGTAATATTTGTTGGAAGTCGTGATGAGCGAGGATGGCCGAGAGTTGGCACCGATGCTGCGTTCAAATGAGTTTGGACCTGTCGGCGAGTAGTAATGTCCTTCGCCCCAAGCGGCGACGGTCAAGGATCCACTCGTCCCAGCAAACACTGTGCGACCAGTTATTTCCTTTACAATCGTCGAAACATTTGTGATTTGGATATTCTCCATGATGATGCTGCCACCAGCAGTGGGCGAAGAAGTCGAGTCGTGCGAAGTCAAGATTCCGACAGGGGTGTTAGAAATGGTGCTGTCAATCAAGGTAACAGACATGACCTCTTGAGACGTCCTGTTATCAGCGCTCATGTTCAGTGCAAGCTGGCAGTTTGAAATGGAGATCCCGGAGTACGTCCATCCCCAGTCCCACAGCTGGTTGATGGCAGTCACCGCGTTCGTGATGGTTATGTTACGCATTGTAAACTGCTGGTTGCCAACATTTAAAGCGTATAACCCGCCGGAGAACCGCAGATCACCTACATAGCCGCCTGATCCTTCCTCGATGAAGAGACCCTGGTGCTGTGTACCGGAAGCAGCAGACATTCTGAATTCAACATTCTGAATGCTCGTTGCTTGAGCTGTGGGCCAGTGGATCCCAGTCATGCTTGAGGCAGCAGGTACTCCAGTTGTGTCAATGATGAAGTTGCGGATCTGGCGATAGAACGTGTTGGTTGAGCCAAAGCCTAGAACTCCACCAGCCTGATACTGGTTTCCATCAATAACCCCGAGACCGGTAAATCCCGATGTCGCCTTTAGAACTGGCAAGCAAACGGGATGACCGATCAAGTTGGTGTAGTAGTAGTCGATGATTGATGAAGAGACCACGTATGTGCCAGGAGGAAAATAGACAGTTGCCGGAGTCGTGGTAGAAGACTGGCATGCTCCTGGGGCACACCTATTGCCACTGCTAATTGCAGAATTGATTGCTGCGGTATCGTCCGTCACGCCATCGCCTAAGCAGAGTCAGGGATGATTGAGCAAACCAGAATAATCTCAGCTGGGAAACCATTGTCCTTCCTTTATCGCGGAATTTCTCCTAATGGACATACCTTTAGCACCGAAATCTTTCACACTCCTCCACACTTGATATGTCGAGTTTGAGTTGAACGAAGCTTTTCCTTGATGTTGCATTTGCTCGAACCAATACGCACTACACGATGTAGTTGCGGCTGCTGCTGCTGCCGTCGTAGTTGCAGGCACGGCCTCACGCTTTTGAGAATCACCTCCATCGAGCTGAATGTAATCTGTGAATCGGGCTTTCACTGAGCTCACAATGCTCGCCACCTCTGGAGGCGTAAAGTCAACATGTTGAGTCAACGCTTGAGAAAATAGTAATCCGAAGCAAACAAAAGTACGAACGGCCCACATCACGGCTGTGGGGTAAACGAATGTGAGAATGACAGAAAGCAATGGAGCGAGGGTGGTGAAGGAGTGACGAAACGAAGGCGAAAAATCGACATTCAGTAATGACCGTGATTTGTGCGCAAGTTACTCATACGATCGCAACGGTGGCAGGCGCGAC
This sequence comes from Rhizodiscina lignyota, assembly GCA_010015805.1. Taxonomy (NCBI): domain Eukaryota; kingdom Fungi; phylum Ascomycota; class Dothideomycetes; order Aulographales; family Rhizodiscinaceae; genus Rhizodiscina; species Rhizodiscina lignyota. The sequence continues at coordinate 182,424 of ML978133.1, forward strand.
TCGCCCTTATTACTAGTAGTCATTTTGAGCAGGCGACGAGCTTAAGGCCGGGGGTGAACCAGGGCAGTTGCGGAGCCCGTGATGTAAAAGATCTGGACCGTATTCATATATTGTGGCTTTGAAGGTCTCAGGGGCGCTAAAAATCACTGAAAATCTAATGGCTGTTGTGGTGTCTTAGGTGCTGTTGGCGGCTCGTTGAATCGTGGGCTAAGAGGCCCCCTTTTCAAGCGAGTCGAAATGGCGCGTGGCGTCGACGCTGGTTCCGAGGTTCACGTCGCGCTGTCCATTAACGCGTCAAACGGAACTGAGATCAAAGCCTTCTCTTCTCCAGCTCATTGTCAATCGAATTCAATGGACTTGATCCTCCCGGATAATGGACTGAAGCTCGTTGCATCTTGGCCCAGCGATGCTGCCCGCTACGCGCTGCTGGATTCGGAGATTTGTCGGTCGGTCCAATGTCGGATGAGGACAGACCGTCCGACTTCGGTGCCGCGCTTCGGTGGGAAAGATGCCAGTCAATATATTCAGCAAAGCTAAAGTAGAACATCTTTTCTGCAGCCCAATGCTCACTTACAATGTTGGGCTCTCTCAGACGCGACTCGCTGATGTTTAGGACAGAAGCGGTGATGGAACCGCTCAGAGGCGAAGTAAGAATCGAAAGCTGTGCACCGAACTCAACTTGAGTAGATCCAGCATCACAGTCTCCTATCGCCTCGTATCCTTTGTCTCCTTTCTGTACTCTATGGGTTCATATTCAGTTCTTTACTTGCGTTGCAATATTTCCCAAACTCAATAACTTCCTCCTCTTGTCCCCTATCATGTGGTAACAGCAGTCGGAGCTCGTTGAAGGGCATGAATGCACGGCAATAGACTCAAGTCACGATCGCATCATAGAAGCCACACGTGAGTAATCCATCTACGCTGGGCATTCTTTCACGAGAGCCACCTACTTTTACGCATCAATTGGGTTGCCATTGTACTCTCTCACGTTACCACTCTGACAGTGCTGCATATCACCTCAAAAAAGGCACATGAAAAGTATATATATCCTCAAACCAAAGCCACCTCGTTCCTGTTGGCGCGCCTGTTTAATAGAACACAGGCTGTAGCTTACCTGCAACCCTTTCCGCAATCCGCACTGGCATCAGAACGGTATAAACGTGCTTCACCCATGTCGTAAGCAAATGTCTGGTATCTGCAGGGTCAATAATCTCTTCGACTCCGAAATGGTTCGCCGTTCTAACTGGATTCATGAGACGTCTACATCCCGATGGTTAGCAGGATCGGAGGCACGGCCGTCAGCCGTATGATGGCCTGACTGACCTATATTCTTCGTCAAGCTCATTGTAACGAGCCTTGCGAGCTTCTATGCCCTCGTTCTTTTCCAGCTCTTTGAGCTCGAACGAGTGGCCTACATCAATGCCACCTGCAAGCGGAAGGCTACCCCATTCACCACTGTTCACAGGGAAATTAGTATATCACGACCAATCAAGGCGAAGAAGCTTACCTTGGCCATGCCACGAGTGTACGTGGTTCACGACACGCTATCATTATTTGCCCTGCAACACCATACGCCCTTCTCGTGAGGACTGAGAAGACAGGCATTGTCGTAGCGGCATACGTTGCCGCCAAGGCAACGCCGTGTCTCATTGTTGCCGTGCGCTCCGCAACGGTCCCGATCGCAAACCCCGGGACATCGATAAATTGCACCAAGGGGATGTTGAACACATCTAAGAACTTAAGATGCTTGTTTACTTTCTGTGAGCCTGCGGCATCGATCGCACCGGCGTTCACCTCACAGTCCAGTGAGACAATTCCTACGGACATTCCGCCGATCCGGGCAAGTCCGACGATCGCAGTTCGACCCCAAAGAGCACCTATCTCGAACCATGAACCTTGGTCGACGAGAGTAGTGATAATCTTTCGAGCGTCATACATTCGTTCTCGGCGTCTCGGAATGATACTACGGAGATCTGGACATGCTCGGTCAATTGGATCCTCACATGAAATCACCGGGGGAGCTTCAAGTCCGTGATTTGGAAGGTATGACAGAACAGTCCGGAGTTGCTCGAAACATTGCTCTTCATTTGCTGCCAGGTTGTCAATGGTTCCGTTTGTGCAATGCATTGTCGGGCCACCCAGCTCGGTGAAGCTGAGACCTTCCTCGAATGTCGCATCTTTTTAGCGATAAGCAACTGCACATCGAAAGGGACACGGACGGAGTATAAGCTTACTGGCGACAACATTTGGCCCTGCATTAAAGAGACTACCAATATCACCAGCCATGACGGTGAAGTGACAGGCAACCACTCGTGCTGCCCCGAGGCCTATCGCGGGTCCCAGCACAGCACCCAGGTTGGGGATTCCTTGATTCAGTTGCTTTATAACGATGTTGAAATTACGAATAGCGGGAAGATACGAAAAGCCTGTGGTTTTGATTGTGGTCACGGAACCGCCGCCGGAAGATCCATCAACTAGTTTGAGGATCGGTAGTTTCAGGGCGACGGCAAGTTCTTCAATATAAAGCTGTGGCATTATCAGTGGTCGTACCTCCACTATTGTAAGGAGAGTCAAGACGTACAGTCTTAGCCATCAAGGCACCGTCTGCATGTCCCGCTCTTAACGAGAAATCATCAGCGGTAAAGAGGATTGTTCGCCCACGAAGCTTTCCGAAGCCTTGGACATTGTTTGATGGGACATCTGGTTCAGTCAGTTGTTTTGCTGGATATAGTCGGAATGATCTGGGTCAATAAGCTCGTACATTCAACAGGCTCTTCTCGTGCTTCGCCAATCTTCCGCCATTTCACGGTTCCGCTCACAGATCCCACTTCTTGAAAGCTTCCCGGATCCAGAAGGGCATCTACTCGTTCCCGAACCCACAATTTGCCTGCTTTCTTCTGCCGTACGTAGCCTCGAGCAGTTTTGTCTGGATTCGCTGCAATTGCCTTCAATGTTGCAATTTGACCGAGGATGTCTGAATAGTCGGCGGGCAGCGTATCGTCAACGCTTTTCTTTCGTCTCTGAGAGCCTTTTGCGGCCGAGGGAGCAACATGTTGGCCTATTTGAGTGAGGCGTGCTTTTGCGGAATTGCCAGCTTTTGCTGCTGCATCATCGCCGTCGCCCATGTTCAACAAAAACTACCAATAATCTCATACATTGAGCAAAGCACTGGTGGCATGATGTTATAACATGAACAGAGGGATACCTTAGTCAATCCCGGTTGACGACCTCGGTATGGCGGATGTCAACCCCACACAGGGTTTATACCGAAAATTGGACAGAAACATTAATCGAACCACATAATTTTTCATTTTGAAAAATATGTTGAGTCAATTTAATTGGAGCACTGTATCCACATCGATGCGTTAGACGACAGCGCACTCGACTCGAAGATGGCATACCTCGAAGGAGTATGCCGTCCTAATTAGGACTAGTGCGAAAGAGTACTTGAAATTTCACTCCACGGCGCTTACATTTGTTCAAAAATCTTCTTTTTGTGCTCATTGTGATCACAGTGCCTTGGGAGACCTCACATAGCAAAGTAAAAATGCCGGTCACGCCAATCACGCCTCCAACAACATCTCCGATGGGCAACGCAAACACCTCAACAGTCAACTCCCTCGGAAGAGGTTGTGCTGAGCAGATATGCGACAGGCAAGACTCACGTTTTGTAGACTATAAAGGTAGGTACGGAAGAGAGAGGCACATCAAGGACGAAAAGAGACGGCAACAGCACAGGAGGCTGAACGATAGATGATAATAGCCACCAGTATCGCACGGTATCACCGTATCAGGCTCTTGCCGAGTCAAAGAAATTGAATAGTTCCCCTTCTTGCTCTATACAGCAATAAGAGTCATAAACACATGGGTAGAAACTAGAAAGCGAATGTGGATTTATCTAAAGAAGGTTATCGTCAACAACAAGTATCCTAGTCTCAGTACTTTTTTCCCTTTCTTCTTTTTAATATCATTCTGTTTCGACATCCAGCTTGTGTTGAAGAGTTACTATTCCAAATCATGATCCAAAAATGTATCTCGATTCGCCCGATGAGCGCATGATAGTATGGTAACATAACATGCTGATTTAGCCAGGCTGTGGTCCGATTAGAGATTGCCTTCTTTGAGCTTAAAGGATGGCATACGCAGCTGGCCCCAGGGCCATTGTTAGAATGACAGCTTTGACCATTGCTGCAAACAGAACCGGACGTGCACTAAATAAGGGAGATGTAAAGTTAGCTTATGGTGTTTAACTGGAGAAAAGATAGTTATAGCATCTTGAAGCTGAATGACGTACGCATTGTCCTAGACCTGGATCGCCATTGACTTGACACAATATTGGGGCGAAACCGCTGCCGCCACACTCCGAGTCGGCCACACAGCTGCTGGCAAGTTGGCGCTCGAGGACTTGAGCTGAACCAAGGACTTGGGCTGAACCGAGGGCAGCGAGGAGGACTAAATGAAATACAGAACGCATTTTTAGCTGCTTTGGTGGGAGTCGTGCGGATGCAATCGCTGTGGTATGGAATGCTTCTGAGAATGTCTCGCCATAGGGAAGTATCCCTTTTTATACCGGGAGACCACGGCTGAATGTTTGAACCATCTCTCAACTCAGAGGGATATCTCCCCAGAAACTGGAAGTAACCTTCGAAGTTCCTTTAGCCGCTTTGCGAAAAGTCGACTTGCATATGAGTCTAACGTAAGACTTCGCATGCTCTTACTAAGCGTTGACATTGAACTTTGATCTCGTAGATCGATAACTCTTTAAGGAGGAGATAATTCTACAATATCCAGGCGTTGTTGTTTCCCTTACAGATTTTTCCTGACCCTGCAGTCATCCCCATATGCGGAGGCGGGGCGGGCCGGACATGATTTTGCCTAATTGCAGCATTACCTTACAATTGTATCTGGCCCCTATATGTCCTATAAGGCACCTTCATCCCTTTTCTTAAACAGCATTCAGCCGAAGAAACAGGCAGGCCGCCCTGGAACCCCTAGCATCCAAACCGAGTCAACCGAATCTATAAATGCCATTCAGTCTTTGGCCGGCCAACGTCCTTCCCAAACAAGTACACTCTTCAGACATAGGACACAAGATGACGCGGGGAAGCTGGATGTAGATCTAAATACACGAGGAAAGCTGCATTTGACGGACGTTAAAAAGATGGAAGAGTATAGGCTAAGAGACCGTAGACGAATTTGGACTGAGAAGTAACTTGAAGATGCAAACGAGGATTCCAACCGAGCCCAAAAACCGAAAGAAATTCATCACCCCTGTTCGGCTGCCCGTGGGCCGGGGAATCGAACATAAGCGAATTAACATGTCCGCCGCATCGGAACAGGTCCAATCCTAAGGACAGGAAAACACAGAGCGATACTGAGCCCCCAAGCAACGTCCAACATTACTCGGCCTCTTCTCAAATTGTTCCAGGTTGAGGGAATCCTTCCATCAGCGTCATGACGACACGGAGTAGGGATCCTGGCGATCGGGCTCCTGATCCTGTCCACTGGTTAGACCGTTCCAAGGTCAGCTAACATGTCATTCGATTCAATTCGATTTCCCCGGCATGTCGTCTATGACGATGCGGCGCCGTTCGTCCCTACGTTCTGAGACGCCAATGCTCTTGCAGCCTTCTCCGCAGCTTCTTTAGCCTGGCGAAGTCTCTCGCGCTCAATCGCAGCAGCCTCTTGCCTCCGTTGGAGCTCGGATTCTTGGGTTTTCTCATCTACGAGGCCACATCTTAGCCCTGAGTACGCGCAGGGGGGAATGATAATTCTGGAGAACGATTAAGCGTATGGGACTCACCAGAACTCTGGGGCTTGTGACGGAACCAGCCCGCAATCATGTTTCCCGCCTTCTTGATCGTTTTGAAGAGCAAAGAAAAATTCTGCTTGATAAAGCTGCTGCCGAAGACAAAATCCCAGACGTTGTCGAGTACGTCGGAAACATAGACGTCCCGACGAAAGGCCTTTCCAGAAACACGAAACTGCATGTTGCGGATAACGCCCCGGATCGTGATTTCGTGCCCGCTGAGACTGTATGTTGGACATTCTTCGAAATTGGTAGAGACCTCTGACTCCCTTCCCATCTCACGGATCAATCTTCCGGAGCAGCAAAGAGGTACGTAGGAGCCAGAATCCATATATCCAGAGGCTGACATAGGAGGGAATCCACTCTTATCTGGGAATTCCATCTCGCGGCTGAAAAATTGCTAGACAGAACTTCAGTCAGAATCGGAACGGGACCAGTGCATAGCGGACTCACCTCATCCGTCATGTCATTCTCAATTCTTTGACGAGCCCCTCGACGGTGACGTGCTCTGGCCGGTGGCTGTAGGAATGGAGCATTGGGATGATACGATGCCTTCTGCTCAATCGGTTTGTCTGGAAATAAAGGGATCTCTTCGATACAATCAAAATCACATAATCCGAGTTCTTCACATTCGCGAGGAGAAACTGTTTTCCGTGGTATAGTAGATTCCTCGGGGCCATGAAGAGTTGCACTGCGGAAAACCGATGCACTACGGAAAACCGATGGAGTGTCTCGATTTTGTGTAGGACGAAATTGCTGCTCCGATGGATGGGGCTCCAACTGGTAGCTGCACTGAGCCGCGAAATAGGTCCTCCGATAGCTTGTCCACATTTCGTCGGTAGAGGGAATATAGTCTCGCTTGTGGAAGCAGCGCAGATGCTCTTGGAGATTTTCGTTGCGAGTAAAACCACTGCCGGTGCTGCGTTTGCAGGTCGGTTCAGGACATAACAAATGCTTCCTCGTGCCCCCATGCAGCCCATGCACTTCACGCTGGTGTCGTAGCAGCCCGCCGCTGTAGGTGAAGCCTAGCAGCTTCGCGCACTCCGCTCGGTCGCAGCGATATGGTCTGTCGTGCTTATCCATATGCTTTCTACGATCGATTAATATGGCTCCCCGGTGATCGTGGAGTGTCTATGCTTACCCCCACTCGCATTTGCGGTCAAATGTAAGACCTGCACAGCTTGGATCTGCCTCACATATCATCTTTCCATCAGCGTTGCAGGGTGGATCGCGGCGAATCTTGGACGCATATCTACGAGGGGGAGCGATGATGTGTGGGAGATCTGAGTCCGAGTCTGAGAGAGCTGCAGAAGCGTCTGTATCATTCATAGCTGAAGGCGAGGGCGACTGCATCAATTGCTCTTCGGGCAGAATTCCGTCCGCTAGAAGCAACGTGCTATCAAACTCTTCCTTGAGCATTACCACTAGATCTTCCTCGAGCTTTATCGCTTGCTCTTCCCACGCCTGCTTCTCCTTCTCGAGCTCTTCAGCACGCGCCTTCTTTCGCTGTCGAGAGTCAAGCCTTGAAGTAGAAGTTAGCGAATTGCTATCACCCAGAGGTTAAACGCCTAAAACTGGTCTGATATACAGAAAGGGGGACGTACGCAGCTTGCCGATTCCTGAGAAGTCGCTTTTGTTGTTTCAATTCCTTGATCATCTCCTCATCGGAGATCATCTTCTCAATGTTATCAAGGTTCAGTTCAGGAGGAATCTCGAACCGAGCATTCTTCTGAGGAGTAGTACTAGTAGATAAAGCACCGCCCGAGGGTAAACCTGCAGGATTCTGTCTATCGTTGCTCGCCCAAACCTTGAGTACATATATTGTATGGCCATCTAGGACCTTCACCTGCTCTAACGTATGATCTTCACTGAGGCGGTGGCCAGAGAAGACAAGGCGTTGGCGGTCTACGGGAAGGTCGGTATATTCTGAGGAGATCTTGGATTTGAGGTCACGGATGGTCGTAGAGAGGGGTAGTGTGAAGACGCGCCTCTCACCCGAGGAGATTACTTTGATGGTGACTTGCGGCTCAAGCGCCTTGTCCGCGGCGGTGGGAAAAAGAGGTGTATGCTTGACGAAAGGAGCTCGTGTAAGGGGATAGTTGGGGATGGACATGTCGACGGGCCCGTAGTAGGCTTCCCCGGACCAGTAGTCCTTGTCCATTGTAAGATGATTATGATGAAAACGTATGTCAGAATCGAGTTGGGCGCCTGATGCCGTTCTTGGAGTAATATGGCTTGGGCCAGTATGGGGAGCTCAGCGGGCGAAAAAGGAAGTGATATCTCACTCGCACTCGAGAGACCCCCGAGTGCAGGTAAGGCAGCAGAGGCACGAGTTGAAAATAATTTGGTGCTCTGGCGGGACACGACGCGTAGAAAAGAGAAGGCGGGCAAGGCAACTGGGTTGGGCACAGCCTCAGATGCGAACCATCGAAAAAGAAAACTCCGCAGGGCTTCCTTTCGCAGAACGTTTATTCCGTACGACCCTGCACTTTATCACCCTAATGAAATGAAAGGTTATACAAAAATTGCGGCATTGATGTCGCAGTACCCTGAATCAGCCATAGTGAAGAGGTTCAGTGATTTAAACATTCAAAATATTCTCTACCTTCAGGCTGAGCTGGTTGGGCTGCAACAAGACTTACGAAGGTGTGAGGCTGAAAACGAAACATCAAGAGACGTGGAGAAAGAACAATTATTGCTGGATTGGTACACTTTGAGCAGTACAAGAGATGGAGAAGAAGACAACGAGCAATGGCAGTTAGCACTTCGGATCCGTGAGAAGCTGAAGGAATATGGTGCCGTTCATCACTTGGCCATTTGTGACAGCAGGCGCTGAGGTTCGATGTTGTAGATGAAGCTGTCGTTCGATACAGTCAAATGCTCTCCCTGCAAGAGCCCGGAGAGTATGAGCTCAGAAACCTTCAGGAGTGGTTCAGACGACCGACGATGGGAGCCGTGTACCTGACAGGCAGGGACCGAGATGTGTGGAAAGACGGAGTCGATCTCGTAGCTTTAAAGAGCGCAGAGCGGCATTATCCATTTGTAAGCTGGTTAAACGGACTCACTCCAACCTTCCATCGGATATTTGGGAAATACTATAAGGTACGTAAGTTGGGTTGAGTGTTGGAGAGGAGAATGTTGATGTAACAAGCACCCTGACCCAACAACCGCCGACTTCGCTCCGAATACCGTCTACTACACCGACTCGAAGATATCTAGTTTTGCTGCTTTGATAGGTGCGGTGATTGCTTCACTGCTACCGGTTCTTGCCATTGTCGTCCTCTACTTTGTGACGGAGATGGGAAAGCGACTTGGTTTGGTGGCGGCGTTTACTGCAGTCTTCTCCATATGCCTTTGGTTTCTTACGGAGGGGCGGCTGATCGAAGTCTTCTCTGCGACGGCAGCGTAAGTACTTTCGTGAAGGGCGGCTTTAGAAAGACAGACGATGTTAACCAGGCATAGATTCTCCGCGGTCCAGGTTGTCTTCATAAGTACGAACACTCCAACAGGATGAGATCCTTGCCAGGTGCTATATTAAACCCCTCCTACGGAGTAGTCAGACGAAAACGTCATTTCTAGCAGCGGCCATGGGCAGGCTTGTATTACATACGATAGCATTAATCAATGTTCTGCATATAGCAAGCATTTGATATCATCGATTCATGTATTCCATCTCCAATACCTCGATAACCATTCGAGCAATTCCAAAAAAGTGACGCTGCTTTTGACTAAACAAATCACACATAGCAGTGCAGGTATAATGAATCCGTAGGACGCCATCTCAAAAGCAAAATCTTTCCAGGCCGCCATAGCACAGTCCCACAATTCCAATCCATGAGGCCTTAACGCCTCTATCCCGCCATGTCTCCATCACTTCATCATATGTCCATGGGTGTCCCCCAGATTCGACATCAATCATTGCGTGCTCAACAAATCCTTGACGCTCATTCCTCTCCCACTCCATGCCCTGCGGTCGGTATTCAGCATCAACAGCGCACTCGCTGTGGCCTCATGGTCCTCGGTCGTCAGTTCTCGTGAGTTGCCTCTAGCGCTGATATCAACACTACTAGCACTTAGTGGGCCTTGACCCCGCTGCGCCTGAATCTCTGGCGAAGCAAGGCTTAGGCTCGGCAGCCGCGGCGGATACTGTTGTTGCTGCGCGAGGAACGCAGGGGATGGCAATGTGCTGAGAGATTGATTCGCGCTAGTGCCGGGACGGCTGAATAGAGGAGACTGGGTTGCGGATGGAAGAATGGCGGGAGAAATTGAAGGACGGGATTGCGTGGCAGTAGAGCTTGTGTAGCGACGATCTTGGAAGGCGACGGGTTGTGCTGGTGGTGCTTCGGACATCTCGTCGTCAGACGCTTCCGAGTCTTCGTAGTCCCCATCGACGTTTGGGGTCGTACGGGTAGTAGTGGTCACGGAGGGAGGAGGGAGGGTAGTGAGGTTCTCGAGTCGGTCACTGGCGGAAGAGGGTTTGCAATTCTTGTGAGCGGCTTTCAGCTCGGCGACGCAGATTTCGAGGTAGCGCATATATTCTATGCTGGCCTGAGACACAAGTTAGCATTACATTGGCCTACGAGTCTTTATCCAAATTCCTACCTGGAGGATAGCCAGCTTGTGCATGTCTTGGCCGCTACATGCTGGTATCATATCCTTCAAGACTCCAAACTCCTCATTCATCTTCGAGCGTCGTCGGCGCTCAATGAGACTATGCGCTGTCTTCCGAGCAATCTTCCTTCCAGCCGCCGTTGAAGCGGTAGGTTGCTTCTTCTTCCCACCAGTCGCACCAGCATTGCCATTCGCTGGTGGAGCAGTTGCGCCCTTGGTGGGCGAGTTCGACATCGGCGTCGACGGTTGCTGCTCTTGTACCTTCCCCTTCGCCGTCTGGGGCTTCATCTGAATAATCTTCCTAGAGCGCGTCGGCGGCGGAGGAAGCGCATAGTCCTCGCCATTGTTTGCGCCAATTTCTGCGGCAGCGCTGGAGCGCTTTCGAGCGGAAGTTGAGGGTTGGCTCTTATCGAGGGCTTTCTGGCTCGACCTTGCTTCCGGCGACGCAGGCGAAAGCGGGCGGTACGAGGAGTCCGAGTTGGCGGAGGTGGTGCTGCTAGAACTGATGCTCGCGCGAGCGCTGTTTATGGCGGCGGGCGGGAGTTGGATGGTGTCGAGTTGAGCGGACAGCGCATTTGGCTTACCCGCAATGTCGGTCGAGGGCGCCGGGGTAGGCGGGAGGTTCGCCATGGTGCGCGCTGCTGGAGAGGAAAATTCAAAGAAAGAGTGCACTGAGATTTGAAAGAAGGGCTTGGCCTCTTCTTGAGAGGAGCGTGACGATCATTGATACGGCGATGAGGGCGAGGGGAGGACGGCAACAAGACCTACATCTGCTCGCGTGCCAGTCTTGCAACCACCAGAGAACATGTGAGGCAAAAACGACCCAAGGCTAGGAGCGTGGCAGCGAGTTCCGCGCTGATTGGGCGTCGCCCGCCATGCTGCAGAAAGCGGGTAGATATTGATTTCCGCAGCAGCGGAGTAACGAATCGCTATTTCCCCCCAGACGCCCACGTGCGCGCTCAATTTGCGATGATGGCCATGAGGGTCTGCCCCGGCGCTGCCCTAGTCGCGCATTTCTTACGGTTATGTTGCATGTTCCGTACAGCCACTGCTACCACCCGCTTTCGCAGTCTCCTTGTCTCATCGCCCGCGTAACCAAATCAGAGAGAGAAGCGAAGCACGAGCGATAACCGTTGAGCGCACTTTGGCCAGTCGCTGGGCTGCCGAACATATTTCATCGGCCAAAGTAGGAGGATCAGTGCGCCATCCTTCTCCACCCTTATCCGTGCTGCCGCGCAGGACAGGCCTGGAGGAACTGGAGACGCGATTTCGATAGCACGTGCTCCTGTTCGCACGCTGTTGCGCGGAAGATCGTGAGTCGCTCCTTCAGGCAAAACTTTTCTGGCGCGTAAAGCGGACACACGCGACTCGGCGCCGCTCGTGCTTTCTAATGGGCCCTCAGTATGAGGGGATCGGAGGCGTATCTCTCGTCAGAGAGTGGAAATCCACCACTGTCCCTGCATGGCCGCCTTCATTTCTTTCCTTTGCAGCACGTGAAGCAGTTGCCATGAAGTAGGGGGAGCGGAGTGTACCTGCGGCGTTTCAACTCCATGGAAAGCACATCTATTCATCGCGATTCGTTCGATATCGAGCGGGAACCTGCCTAGAATACGCGGCACGTTGCAACCTCCGACATCTGACAGGGCGTTTGGCTGTGCGCTATGGACGTGCCAAGGTTCGTGAAGCTGGTGTTGAACATAAAGACACCCATTCTTCGTGATGCTACGCGTGATGGTTGAGCCGTGGTTTGACGCGGAGTTCGAATTCTCCGGCGATAGCGCGAACACTTCCTGAGCTGTGCTTTAACGTTGTGTTCGTTCTTCGACGATGGAGCTGGAGTTCGACGTAGACGCTAGACTGTGCGATCGACGCGCCCCTAAGTGAACAGTTGCAACCCGACGCTAAGACCAGATTCTTTGCTGGGAACGCGAATACTAGGTACGTGAGCTGCAGTTGGGCCTCAATGACAGCGCGAACGCTTGTCAGATGGCGATTCAACAACAAGACCATCGCTATGCTCATCCACTTCACCTTGTGCATTAGCACCGTGTTCCATCAATCGTCTGCTTCGAGATCATTCACTGGCTCCGCGAATAGATGTCGAGATGCAAATCAAGCCCTCGTATTCATCAACAGTAAGTCTTGGATTAAACATTTGCGATTAACATTTGAAGGTATCTGGTTAATATCAATCGAACGAGCGGATCTCATCAAGAGCGTGCTCATGAGCGAGAGTGGATATACCCCAAACGAACCCAAAACGCCGTGTCGAAGCACTTTCCCGCGCATCTATGCATATCCCATCATCCGTTATCTTTTTGTACTGGTAGTCGTCGCCTTCGTAGAGCTGGTCTTTTTTGAAGTCGTCTTCTTGTCATCGTCATCATCTTTGGTCTTCGTAGAGCTGGTCTTGCTCGAACTCGTCTTCTTATCATCATCGTCATCTTTAGTCTTTGTACTCGAAGTTGTCTTCGACGAGCTCGATTTAGAGGTAGTAACTGTCTGCAAGGTAGTCGCGCTGCGTGTGCTCCAGTACTCCTCCAACTCCTCCTCGAGCTCGCTAACATCAGAGTATGCATCCAAGTCGGTAAAGTAATTGACCTTGTCTTCGATTGCAGAGTCAGAGAAGTCGCCTGTGCGATCGGTCAGATCGGTCGCGGAGAACGACTTTGCGCGGTACCGTGGCTCCATGGGATCGATGAAGTGTGTCTTCTCTGTGTAGCCGAAGTCTTCGAGCCCAGTGACATTGAAAGCAGCCATCATCTCGTGGTCTTCATGAATGAGGTTGTGGCAGTGGAACATATATCTAAATCATGTCAGCTTGGCAAATCCGAATGTTAACCTTAAAGGGCAAACTCACAGCCCGTCCCAAGGTGCATATCGTGCGATGACTTTAACTGTCTCGCCTTTCCCCAACCACACAACGTCCTTCAGGGCGACCTTCTCGTACGGTAGCACGGTGTTGCGCTGGCCTCCTGTGCGCGAGATGATCTGGAAGTCGATGAGATGGATATGGATGGGATGCGTCCAACCGCCGGACGAGTTCTCAAGTTCCCAGACTTCTATAGCGCCACGCAGAGGCTTCGCCATGACGCGATTCGCTTCGTCCGCCCAGGTCACGCCGTTGATCTTCCACTGTCCTCCGCTGCTCTCGAACCGGAAATGTCTGTCAACTGTGGTCTTGAACGGAGGGAATGGGACGTCACGGAGCTTTGAGGGAATAGGGCCATTATTCTCAGTGCTGGTGACCACTGTACCCACGACAAAGCGCATGACACGGTCAGTCCCCGCGTATTTGGTGTCTGCGCCAATATCGCCGACATTCTTAAAAGTCAGATTCTTGCCTGCGTAGCTAGCAAAGTCAATAACCACCTCCCAACGCTCGGCCATTGAAATGTCGAGGTCGGTAGTCTGAACCGAGTTCAGAAGCAAGCCAGTATCCGAGCCGATGACCGTCATGGGAATCTTAGTGCTGGTCTTCGTATCTTCAACCAACGAAAGCTCGAAGGAGCGGCTGACGGCAGAGTTCAAGAAGCGGAAGCGGTATTTGCGTGGCTCGACCTTGAGATACGGCCACGGTTGACCGTTAACGTGGAAGACGTCGCCATATATGGAGGTCTTCTCGCCATTCTTCTCAGGGTCCCAGAGCGAGCCATCTTTCTACTCAACGTTAGACTAGCTGTGGCGAGTGTTGATGGCGGAGAGTGAGCTTACATTGTAACGCCTTGACGAAAGACCGAGAGCCACTTCGTATTTGCCGGACGGGAGATTGAGTGCCTGCTCCTCAGGATCGGATAGAATATAGAAGCCTGCTTGGCCAAAGTAGGCATTCTCGGCAGTGTGGTCAATCGCATGGTCATGGTACCATAGGGTCCTTGCCGCCTGTACGTTTGGATAGTAATAGTCCTTGTATTGGCCTGGCTCTGTCGTGTCTTCTGCCCAACTAACAATATGTTAGAGTCATGAACTTGTAGAAGTCAAATTGGACTTACCCATCAAATGGGGCGCGGGAGTACGAGCCGTGAAGGTGCACAGAGTTTGCACGATCCGCGTGGTTAATGAATCGCACAATTGCTTCGCGGCCTTGGGTCATTCTGAAAGTTGGACCGGGAACTTGACCATCGTAACCGACCAGGCGCGTCTTGCCGAGGCCAGGGTAGAGTTGCTGTTCTACTGGCTTGATGTCGACTTCATAATAGTCGATTGGGTTCCCGGTGGCAGGGTTGGTGAAAGTTCTATACTCACACTTGTTAGGCTCTGAGGCAGGAGGTCAGAATGACATAAAGGTCGAAGCCGGTGCTGGTTGGCCGGACGTCTGGGACGAAAGAGGAGAAAGATAGAAGACTTACTTCAATGGAGACTTCGTCGATGGGAGGGGAAGAGGAAATTGGAAGAAATATTTGTACTCTGGGCTCTCCCAATCTTTTGCAAGGGAAAGAGTAGCGAATGACGAGAAAAGAAGTGCGTTAATTAGCATTATGAGAGTTATATGTGTCATAGCTTAACGAATGGAGTCAATGAAGAACCCAACGACGGCAAAGCTCTGGAGCAGCTATGATGAGCGGGGTTGAGCAATTGGAGGACATAGTCTCAAATTTATGCTGCCCAAGGCCTTCGCACTGTCTTGCAAAGGCACAGCAAAGTCTCTACACATTCGTTGACCAATGCCCAACATCGCGGAAAAGGTCGTCTTCCCGTTGACATGTTGTCGAGAACGTGGCTGTCCCTAAACCCAGATCAATATCGTGTATCGCTTAATTGTCCTCGACCGGTCTCGTGGTATCTGGCCACGTTTGGCAATCGTGTATTTTGTGGGTCGGAATTCTTGGGAAGGCTTCTTCGAGTGTCTGCTCAAGGCGTTCCGCTGAGAAGAAGCGGAAGCGGAATCTTGGCACACGCAACTGATGCTGGAAATCCAGGAGTACAAATGTAGTAAATACGATTAGACGAATAGGTATGGAGTAATGACATCTGCAACAGGTGAGCTAGAGTTTGCTCAATGTCGGAGGCCTTGGCGCTCCTCCAGCAGCGCGGCGGAGAGGGAGCTCCACGAGTGCTTGATTTTGCTTGGGGGAGCTTCTCTAGAGCCAGTAGATGGACGGAGATCCTCGATCTGGGCTAATCGAACAAATTAGCTAAACGAGATAAACGAGACTTGGCAGGCTATGGCTTAAGAGGGGTATGGTTATCGAGCGGCTAATGCATGAAAGATGCATTTATGTTGCAATTGAATCTTTTTAGAGAAAGTATAGCACTGTAGATTTCCAGGTCCGTTCGTATTCCTGGACGCCGAGGACGGTAGTCATCACACTGAAGGGCTCCAGCTTTTGGTTAGCGTAGCTGAGATCAAGGTGGAGGGTAAGGACTCTGGAACCGGACCTCCTGACTATTACAACGCTCAGGGCCATTTAACTAGGGTTCTCGGAGAATTTTTAGCTCCTCAGCCAAGATGTGCGCTCCTTTTTTGGCTGTACCGGCAGCTTGTACTAGATCTTCGCCGGGAGAGATGGGGGAATCCGACTCGTATTCGACAGATTCACCAAGACGAATAAAGGGACAAATAAGTGTATCAAATGCAATGGCGATGAATGAAATAGAAAGATTCGAGACATAAGCACAACTTAAAATATCTTTTTATTGAACGCGGAGAGCATAGATCCAGTGTGCCTCCCGCAGGGCGAGCGACCAGGAGCAAGAGAGTAGAATTTAGCCTCTTCATGCAAAGGCAGAAGTGTTGACCAGACAAGCAGGTGAATCAGCCCGCTAATTCTCTGTTTTTGGCTCCAGGAAGCAATTGGAAAGGCAGGATTGAAGTATGACGGGATGAAGTCCCAGGTCCAGTTCCTAAAATGGATGCGGGGACTAGCCGAAAAGAGGTGTGGAAAATCCTTCTGAGGAACGGTCGCCAAGATTCCAAGGCTGTGGAACCGTCCAGATTTGCCATGTGGCCCAGGTGGGAGAAGTTCCGCTCCCTCTGGTACACTTCGCTTCTCATGCTTTGCCATTTGCACATTTGACCCGCTACCAAATTGTGGCTGCATCTTAGATGCTAGAACTTCATGGTGAGGCTCGTCGCAATCGCGAGCTGAGTGCAAAGCGTGAGTTGGCGAAGGATCGCAGCTCGGTTGAATACGACCTTTTCCTCTCGGCGTGCAGCGAGAAAGCGAGGCGTAAGACTTCTGGATGCTGTTTCAATGCGCTTCTGGCATCTCGAACTTTGGATATGGTCCACCCGCGTGCATGTAGATGTGTTGCAAGTGGCCAGCAAATGCTTGGTCCTCTATCCAGTCCGGCAGAACGGAAGAGGATTGCACAGAAATAGATATATCCTTCAAACGTGAAGTGGCCATCCAATGCAAAGTCTAGACTTGACAGATTGCTGTCAAGAGGCATTGGTGCTGAAAGGCGACCTCACTCCCAGGGCGAGCGTGCTGATCGATTCCAGCGAGTTTGACGTGGATCGGACTCCGCTCATACCAGTAATTTTAAAGTTATGTCAAACTTCTGAGCATCAGTTGTAAATAGTGAGATACATAAGCTCAGTGTGGATGGCATGCAACTATCTCAACTTTCGACTTACAGTAGTTGCTCCAGTTTCAAATGGAGAGGAGGTGCCGAGGGTGTCGCATTGCGACGTCCAAAGGCCGCCTTGCGCTCAAGTACGAGATCGTAGCCTCCCAAGGTGCTCTTTGATGGCCCTGCGAATTCGGTCGGCGTATTACTAGGCTTCATAATTTCGTCGATTGAGCAGATTGAAAGCAGGCTCATGGGGAATTGCCGCTATCGCTTGTTAGCCGAATTTCTGTCGAGTACCAGCACGAAGTCGCGAACTCAGGAGAGGCCACGAGGCAACGGGAACGGGAACTCGGCCACGCGGATGCATGAACATGACAGCGATGACCTAAGCAGAAATGCTCTGTCGCGTGCACAAATCCCGAATCCATCTGCGAGGATATCTTGGGGAAAGTCTGAGCTTCGGCTCTCTCACCTCCTCATCAACCGCCGTAACTTTGGCCGGATGCAGAAGTTATCATCTTCCTAATCGACTTTACCGTAACATGGCGCGCTTGCTAAGCGCTAAGCGCTATCAAAGGGGATTCCATAGCTACGGGCGAACAACGGACTAATTCTTGTTTGGGTGCGTTACAAAGATGACTGCAGGCGAGGGAGGCTGAGCCTCCTTTCTCCGAGCGCCGCAGATCGACGTACGGCGTTAACGTCTATCCAATTCAATCCATGATGGCATCATTTCCCTTAAGCTTTCATTAGCTAAACATCTTTCGTACTCATTCTCTTTCACTCTCTTCTACTATATGCTCCAATTGAGACAGTCAGCCGTGCGATCTCGAGCCAGCCGCGAGGCTCCCCTTTGACCAACTCCACAATTGCGTGGTGGTCACGATCTCCGGAGCAGCCATGTTGCGAAGCTTCTTAGGCTCGAGCCGAAAGGCTAATAACTCCACGCAATCGTTGAATGCGATCGAGGAGACTCAATCTCGTAAGAAAAGACCTCGAATGTGCCATTCAATAGCGTGCACTGATCCTCATAATCCCAGTCGAGGACGCCATGATAGGTACCGACCTTTATTATCTGGTCTCGTGACCACATATAACTGACACGCGAGTATCAAAGGAGTCTTGAATATCATGAATGACGACATTGTGAGTGCGGAGGAGAGCCTTTCCAAAGGCAATTCTCCGTTTCACTATGTAAGTGGGCCTAAAATGACAGATATCGGCGTGATCCTTGCCAAGAGCTGATACCAGGCTGCGAATACATAGCTCGGGCGAGGTCTCTCAATATTCTTAAGAGCTGTCCTGGGCTTCGAACAAGATGTTATGCATGAGGGTAAACTTCTTTCTTCCGTCGTACAACTTTTCACGCAGCTAACAGAAAGTACGTAGCCGCCAAAACTCTTGGTGAGGCCGAAAGTCTTGCATCAGAGGCACAAACCCGCGCGCACCGCCATCCAGACACCTCACAAGCTGAGATCTACCCCGCTGGGTCAGAGTACGCTCTGTGCATTGCGGAATCCCAGCTCATGCAAGCCGTCCTTGGAGTTCTGAATGAGAGTTTGACTGAGAGCATCCGTGGATTCTACAAGCTTCGCAAGGCTTACATCACGCTCAATAGTATTGCAGATGCAGAGACGAGGTATCTTGCCCGTCAAAGTACTAGCAGCGTGAGCACTGCCAGCACGCCCGCTTCCCAGTCATCGACGAAGCTGTCCACGTTGGAGCAGCCGACAGCATCCGCGAGTTCTGAAGTGTTAGTGACAGCTACAGAAAATTTTACCATTAAGGAGGAATCGTCAATTGACTTCATCGACGCTGAAGAGGCATTGGGCCGTAGCGAGACCATCAAAGCGCACTATGAAGGTCACTTATCGATTGAGGGCACTGTGACTAGCACAGCTGCACAGAATATTCCAAAAGAAAATGGCCACCTTGAACCGCCAGCACCCCCATCGGCGACTGCGTCTACTACTAGCCTGGTGGAAGAACCAATCGCCCAGCTCTTTTCATCGAATCCCGTTGATGAATTCATTCATGCCGGCTCAAACTTGTGTTTTGGCGTTCTTCTACTAATGATATCCATCATCCCTCCCACATTCGCCATGCTTCTGAAGATTGTGGGCTTCAGGGGAGACAGGGAACGCGGGCTGACACTGCTGTGGCGAGCTACGGAGGCGAAGAAAGACATTAATGGCGCATTCGCCGGCCTCGTCCTGCTTGGATACTACAATAGCGTTATCGGCTTCTGCGACATCTTCCGCGAGGATGCATATCCCCGAGAGCGATGCAAGGCACTGCTGATGGATATGCGAACGCGGTTTCCCAAGAGCCGACTTTGGCTCCTGGAAGAAGTTCGGATGCTTGCCGGAGAGAAACAGCTAGAGAAAGCTGTGGCCTTGATGACTGAAGAGGGCAAGAGCCCTCTCCGACAAGTCCAAGCGCTGCAATATTTCGAAAAGAGTTTGGACTGCATGTATATGCACGACTACAAAGGCTGCTCCGACTCTTTCCAGCATTGCGTTACTTTGAATAACTGGTCTCATGGTCTGTATTACTACATTGCAGGCGCTGCCACCGTGGAGATGTACAGACAAACCAAAGCCAAGGGCGATACTGAGGCAGCAGCGAAACACGCTTCCGAAGCGACGAGATTGATGAAGTTGGTTCCACAGCATGCAGGCAAGAAACGTTTCATGGCACGCCAGCTTCCGTTTGACATCTTTGTGTGCCGGAAGATCACAAAGTGGGAAGAGCGCGCCAAGGCTTGGGACGTGGACTTTGTCGACGCGATTGGTGTGAGCCCGATGGAGGAGATGATCTTCTTCTGGAATGGATACAAGAGGCAGCGAGTTGATCATTTGGAGAAGTCTCTAGAATGCCTCGCGTGGTCAGAGTCCGAGCATAACCCGCACTGGGAGAAAGAAGGGATTGATGAGCGCGCAATGCTCTCCATGCTGAGAGCAGTATGTCTGAGGCACCTCAAGCGGGGTGACGAAGCCAAGGAGATCCTGACGAGTGTCATCGCGCATGACTGGGCGCAATTCAAAGGCGGCCACAAGGACAACTGGCCGTGTCCCATAGCGCATTACGAAATGGCTGTTAACCTGTGGGAAGAGCGTGACGGGACGTCGGATGACAAAGAGCGATTGCAAGAGTGCTCGAAGTGGCTGGAGAAGGTGGCCAATTGGGAGAGCTATGATCTTGACACTAGGTGAGTCTGCTTAATAGGCTGTCATCATTGCTGTATCGTGCGATTGTAGTGCTGATGTGGCGCAGATTCGGTATGAGGATTACGACTGCTCGAGAGACATTGAAGAAACACGACATTGGAGGAGCTTCGGCAGCATAAATATGGTCAGACTTGACCTGGGATTTGGGATCTTTTGAATTTGGATATATCTAACCACTCATATATATACTTGCACTTTCCTGATGAGGGGAAACGGCACTTGCTGAGCTGTGGCCGCACAGACATCGCAATGAAATCTCCGAATCGTTCAGCCCAGTTGCTGGAGGCGTTGATGGGCTTGAGCGTTGCGCCCGTGCGGAATCGGGAACTCCGAGAAATTGGGTTCATTCATTTGGGCGGTAGAATCTTTGGGCTTCAAATAGAAAATAGGGAGAAAATGTGTTGCATGGATCACAGTCATCTCACGGGGCTCCATGGGGAAAGGGGTGCGCTCTACGTGATGTTAAAGGAGCTGTCAGCGGCAATAAATTGTGGTGTAGCTCGAGCTAACGGCACAAGGGCAAGGTCAGAGAAAGCGGCACAGGCTCATGCACGGTGTGATGGGATGCACCTGGCACCGCTGGTTGGACGCGGTGGAGCGTTCGGGGAGGGCTCACGACCAACTGCCCTTTACCTTTTGCTACACCCCCCCCCCTTGGACCTCGAGGGCTCCTGCCATTCACAGACTCATCAAACAAAACCACATCACACCGTGCCCGAACCTCTCCTTTCGTTTCTTTTACTCTGCACTCCCTCACACTACTTCCCCGCGACCCATTTCTTACGCCTCACGCCCACCGCGCACTGCCCACCACGCCTTCGTATCGGACCCGGCTTCAGAGCTCGATCTTTCGGCGCGTTCTTTTTTTTGACCCACCGGAACCGCACCCCTGATCGCGTCGAGGTACCCGCATGTCATGCATATATAGTATAACGGCACGACGCTGCAAACCTAGGGGCACGAATGGCTACGCAGGATTTTCTTCTTCATCAGCAAAACCGCTTCCACCCACAAATACAGCTTCAGCGCCCTCTCTCCCCCGCGCTGTCGAACCCAGACCTCATCCTTCCCGATCGTGACCCATCGACCGAGATACCGCGCTACGCAGAGCGTCCCCCGTCGCCATCGCAAATCATCCGCAAAGTCCACTCTCAGGGACGAATTGGCGGGACTAGTCGCGCAATTGGCGGCAGTCTAACGAAAGCGCACACAGGAACTTCTCCGTATCGCCTCAATTGGCAGGACCCGCATCTGGTGCAGATACAGTCGCACCCGCGCGCGCTCCTGGTCAAGACACCCCCGCTGAGCAGGAAGTCGAGCAACCTGGAGGACATTGATGAGCTCGATGCCACACCCACGCGAGCAGATTATTCGAGCGCAAATGAGGCGCTGGCGTCGTCGCCGGCGTTGAAGGAGAACAATACCTTCTCGACGCTCACACCAGGATTGGGGCTGCCCAAAACTGATAGGAGGTGGAGCACGACGTCAAGCTCAGTGCATAGCGATGACTTTGAGAGCTTGGAGAGCCTGAAGTGGCCTGGATTCGATGGAGTTGCGGGAGAAGATGTGGATGAAGCGGATATCATTCTAGACGATGAGGAAGAGGAGAGATTTGGCAGTTTCCCCGCTTCGAGGCATGAGAATGAAGGAGATGAGGACCAGGAGAACTGGGATCCCAAGAAGGAGGAGGATGAGGATGATCCGTATTCTCCAGATGCGTTAAGCAGAAGGGCGGATGTCATCCTTGCAAACGCGAAGAGGAGACTAAATGTGCGTCAATGCATTGTAAAATGTCTTTATAACAAGAGCCGATTGAGACTGACCGTTTTGCAGCTTTTCGAAGGCAACCTACGAGGTGCCCGTCATTCGTTACCTATTTCACAGTCCATGTCCATGACGTCCCTGCGAACTCCCCCCGACCTCCCGCCATTACCTACACCTCCACGAGACCGTAGCAAATACAGTGGCCTGTCAGGCCCACTGAAAGGAACGCAAACTGGGGAAGGAGGTGGACACAGCCGTGGTCACAGCGACACTTCTGCATCATCATTCATACAACAACTCATGGCAGCTCGAGCAGCGAAAGGAGAGCCACAACGGTCTGTTAGCGCTTTGGCGACACACACTGCAGCGAATCAACTTCGGAACACGCGCAGTCAAGAGATAATGAAGGAAAACCGGATTCGAAGTTGGGTTTATGGAAATGCGCAGCCCTCCCTTGCGTCTCCTGCGCATTCCGAACCCTCGAAGCACCGCGACGGAATTCGACGCTCTCCATCCACTACCAATGATCTTCGCTCGCAGATGAATGAGTTGAAAGGCAAGATATCAAGTCTACAACAGCGTGCACGTGAAGAGAATCAGAGAAGGCGGAGCCTTGCAAGCACTAGGACGCACAGTCCGTTTAGTGACACTGAGCCGCTTTACCAAGTCAATGGCTATGGCAATGGCTCAAACAGCAATCTTGCACGCTCCACCGACGCAAATACTCAGGAATACGCGGCGCATAGCGTCCACGACGTTGATCACAATGTCACAGACATGCTTAACGATGATGAGGAGAGCCAGTATGAGAGCGCCGAAGAACCGTTTGATGATGCCATCGAGCACGAGTCTCCAGACCCCCAAGCCATGATGGGTACCGCTTTCCCAGACTTCTCGGAGGACAGTCCATATGCGAGCACAGACGATGGAGAGTCGGTATACGAGAGTATCATTTTCGACGACGAAACACCAGTACAGCCAGCCGAACGACATGAAGATCGGCCGGATGCGTTCGACTATGAGAATTTCTATCTTCACAGCGCTATGGGCAGCTACAGCAGGGGTGATAGAAGCAGCAGCGTTAGCTCGAATGAGTCGGTCGAGACGACGAAGCCAGCCTCTCCGCTGAGGAAAGTGATGACTATGTCTCCAGAGGCCCAAGAAGAGCAAGGGTATGATGAAGAGTACGAAGATGGAGAGGTCAAGTCACCCGGTCGATTCCACAAGCGTAGTCAAAGCACGGACTCAATCTCCACGATGGCAACGTTCATGACTGCGACTGAGGGCTTCGGAGATGATGAAGATGATGATTTTAATCCGCTCGATAAAGCTCTCCCACCACTCCCTCGACCCAATCCGTCACAGCTATCACTCCCATTAGCAGTCACAAATTCTCTCCGTGACTCGGCTGTTTCCTTGTCCCCTTCAACAGAAAAACCACCTTCTTCCTCGGGTGCTGATACTGTGCGCCGGATTGCTCCAAGCCTCAGTCCACTTCCCCTTGGTTCACCATCTCCCTCAACTGCTCTCTCTGCGTCCGACAGTGGGAGCAACGGTACGCACGAGTCCGTCTTAATGCTCTCGCCGACTCGTTTGAGCTTCGCCGGCAGTCCGATACGGTTGCAGGAAGAGGACCAACAACTTGTGCTCGCGCTCGCAAAGAGTCTGGAGAAGGTGTGTTTGGCGCTCAGAGACACGGAGACGGGGCAGTATGAGGGGAAGATCTTCAGGAGGAGGCTAGACGAGGCGAGGAGGGCGCTTGATGGCGTTGAGGAGGTCGTCGTTAATGGACAGAGCAGTAAAGAGGCAGGAAGCTCTTCTTAATGATGGCATACATTCCTTTGCATGATAACACAGCAGTCTCCTTTGTCAATTGATGATTCACAGCGTGGCGCTGGTTGGTATGACTCAAGTCCTAATGCTAAAGAGGTTCATCTAGATCTCCTCGCGAGCAATCGAACCGTGTTTATGTGGGACGCAAAGGGGTTTTTAGACGAGGTTGTATCTATATGCCATTAATCAGCACATCTTGCATTTACAATTGGCGTTCTTCGTTGACGTGGAAAGAGCACTCGTGGCACCGAAGTCGGAACACCATACGTGGCTCGCACCTTCCCGAACTGTCTCTTGGGTCTACCTGCGTACGGATGCCTTATCAACTTTAATTCAACTTCAATCATACATTTTCGGCTCTGCAATTGCAACGTAGGCCAAGAATGATCTGACTTCACCGCAAGGACAGGTGCATTTGTTGAACTCGATGGTAACACCTCATACTGACCACTTTGGGAAGTCCATCCATCATTTCGTCAGATATATGCAGCGGACCCCAACTGCCTGCATTAACCTCCGCAAATGAGCCCAATCCAATGCTTGACAAATCGGGCAGAGATCTCATTCTCAGCCCACTGGCTGTAGAGAGAAAAACTCTTCACGCTTTGTATGCACGGCCAGCTCTCACGGTCCCAGCAGTCCCTCGTACCTTGCCCGCTTTCTACTTTTCCAGAACGTGTCAATTCGTCAGACGCCTCGAGGCGGTGGAATGCGCCTCGAAACGGCCCGCAATTGACGTGGCCTCATTCGCTCCAGCATTCTGCAGCGCGCACTGGAGTTCGCGCCGCAGCTGCACACGCGATTTGTCTCCTGCCCTGCGGCGAACATGCGGTGAGGGCCACGCGTGCTCCTATTCGTCGCGCCCTGTGCATTAACCACCAGACTATTTTTTCCTTATGTGTCTCTGCCTCAACTGCCTTCCTCACGTAACGTTTTCCACGTACAAGGAAAGCCGATGGAGGATCTTGCAAGGCCCGAGCCGGAGGCGTGACGCGATTCGCAACCCTGCGCGCGCATGAATCCGGGACGCCTTTTCGCAGTCTAGCTCGCTTCTCTCTTTCCATCCCCTCCTCCGTGGGTGTGCAGCACATGCCCTTCTTCGGCAAGTCAAGTGATATGCAGTCGCGGCCCCAGCGGAGCGTAGAGGCGGGTATGTAGCCAGCATGTACATGTACCGCCGGCAGCGAAAAAAAAGGCCAGGCTGTTTAACTACCTGCGCGTCTCCGCCCTGTTTACCTTTCCCTTTTCTCTTTCTCCTCCCTCCGACCCTCGAATTTCATCAGGAGTGTATCGATACCGTCAGCCCAAATTTCGGACGGGGGGCAAAATATTTCTTGTGTGCGGTCCAGGGTTCGTGCCAGTCGACGCACCCATCTTGATTGGCTTTTCGCGATTGGCGCTCGCCGTGCCCGCCTCGCTGCAGGGGACACCGTGAGGGAGCGAGTGAGGACAGCGGGCGAGGAGAAGAGTGCTGCGCATCACACCGCGCTGCTTCTGCTCTGACGAAGGGGGAGCTTTTGCAGGCAGACTCCTGGCAGCGATTTGCACCACTTCAGACGCTCCGAGCCCACCCTC
The DNA here is from genome assembly GCA_010015805.1 of Rhizodiscina lignyota. Classification (NCBI taxonomy): domain Eukaryota; kingdom Fungi; phylum Ascomycota; class Dothideomycetes; order Aulographales; family Rhizodiscinaceae; genus Rhizodiscina; species Rhizodiscina lignyota. The sequence continues at coordinate 207,762 of ML978133.1, forward strand.
ATCCACCTCCCACACCAATCCAGACGAGCACCTTGTGACACCTCCTTGGCTATCCCTGCCCGTCGTGTCTCTGCTCACGTTGCCTTATTGCTGAGTTCCTTTCAACGTCGCCCGGGGGGCGTTTCTCCTATTCTCTCTGCGCCTTTTAGCAGGGCGCTGTAAAACGACCAAAGTAATCTCTCTCGCTCTGTAAACAGTTCGGGAGAGCCGTCTCATCTCAATTTACGAAGGTCGACAGCTTGCGCCGTCTGTGCTTTCCGCGCCGCAAAGCCACCCACAACCGATTTTCGCCATAAGACGGCCCCCGTCTCGTCTCGTCTGGATTGTCGCATCCTCACAACAGACGAAACAATTCCTCCTCCACCACGCTCACTGATTTCCGAACCCCGATTGCGAATTCCCGCCCAACGACATTGCCAAATGCGCCCGTCCACCACCACCGGACGACACAGTGCTGCGAATACATACTACAATGGCTGCAGTCGCCAGTTTCCGTGGAGAAAACCAGCACGGAGGCGGGTGGGACAGGCGAGGGATCCAGAGATCGAAGACTGGGTGGGATGAGAGCTTATCACCGAGTGGAAGCAAGGCAGCGGAAGCTCTGGCTGATGTTTTGGGAAGCTTGGCAGGTGGTTGGCAGGCGCTTGCGCTGGAAAATGTGAGCTCGATTTTACGAGTGAGATTGGTGAGATTGAGACGTAACGTGCTAATTATACGTGTAGCAATTGAAATTTGAAGGGAATGGAAAGTCTGGACTGAAAGCTCTCGATTTATGGATATCCAACGCTCTCCCAGCCACCTCCGCTCCTCCAGCGTACGAAGACGCGATATCCGACACACCACCCGATTATACCGCTACGGAGGCAGTTGCTGTCGCACAGTTGCCTCCATATACTCCTTTTGACTGTAAACTCGTGCTTTCAGAGCCGCAGGAGAAATCCCGCGACAGCACGAGTGACATCATACCTACTTCTAACCCACCACAGATCGACTTCTCGCAAGACGACTTCCGCACGCACGGCAAGAAACAGAAAGCCAAGCAGGCAAAAGCCTCTGACTTTTGGGGGGAAAGTGAAGAGAAGAAAGATGAAAATGGTGGTGGCGAAGGCGGCGAGCAGAACGGCGACGGTGCCGGGAACGGTGCCGGTGGTGGTGCTGGTGGCGGCGATGGTGGAGATGGCGATAAGGGTCAGGGTGAAGATGACGATTGGGCGGAGTGGGGCACAAGCAAGAGCAAGAAAAAGAGTAAGAAGAAGCAGCAGGAGGAAGAAGAGGAGGAGGCTGCCGCTGCCACGAAGGCCGCAGAGGAAGAGAAGCTGGATGCTGAACAAGACGATGGATGGGGAGGATGGTCGACAGGGAAGGCCAAGAAGGGAAAGAAGGGCAAGGTGGAACCCGCCATTCCTCCTGTCAAAGAGGAACCTGCAGCCGAAACGACATTTGCAGATATCGACCTCAATGATGACGCACCGAAGCTAGAGTTCGACTTTGGCTCTACGGACAAGAAGTCAAGCACTCTGGATTTCGGATCGAGTTGGGGTGGTTGGGGTGCCACAGCCAGCAAATGGAGCTTCGGCGGCTTGGGCGAGTCGAAGAAAGAGGAAGACAACAAGGCCAGCGACGTCTGGGGTTCTATTGGCGGCAAGAAAGAAAAAGACAAGAAAAAGAGCACGGCCTCAGATTCGCTTGGGTTTGATTTTGGCTTCAATAACGGTGCAGACCCTGGTATGGAAACGGGTACTGGCGACCTTGGCGAGACGAAATTCGAGGACGACGACGCTTGGGGCGGCTTTACGATGGCGTCTGTCAAGAAGTCCAAGAAGAAAGGTCTCGTTGAGGATATTTCCAAACCTCCTATTGCAGCAGTGCCTGAAGAAGAACCGGAACCAGCGGCGGACCCGTGGGGAGGATGGGGCCCTAAGAAGGACAAGAAAAAGACCACGAGTGCTCTGTCGAACGCTTTGGCAGAAGTGAAGGAGGCAGAGCAACCAAAGACGGAAGAAGTCGACGACTTCGGGTGGGGCGGCTTTGGCAAGAAAAGTAAAAAGGGAAAGAAAGAGGAAGAACTTGCGCCTCCTCCTCCTCCGCCACCTCCACCCGCGCCGTTTGAAGAGAAGGATCCCAACGAAATCGATTGGGATACCTGGCAGTTCATGAGCAACAAAGACCGCAAGAAGGCACTCAAAGAGGGCAAGAAGGAACCGACACAGCCTCCGAACCCAGAACCGATGATGGAGCCTGAACTAGCGCCAGAACCGGTCGTCGAGAAAGACCCGAATGAGATTGACTGGGACGTCTGGCAGAGAATGAATAGCAAAGACCGCAAGAAGGCTCTCAAGCAAGGCAAGAAGGAGCCAACGAAACCTCCAACTCCAGAGCCGGAGCCAGAATTCTTTGAGCCGGAGCTAGAGCCAGAGCCAGAGCCAGAGCCGGAACCGGTCCCGGAACCAGTCGTTGAGAAAGACCCAAACGAAATTGACTGGGATGTCTGGCAAGCCATGAGCAGCAAAGACCGTAAGAAAGCTCTAAAGCAAGGCAAGAAGGAGCCCATGAAGCCTCCAACCCCAGAACCAGAGCCGGAACCAGAGCCGGAATTCTTTGAGCCAGAACCTGCGCCAGAACCTGCGCCAGAACCTGCGCCAGAACCAGTCGTCGAAAGGGACCCAAATGAGATTGACTGGGACATCTGGCAGGGCATGAACAGCAAAGACCGTAAGAGGGCTTTGAAGCAAGGCAAGAAGGAGCCCACAAAGCCTCCAACTCCAGAGCCTGAACCTGAACCTGAACCTGAGCTGGAATTCTTTGAGCCTGAGCAAGAATTCTTCGAAGCCATTGAGGAAAAAGATCCTAATGAGATCGACTGGGACACCTGGCAGGGTATGACCGGGAAGGATCGTAGAAAGGCCCTCAGGGAGGGCAGAAAGGAACCAACCAAGCCGCCTACCCCTGCGCCGGAACCCGAACCAGAGCCTGCAATAGTTGAGATCATTGAGGAAAAAGATCCGAACGAGATTGATTGGGACATATGGCAGGGTATGAATACGAAGGACCGCAAAAGGGCTCTTAAGCAAGGCAAGAAGGAGCCCACAAAACCTCTAACTCCCGAACCTGAGCCGGAGCCGGAGCCGGAGCCGGAGCCGGAGCCAGAAATAGTTGAAATCATCGAGGAAAGGGATCCGAACGAGATTGATTGGGATACCTGGCAAGGTATGAATTCGAAGGAGCGTAGAAGGGCTCTCAAAGACGGTAAAAAGGAGCCTACCAGACCGCTCACCCCTCCGCCAGAGCCAGAGCCAGAGCCAGAACCAGAGCCTCCAATGGTTGAAGTTCTTGAGGAAAAGGATCCCAACGAGATTGATTGGGATGTCTGGCAGGGTATGAATACGAAGGAGCGTAGAAGGGCTCTGAAGGACGGTAAAAAGGAGCCCACCAGACCGCCTACTCCTCCGTCGGAGCCAGAGCCAGAACCAGAACCCGTTATTGAAGAAAAAGACCCCAACGAGATCGAGTGGGAGGTGTGGGAGCTCATGAGCAGCAAGGATCGCAAGAGAGCGCTCAAGAACGGCAAGAAAGAGCCGAAACCACCAGCACCTCTAGCTTTCGAGCCTGAGCCTGAACCTGAGCCTGAACCTGTGCCGGAGCCAGAGCCTATCATGGAGATCGTGGAGGAGAGAGACCCCAATGAGATCGATTGGGACACTTGGCAGCTCATGAGCAGCAAAGACCGCAAGAGAGCCCTCAAGAACGGCAAGAAAGAGCCCAAACCTCCCGCGATCGAGGTTCCAAAAGAACCAGAGTGGGAGCCGGAGCCGGAGCCGGAGCCAATGCCTGAGCCTGAGCCTGTTCAAGAGGAAAAGGACCCGAATGAGATCGAGTGGGACATGTGGCAGTACATGACTCCTAAAGAGCGCAGGAAGGCGCTGAAGGATGGCAAGAAAGAGCCGAAACCGCCGTCAGCTGTACCCGAAGTTATCGCGCCGCCGCCGCCACCTCCTCCACCTGAGCCAGTCAAAGAAGAGAAGGATCCCAATGAGATTGACTGGGACACTTGGAACTTTATGACCTCTAAAGAAAAGAGGAAAGCTCTCAAGGAAGGCAAAAAGGAGCCCACAAGGCCATCAGAGAAAGCTGCCAAGACCGAGGTTGATGTCGACCCTCTCGCTGCGTACGAGCCAATCAAAGATCCCACGGATGACTGGACTGATGTCTGGGGCTCAACGTCTGTGAAGAAGAAGTCCGTGTCTATACCACCTCCCCCTAAGGATGATATCCTTGGCAAAGCTACAACTCTGAGCTCGAACAAAGACGATGAATGGGGTGGTGACTGGCTTAGCCTTGGCAAGAATGACAAGAAAAAGAAGAACGAAATCCCTTCCAACGACATTCCTTCCATACCAGATCCCGCTGCAGACACCGATGCTTGGGGGAGCGCAACGTTTGGGAGCTTCTGGGGCAGCTCCAAGAAAGATGACAAGGCAAAGAAAGAACCAAAGGCTGATCCGTTCGAGAACATGCTCGGAAACAAGAAAGCACAAAAACCGGATGAGGTCGACGAAGGCAATGATGATTGGCTTGGCTTTACCACCACTACAAGCAAGAAGGGCAAGAAAGACAAGAAGGGTCCCATCGAAGTTGCCGAGACGACATCAGGAATTGCCATGATGCCCGACTCAGTGACCGAGGACAAGTCCAATCCGGAGGATGAAGGGTTCCTGGGCATTTGGGGCTATGGCAACAAGAAGAAGAATAAGAAGGGCATTGTTGTTCAAGACGCAGATGCTCCGCCTGCTCCAACTCCACCCGGAGAGAAAGAGGAGAAAGAGCCCGACACCGGAATGAAAGCTATCGAAGCTTCTGATGAGATTTGGGGTGCTGCAGCCGGAAAGAAAACCAAGAAGGGCAAGAAGGATAGCGTTAGCCAGGCTTCCGATCCTCCCCTGAGCCGGACTGTCACCAAGGAGAGCAAATCCCCCAAATCATCAGCTGACAATGTCCTTCCGCCGCTCAGCAGGACACTCACCAAGGACAGCAAATCTTCAAAATTAGGAGCCGATGATGTTATTTCGTCGCTTAGCAGGACTGTCACCAGAGAGAGCAAGTACGGGTCCCCCAAAACATCAGCTGACAACGTTCTTCCGCCGCTCAGCAGGACACTCACAAGGGAGAGCAAGTCTTCGAAAGCAGCTGCAGACGATGTTCTTCCCTCACTTAGCAGGTCGCTCACCAAAGAGAGCAAGTCGTCCAAGACCGCAGCTGATGATCTTCTGAACTTCTTGGATGATCCAATTCCACCGGTTGAGCCAAAGGAAGAAGCCAAGGTCGAGACGCCGGCAGCAGCTGCACGGAGCATCTGGGGCAGTTGGGGTTCATCGAAGCCAGCGACTCCTGCTCCCGCGAAGCCCCTGACTGCGAGGGAGAGACTGAAGGCCGAGAAGGAGCGGATAGCCAAAGAGAAGGAAGAGAAGGCTCGCAAAGACGAGGAAAAGCGATTGGCAAGGGAAGAAGAAGAGCGTTTGCAGCAAGAGGAAGAGGAAAGGCTGCAGCGGGAGAAGGGGGAGGCGGAAGAGAAAGCGCGAAAGGAAGCAGAAGCGGCCGCGAAGAAGCCAAAGACCAAGGCAGAACTCCGTGCTGAAGCAAAGGCGGCTAAGGAGGCGGCTAAGGAGGCGAAGAAGAAGGGCAAGAAGGAACCTGAACCTGAGCCTGAGCCTGAGCCCATCGTCGTTCCCGAGCCAGAACCAGAGCCGGAACCATATTTCGCCGATTTCGCTGAAGAGCCGATGGCGGCGTGGAACTCTGACAAGACGAGCGCGGATGCCGCACCATCCTGGGGTATATGGGGGGTGAATCTGAAGAGCACCAAGAAGTCCGGCGCTAAGACCGATATGGCCGCAGCCCCGCCAGCCAATCAAGACATCGTAATTACCGAAGATGCGCCGAAGGCTCCAGAAGCATCCAACGTCCGCGAAGCCACTTTGCCTCTTGACACATTACTCACCAAGACCGCGTCAGCATCTTCTACAAAATCAACCAAAGCCACACCTAAAGGTTCTGTCGCAGACCGTATCCGGGCGTTGGAGAAGGAGAAATTGAAGAAGAAGGAAAAAGCTGCTCTTGAAGAAATTGCCCCACTTCCGCCTCCACCTCCACCACCAGAACCCGAACCAGAGGCTATAGAGGTCGTACCCGAACCGCCACCTGTCATTCTCGACAAAAAAGCTGCGCGACGTGCTGCAAAGGCTGCCGAGAAAGCGAGGAAAGCTGCTGAAGAAGCCGAGGCCGAAGCTGCTGAAATCTTAGTTATTCCTGAGGAGCCTCCGAAAACTCAAAGTCCGTTGCCTGGCTTGTTCCCCGAAGACGAAGAGGAAGAGGAAGAATTTTTTGTGCCTCCACCGCCTCCACCTCCTGTAGAAGATTTTAATATGGGCAAATCCGCTGCTGCCGTTCGCAAAGCCGAGAAAAAGAGCAAAAAGGCCGCCAAAGCCGAAGCTCTCCCGCCGCCACCACCGCCGCCTCCGGTTGAAATCGTGGAAGAAGGCACACGCGCCTCTGGTAGCACAACTGCTGTTGAGGATCCTGCCAGGCCGCCAACTCCACCTCCGGAGGAGACCGAAGACGAACAGTTCAGTACGCCACCCCAAGCAAAGAAGGAACGCCCCAAGGTTGTGCGGAACGGTACGACCTCCTGGGGAATGTGGGGCTCATCTACTCCGAGGTCCTCTAGGCCTGTCATGGCATCTCGTATGAAGGAAGTCAATCCGGAGAAAGAGAAAGTCATCCCCCCTGCGCAAACGCGTCTAAAGCCTGCTCGCAAGGCCAGTGACAAAGACAAGGTTGAAACGAAATCGTCCGAGTCAGAAAAGGCCGACAAGACTGCCAAACCTGCCATGGCGTCTCGACCAAAGTCTTCAAGGGCTAACACTGGCTTCTCGCTCTTTAGTCCCCCACCACCTCAACGCTCGCGATCGATGCGCGAGAGCAAGGTCGCGTCCAGAGGTGCATCTGTAGACCGTGGTATTCCCACTCCGCCACCCGAAGATGAGCCGCCAAGGATCAGTGGCAAGGCTGCCAAGATCATGGGCGTCCGCGAGGGTCGCAAGTCCTCGTCTAAGAAAGACAGGAGGAAGTCTGCGCCAGACCCATACGCCCTCCCAAGTGACTTGAGCGGCGATGGTGATGAAACCGAGGCAATTGTCGATGTCCCTCCACCTCCACCGATTGAGAAAGTGTCGAGTAAGAAGTCGAAGCGCCAGTCAATGCCAGTCGCGCCTCCTGCTGGCGACTTGCTCGATATGGGTGACTTTGGCCCTGGCGCACCCGTCGTACCACCTGTAACGCTTGCTTTCGAGGATACGCCATCAAAGCGACCACCATTGCAGCGGGCCAACACCACGAATCCTGCGCGCAAGTCGACTGGCGGCTTCATGGCGGGCATGTTTGGAGCATCGTCTAGTCGGCGTGACACTCGCCCTCCGCAGGCTTCACGTAATCGGACGGGAAGTTCGCATCCCGGATACGAAAGTGAAGGCGGCACTTCACGTCGCATGCAGACTGCTTACGACGACGACCAATCCCGACGCATTCGCCGGGAAAGCCGCAAGGTGGCCGACGCTGCGACGGATGCTGAGACCGAAGCTCGCCGCGCTGAGCGTAGAGCTAGGCGCGCTGAACGAGAACAGCGCAAGGAGAGGGATGAGTACGATTCGAAGAAGTCGCGCGCAAGAGACGCGCGAGATCGCGAGACTCGTGAAGAGGAAGAGCGTGAGGCGCGTCGTCAAGCGCGCAGAGCCGCTCGAGAGGAGCGCAAGGCTGCAGAGGCTGCAGCGCAGCGCGAAGAAGAGGCCCGAGAACTTGACCGGAGAGCCAGGCGCAAAGAGCGCGAGGCTGAGAAGGAACGCCAGCGCATTGAGCGAGCTCGAACTGAGAAGACCGACCGAAGGCGATCTGAAGTCCCTCCACCTGAGGCTGATGAAGAGCGCCGCGCGAGAAAGAGAGCTCAAAGGAAGTCGCTTGCACCTGAGGATGCCAATGCAAACCGCCCGTATCTCTCAAACGGCGGTGACAAGACTTCCTCGTGGGTCGATCAGATCAACGCGGAGCCTCCACCACCACCACCGATTGAAGGGACGGTCCTCGAGCCGGGGCCAGACTTGAACATAGACCACGGCGAGGGTGCTGAGAATGTACGAGAGGAAGAGAGGATATACAATGAAATGAAGCGCAAGACTCCAAAGGATCCATTGAAGCGCCGCGACAGCCATCGCGACCGTGAGAGAGACGATAGGCGCCGCGACAAGCGCCGTGAAGAAAAGAAGAGCAGTGACGGGAGTGGTGGAGCAGACAGGAGGCGGAGCACCGCATATGGATATGATGACAGAGAGAGGCCGAGAGAACGCCCTGCTGTAGGTGGCAGGAGGCAGAGTTGGTTCCAGAAGATATTCTAGTCTCCACTGAGCAACATGGAGCGGTATTGTATTTCGGATTCTTGATTGTTTTGAGTTAGAGATACCTGCGCCTACGCGCTGTTGGATGTTTGGATGCTTCTTATCTGTCGTTAATGTCAGCCTGCTGAGCCGGCCCTCACAGGTTTTTTGGTGGCACTTACGGATGGACATGGATGTTCGATTCTTTACAAATACCCCACTTCATGTTGTAGTTCGAATGAAAGAGACACTTTTAATTTCGAGAGGATTACGGTTGCAGGACATAATAAGAAGTGCATGAATATTTATTCTCCTTGACAGCCAGCAACGTCGGATGGTGCGAACAGGTGATGTTAACCAATCTCGTAGGGCCACATCGCGACGCGTTGCGGATCGCTGGGATGAACATGCACGACGACCATTACGATCCCGCCCGTGCACCGTACATGATGCTGCAGAAGTCACAACAACTGAATTTGCTTTTGGTCTTTCAAAGAGAAATACAACGCACGAAGCTTAACCCCTGCCCGAGGATGCCACCTGGTCATCCTCCGTACGCTCATAATACCACTTGGGATCCTCCTCCCATGGACAGTACTGACTGTGATTACAACTGGCGTGCATCTTCCAGGTCACCTCAAGCACGTCCTTCCAGAACTGGACCGGCGCATGATTCCAGTCCCTTGGCTGACCGTGAGTGGCAATGGGGACGCAGTCACGGCTACCAAAATACGCATACATGTCGACCAGCAAACGCCACAACGGCGAAGACTCTAAGCCGTCGGTGACCAGTGATTCCGCAAGATCCGAAGGGAAGCTTTTCGAAATAATGATTCGGTCGATGAATCCCTTTATGGTGGCGTTTTTGGCGTGGCGATCTTGCACCATGTTTGCGAAACAGTAAAGACCATAGAGGAGTCTGAATTCCCGAGCATCGTGAAGTCGACTCGGATCTCTTCTATCATCGGCCGGGCTTGTTCTGATGTAATGGATGCTTTGTTCCGAGTACAGCCATTGCAAGTATAGCTCAACAACGTCTTTCTTCTCGTGCGGGAGGTTGATAATCTCGTGCGGTTTGTTGGCTTTCTTCCTTCTCCACTCTTCCTTCAGTCTATTGCGGAAAAAGGTTGATGATTTCCGGAGGACGCTCTCGTGGACGAGGAATGAGTGCTTCTCTGGACCAATTAAGAGTTGAATGACTCCACCCGTCAATCTACTTCCAGATCAGTCTCCATAATCACCTTACAGGTAATTGCAAGACGCACATTATTCCATTGTGTGGATTATTGGTAAGTAGAGGTGACTGAACTGGGCGCTGATCCATATTCGACATCGATTCTTCAAGATGGCGGGTTTCCTCTTGTCGAAACCAGTGCGGATAGTCTGAGATCTGAGCTCCGCGGTTAGCGTTTATTCACAAGAGAACAGCAGGACATTACTTGATATCTCATTCTCGAGGCCAGAAGTCTTCAGTGTCGTTATGAATAAGATGCTCAGTTCGTAAATATGCTTAGTTTGTCTAAAGCGGAACAACGAATGTAACTGCAGTCGGTTGAGACAGAACGATTGATGCTTTTGAAAATGCTCGACTAGTGGTGAAGGCAGGGAAGACATGTATGTAATGCAACGCAAAAAGGACTTTTGTTGTTAAACAGAAGATCAAATGTGCAAACGCCAGTCAAGGAAACCACGGCCCTCCCAGTGTATTATATGGAAGCGGCGAACGCGCTCCATCTTCGTTTGAACTCCGAACTCCAAATATCCCGATCAGACAATAGGCATCAATTCCAATGCCAGCCCCGCCGAATCATCGATCCAAACTCGACGCACACGTTCTGCTTTCATGATGTCGGTATCAAAGACATCTCTCTCCATCAGCATGATCATGGTAAGTGCACATCTTTCGCGTCCACAGCGGCTCCACAACCTTCCCTGGCAGACCACCGCTAATATCCAGAGCCCTACTCATGATATCCTTCCAGTACTTGTCCGGGTATGGCCGCAGATTGTTCGGCTTGGCCAATCCGGGGTCGAAGTGCTCCAGGATGACGCTTTGGTGATCAATGATGTACAAGTCAACAAGAAGCTTGATGAGAGCGCAATTTGATGGAAAACGGTTGCGATACGCCCAAGGAATGATGTTGTCCAAATAGAACTCGTCGCGAAGGACCATCTCGGTCATAGAGTCGATAATGGCGTTTCGGAAACTGGAGTCGCGGGCAACGACTCCAAGCTTGTAAGCCTCTGCGAGAAGATAGATCTCTCGGGAGAGTACAGTCTCCACGGTTTCAGTTGGCGAAGCCTCGCAGATGCTGAAGATGTTTCGTGCATACATCCACTTCGAATAGAGGCGCACCGCGTCGAAGCTGCAATCCTTGAAGCTTATTCGAAAAGCATATGGCTGCTCTCTGATGAAAGTAGAGGTCGTGCAGGCGAGTGCACGGTGCACAAGGGCGCATGAACCATTTCCAACGTCAAGGCCTACTAGAATCTTGTCCTTCTTGTCGACTGACACAAGATTGTTCAGGCTGCACAAGTTAGCGAAAGTCAGGAATTCCAAATGCAAGACGTACTATTCTCCATCCTCTGCGGATTTGCGCATTGGAGCCGTCTCATATCGAGGCAGCATAGTGTACCGATTCTTGGAAAGCTTTGCTTGAGCAAAAGGACGCTCCTCAGAATTTCGAACCATATTTCTCGTTTGGTTTTGCGGTGGAACCGGACCGCGATTCTCCTGAGGAAGAGGATTTGCAGACTTGTGATTTCTTGCAGCTGCTTGATCCTTCGCGTGCATATGTGTATCTTGTTGCTGCTTGAGTTTCGTTCTTGGGCTGGCGCGGTCCGAGGAATGCGTCACTCTGTCTTGACCATTTTTTCGATTACCCAACTCTGATGGCTCGTCGTCCGCAATAGCCCAATTGGTTGCATGGAATTTGGGTGCATCTGTGCTGGCGAAGCTCCATCTACTTGCCGCCGGAGAACCTCGCGAATCCGACAGAGCAACATCTGTGTTCAAGTGTACATGAGAGCGTAACCATTTATAAACTTTGCTAAAGCAGCTTTGAGACTCACGCGACCAACTGTCGCCAGCGTCCGAAGGAATCGGGCCTGCCGTAGGCTGGAGATCATGGCCCTGAATAAAATTATCAGGCATTGTTTTGTGTGTTGTCACATCGCGGCGAGACATGGTGGGACTTACTTGAGTCTGAGGCGAGTTGGGACTGGATAGCGTGTTAGCTTCGAGATCTAAAATGGCTGATCTGATCCTTACGGTGTTTTCATATCCCGGAGAGAGCAAGTGCAGCGACGAGCATGGCGGCCGCAGGAACCACACCGCATCGTATTTTTGTGATTTTGAGAGTAGTTGAGGGTGTGGAGAACAAATAGTCCGCTTGCGCGAGCTATGACTGAGAGCACGGCCAAGTCAAACGCGCCCAAAAAACATCTAGCGATCAATTTTGGGTAGGCGAAAGATAGCCTCGAATGTAAAAGAAGGAAGAACGAAAGCCCGAGAGATTTGGGAGCTTTCGCGAGATTTGTGCGTAGGGAAAATCTCGTAAAGGTGCGCACTTGGTTGGGTGTTCGAAAATGGGTGAGGTAGGAGAGGAAGAGACTGGGCTCAAAGTTTGATACAGTGACACCAATAAACCCGCCAAGGAACGCGTCGTGTTAACAACACAGACTAATTTGACGTCATGCCTCGATTTTCAGCTTCGATACATCGATCGACTCGTCCCCATCATCTTCCTCTTCGCCCTTACCAGCCAGACCTCTCTCCCATAGTTGCTTGCCTGTTAACCGTACCTCCTCCTTCATGGCTCGCCTCTTCTTATCTTCTGCAAGCATTTCCTCTTGCCGCCGCTTCTCTGCCTCCTCAATCTCCAGTCTGAACTTCTCCCTCCATGCTAGAAACGATTCCCTCGTGACCGCCGATCCATGGAACTTGGCGTTCTCTTCCTCCTCTGCCTGGGCAGCCTCGAATTCCTTTTGTGCTTGAACAGCCTTCTGACGTTCCGCTATCAGGAGCTCCGCACCATCCTTGAGAGTGCTGACGAGCGTGAATATCATTGCCATGCCCATATTCTCCTCGATTGTGGGTTCCAGAGCTTCAAGAAGCCGCGCTTTGTCTTCTTGAATATCGAGATGCTTGTGCTTCGGCGCATTTGGAGGGGTCGAGAGGTCGAGTCTTGGAGCTTCATCGGGGTAGTTCTCTGGGTATTGCACTTGTAGTATTATCGTCGCTGTAGAAGGTACGGATAAGCAGTCCTGCCATAGTGTCGAGCTTTAAAAGGGACGCCATACGTGGCTCCGAATCGTCACCATCTTCGTTTGTTACATCGAGGCTGATTGAAATACGATATTCGGTCTCCGAGACGTCTGAACCTTACTTAGCCAATACTTTCAACAGATTGTGAGAGAGCGCACCTGTGATTTCGTCTGGAAATATCGAGTCCAAGACCTCTCTCTCCTCCTTCTGCTCCTCTATCCCCATGATGTTACTCTTCAGATGAGCTGGCAGTACAGCTGGTAGAGGATTGCCACTCTTAAAAGCAGTGTATCTTCAAAACTTCGGAAGGAACTTCGTATCTTGGCCACTTACAACAAGTAGCAAGTAAGGAAGTCATGCGCACAAGCGATCATATTTTGGAGATTTTGCGAGTCATGGCCTCGAGGTTATGAAGTATCGTATCAAAAATGTCATTTTCAGCCTAGCGCAAAATTACGGATCTAAGACGAGGTATTTTCCAGAAGAGGTAACTACACATGTGGTTCGTCGCTGCCTTTGCACAACACCACTCCGGTGAAGCTACTTATCTTCGCAGCTTATTCAATTGTTATGGACTTCATCCTAAACCGTCGAAATGTCAAAAAAAGACCCAGAGCTAGAAGAGAAACGGCGCTTCTTTGCCCGGCTCGACGCAATCGGCAGAGACGACGATGAAGAAGTTGATGAAGGCCTAGAAGAATCTCAAGCATTTCTTGCCGCTGCTAGAGCCAAACCCAAGCGACCACGTACAGCACCGGGTGGTACTCGGGTCAACAAAGCCAATACCAATTCTGTACGATTTGAGCCCGAGCAAAGTTCAGGTCTAAAGCGCACTGCATCCGCACCTGACAAGTTGAAGGGAGCCAAAGCTTCACACAAGCCAAAGGCTTCCTCATTTAGTACGTCCAAGACTACTCTAAGTAAGGAAAACTCATCGGCACTTTCACTCTCACGAAGCCTTTCAGCAATCGGGCCTGCTGCAAATCCGTCTGGCCGGAAGAGGAAACGAGAAGAGGCCATCAAGATGGTCCCAGAAGCACAGCGGATTTTTAAGGATAAGACCTTCTGTATGTTTCCTCAATCATGAATCATTTCACAATCTAATATTTCACAGTTTTCTTTCCAAATAACGATGCGAATGCCACTCGCAGACTGCGAATCAGGAAAGCTCTGGAGTTCGGCGGTGCTCGGGCTGAAGAGTGGAATGACAAGATTACATATGTCATTGTGGACAAGGGAGCCAACTTCACTGACCTTCTCAAACACCTTAAACTCATGAAGATTTCCGTGAGTTTCCGCACGTGTCACGATTCAGTTGTATAAGTTCTAACTTTGACAGCCAACAATCAAAGTCGTGAACGATACATACATTCCAGAGTGTGTTCGATACCACTGCGTGCTGGATGTCGACACCGCCCCATTTCAAGTACCCGGATACAAAGAAGTCATGGCGGAAGCATCAAATGGGAACACGGATAAGGTTTCAGCAATCTCGAACCCACAGCAATCTTCCTCCACCGAGTCCTCATTGGCATTGAAACCTCCTGGGCATGGTGTACTTACTCGACCGGCGCAAACTCCGTCAAGGACAGATGAAAGCAGTATTGAGACTCATGAGCTTCCTCACATCCCTAAGCCAAAAGAGAATATCCCGACGATAAAACGAGCGGGAAATCCCACGTCCGAGTACAATGATGCGCTAGAGGAAGCCATTAACAAGACAAAGGCTTTTCAGGATATAGTGAGCATGCTGATTTGATCCCTTCAATGCTAAATCCTACTAACTAGACGCAGCCGATTGAAGATATCGAGGAGGACGGAAGTACCAGCCAACCACCTTCTACTCCTGCTTCTGATTCCGAATCAGATGATGAAAAGGCTGAAAAACTCGGCCCAAAACACCAGCACATGTCTTACCAAGAGAAGTTCCAATGCATGGGGAAGCATGATGGCAAAGAAAAAGAGGGAGAGTCTAATCCGAACGCGCATACCATTGAGATACTCGAGAAGATGGCCGATTACTACAATGGCATGAAGGATGAATGGCGCATTCGAGCTTATCGCAAGGCCATCTCGACTCTTCGAGGACAGACGAAGAAGATCGCGACGAAGCAAGAAGCAATGGCTTTGCCAAACATCGGCGAGAGGCTGGCAGCCAAGATTGAAGAGATTGTCCTCACTAGTCGCCTTCGCCGTCTTGATACCGTTCTGGCAGACACGACCGATGAGATACTTCGATGCTTCACAAAGATATATGGTGTCGGGGCCGTCCAAGCAGCGAAATGGATCGATCAAGGCTTCCGCTCTCTCGACGACTTGCGCGAGAAGGCGACGTTGACGAAGAATCAACAAATCGGCATCGATCACTACGACGACTTCAACGCGCGCATCCCGCGATCAGAAGTCGAACAACTGGGCGCGATTGTGCGCAACGCCCTCAGAGCCATCGACCCGGCCTTCCAAGCCTTGATCATGGGCTCCTATCGTCGCGGCGCACAGGACAGCGGCGACATCGACATGTTGATCACGAAGCCGCACGAGTCGTTCGGCGCAATCCGCACCGTCGTACTCGAACAACTCGTCCCGAACCTCGTCAAGTCCAATTTCCTCCGCGCCGAGCTCGCTGCTACGTCCAGAGACACCGGTACGAAGTGGAACGGTGCATGCGCGCTTCCATTCGGTGGTGCGCCGTGGCGCCGCATCGACTTGTTGCTGGTGCCGTGGGACGAGATGGGGGCGGCGCAGATATACTTCACCGGCAATGATATCTTCAATCGAAGTATCCGGCTGCTGGCGAGCACGAAGGGCTTTCGGTTGAATCAGCATGGGCTGTTTAAGGATGTCATGAGGGGCAGGGGGAGGGTGAAACTGACCGATGGCACGTTGATCGAGTCGAAGAGTGAGAAGAAGATTTTCGAGATTCTGGGGGTGCCATGGAGGCCGCCGCAGCATAGGATTTGCTGATCACTCGCTGATGTGCCAACTAATGGTTGCGCTACAGGTTTAATGTCGAACTCCTAAGCGCTGCGATTCTTCAGTATAGATACCACATCTTCCTTATAGCCGTATAATGTCAATAGACACTGCGAAATCAACATGAGATTAATCATCCATTCATACTTTTGCTTGTGTTGAAGAACAAAACTCATTTGTTCTGCACCCTTTCGGCGTGCGTCAAGGCCAGCTTTTGGTCACGCTCAAGTCACTCTTCGATTCCGACGCAACAGAGTTCCCTAAACGACTGGCATCTAAGCGTAGATGCACTTATATGGCACATTACTTCTACATTCCAAGACCTGATCATTCGCTGCAGTCTTCTCAATCCCTCAACAACGCCCCAAAACTCGCCGCCCTAGCCCTCCTCCTCGCCTCCCCCTTCCCACACCCCTTCTTCCCACCACCCGCGCCCCACTCCTTCCCCTCCATCCCCGGCGTCGCCGGATCAAACGGCTTTCTCCGCCGCACAACCTGATACCCGCGATCCAGCTCGACCTCCACGGCGCAGCGCACCTTCAGCGCCCCGATAGCCGGCCACACGGACCGCTCGCCGCGCAGGATCCACGCGTTCACGCTCTGGGGCGTCGGGCTCTCGAGCAGGCGCGCCAGGTCCGCGAGGCTCAGCTCCGGCACCAGCGTCACGCTCGCGCCGGGGATGTTCTCGTCGAGCAGGAAACGGCGCGCCACGCTGGGGAGGAGAGAGAGTTGGTCGAGTTGCAGGAGGCGGTGCTGCAGCTCCATCATCGCGAGTCTGAGCAGCGGGAGCGTGAGCAGTGTGAAGCGGCTGTCTGTGCGCGGGTTCGGGTGGTGGGTGTCGGAGCGCAGGAAAGGGGCGAGGTAGGGCCGGGCTTGTGAGACGATGAAGTGGTTTACGTTGAAGAGCTCCGCGATGCGGGTGAGTGGGGAGGGGTGCTGGGAGTCGATGGTTGCGGCGGTGGAGAAGGAGCGCGCGCCGGCGGAGGCGCTGGAGATGGGGGAGGAGGGGACAGAGTCGGTGGAGGGGGTAGTCCACGGGGTTATGCTGCCGTCGGGGGATTTGCATTGGAGGGTTACGGGGGCGTAGAAGGTGGATGATGTTGCGTTGGAGGCGAGGGCAGCAGACCAGATTAGCTGTTTAAAGGATTAGCATGTTGGATGAGATTGTGAGAGAAGTGACATACCACGTTTGGAGCGGTCAGATAGTTGAGCAAGCTCGGTATACCTGTATTGCCCGTCGTGCTGATAGTGATATTGAGCACGCGCTTCGTCTTCGCATAAGCCTCCTCGAACGTCAAGTCGCCGACATTCGCCCGTACGCATCTTTCGAGGACACCGATGTCGAGAAAATAGCCCTCGTTGATGAGTCTGCGCGACCTCCGCAGAAGCGTAGCGATATAACCTGTATCCTTCGGCGTCGGCGCACCGTTCGCCTTGTCCTTCTCGCTCTCGGCGTCCTCTGAGAATGCACTCAGGTCGATCGCCTCGCCAGTCAAAGAGTCGAGTAACTCGTCCTCCGTCTTCACGCCCACCAGCGCCGCAATGAGTGCTCCAGTCGCCGTCCCAGCAATGATTCTCGGCAGCAGCCCGCGCAAATGCAACGCCTTCACCACCCCCAAATGGCACAGCCCAAATATCGCACCGCCCTGCAGCACCAGCGCGCTCCGTCCAAATGCCTGCCTTGTATCATGCAGCACATCCAGTTTCGCCTGATTCGTCAGGCCGCCGTCCAAGCCCGGGGACGTCGGGTATGCAGTGACATGCTCGACTGCCAAGGCGACTTGTGTGATGTAGTCTTCGATCAGGAGCTTCGTGCCTGCGAAGGCGCGGTTGAACAGTCGCGGCGCTGTGATGTTGCCTAAATTACGCACGAGGCCGGAGCGCAGCAGGTTCACGAGGGAGAGGATGTCATCTTCTTCGCGCGCTTCGATGATGGCTTGGAGGCGCTCGTAGATGAGACGGTAGTCATAGTGCTTGCTCGTTGGGTTTTGGCGCCTGCGTTCACCTTCATGTTAGGTATGTGCCATCCTGAGGGGGAGATGATATTGCCTTACCATAGGTCAAATCCAAGCACCTCGTCCAGTTGAAACGCGGCGGCTTCCCATTCTTCGAAGATACGCGCCTCGCCCAGCGCCTCGAGCAGGAGGTCCTTCGGGAGCCGCTGGGTCCACCAGTTGTACAAGCGCTGCATCCGTCAGACCCGTCCAACATCTGTATCGAGCGCGAAAATCAGGTCACCAAAGCGAAAAGCGCGTACTGGGGGGCGCAAGGGTAGGACGTACCAACCACCAGAAGAAGAAGACGTCAAAGAGGAGAGTTGCGACGGATTTCAGCAGCGCGACGACGTTGTACTTCTGGAACATTGATGAACGTGTGGCCCCAAGAGAGTGACCATGGTTGGGGCTAAGAAGCTTGATGAGAGCACGAGGGAGCACGAGGGAGGGAGGGGAACGTGGCTTGTCGTGTACATGGCGTGCAGTCGACTTTCACATGAAGATCCGGGGAAGCTGCTCGCACGGACCACCAGTGACTTCGAACGTCATTCCGCAGCTTGCCAGCTCCAGACAGCTGTCTCAATTGGTTCAATTTTGGTAAATCGATGCTCTGATGGTACAATTGGAATGATATGGTGAAGCAGTTGGCGTAATATAATAACAGCAGTGCTCGGACTATACTAAGCACGTTATCAAAGCGCAATGCCAGGTGAGAACAGCTTCGAAGCACCCAATGTCCACCCGGTTTAACAGAGTATCAAAGGGTCTTCTCTCTGGCTATGCCCACCGCCGTCTCATCCTCTTCATGCTCTTCTCACCGATCTAATTCATGATGTTGTCCCTTCTTTATTCTCCTCCATCAGTCCTCCGCCTTTCTCTCCCCATGTAACATTAACCTCCGAGATCCCGCCCTCACGCTACGGCTCCGATCCACAAGGATGGCTTAATGGTCTCGAATTCCCAGGGCCGCAGTATGCTAGAGACATAGTCAGCTTCACCGCGCTCGACACCGAGGAGCCGTTCTTCCGGAAATGTAACATCCGCGTGAAGAAAGGGTCTATCGGATTGTTGAATCTCGCTGCAGAGGCGAGAAGCGTAGGGGTCCTGGGGAGGAAAGATGGCGGCCAGGAAGTCGTCTGGTGGTTAGAGCAGAGCTACAGGCCGCATTGTAGCTTGATGTAGTAAGTCACTCATCGCGGCGAATGTACCAAGGAGTTAGTTTCCAGCGAGCGGACAGACTGCGGAGCCACCCTATTAAAGTTACATTCGAGGTAGTTCAGGGGCAGCTTACCTGGCCCGTCTTAGAAGATTTGCTTCTTGTCATTAAGGAGAAGGGACCTCGATACAGATCTTACACCCCTGTGATGAGTCTGTATTCGAGGTGATTAGGAGGTAGCTTGCGCAGCCTGCCTTAGAAGGTTTACTCTTCGATGTCACGGAAAACGGATGCCGTCGCAGGGTCTCGTTCGCTCACCGGAAACTAGCTCCTTCGCAGCGTATGTCATAGCTAGAGGCTAACAGAGATTTAGTGGTGACATTTCGATTGGCGAGGAGAAGAGACAAGAGGTAGAGAAGACGATCAAAGAAAGGGGCATAAGTTTTGACGGAGACGAGATGGGAGGGTGGACGGGCGGTCAGGTGTGGCTTGTTCCAACGGACAGGCCAATCGAAGAATGGAAGCCTATTGCAGTCAGAGACTTACCCAGTTAACTGAACTGCTGCTGTCAGGCCGAGTTTTATTCTTCGGCCCAGATGAGAGCATCTCTGGAAGCCGTTACTATACGATCGAGTTGTGCTCTTCTACACATCTGATAGCATCTGTGAAAGTTCAGTATACTATACTTCAGCTGTAGTATTGCTGACTCACACGGCCTCGAGGAGTTTAGCATGTTTATGAGAGATAGAAAGGCTGATATCTCTGATAAAGGTTGTAACGGCAAAGCAATCACGCTGTTTGCTCTTCAATACAAGCGAGAGCATTGCCAAAAGCTTCATGTGATATAACATATCTGCTAATGTTGTTGAAGTTTTCCTTCAACAGACCTCATCTATGCTAATCGAAAAGGGTTGTGCAAACGCAACAGAGAACAGAAAGAAATCGTCCCAGTTAGATACCAAATTGCAACTCGTACAAGTTTGCCATGAGTCATGACTTTAATAGCATTTGCTATTACATTATAGCTGCTTGCTAGGAGCTTCACTCGGCCTACTTTAGCAAGGAGCTTAAGTCATCTCGTAGAAGAGATAGAAAAGCTGGCCTCTACTAAAGGCTGAAAGGGCACAGAATTCACGAAGTTCGTTCTTCAATACGGACGGGGGCACTGCCGAAAGCTTGATGTGATATAATATATTTGCTGCTGCTGTTGATGCAGCCGTCGTTCGAAACTTGCTCTATCTTAACCAAAGAGGGTGCGCAGACCCAACAGAACGCACCGAGAAATCAGACGAAACGAAGATTCAGCTTCTTCGCGTACAGATCTGCCATCACCTTGATGGACATTGCCGCGACGTTGTTGCTGCTCGCCGGAAACTCCACAACCGCCCTCTTCAACAGCAATATGCCTATATTGCCGTACTCTTCGATGAATTTCGCCGCGTATGCAGGATCCAATAGTGCTTTAAGCACGATGAACAGCGTGTCGGTAATCGCCGCCGGTGGAGTGTTGACGATCCTAGCCAACGCGCTCCAGTAGAGGGATGAGGGGAAAGGGTTCTTGGACCTCAGGCCCGGGGGGTACTTGCGCAGAGTGGTGGCGGCGAAACCGGCAGCGAGGCCAGTCATCTTCTCAGCGTACTCTGAGGTGAAGCCTTTCGGGAGGATGTCGTAGATGCCGAACAGGGCGGGACATTCGTGATGGTACTTTGCGAGGTGGATGTCGGCAAGGTGTAGCTGGCCAGCTACTTGAATGAGATTGTGTCCGAAGATGGAAGTCACCAAGAGTCCTAGTGGCTCAGCTTTTGTGGGCTTGATGCCAGCGTCCTCGACCATCTGACTCATGGCGCTTTTCGAGACCTGGTTGAGGAGATAGATGAAGAGGCCAGAGACTTGCGCCTTGTCGTCTGGGTATTGGCCTTGGTGTGCCGGAATGACGAAGTGGCGGATGTCCACGTAGTGTTGGTCCGTTTGCAGAGCCTGCTGGAGCACAGCGCGAATTTCCTTAATCTAGAGTTTAGGTTAGTGTTTAGTATGTTCTGTGTCGAGTCGCTTGAGACTCACCCTATCAAGATTGCCCTCCTTGATCTCTTTGGAAGTGCCATCGATCATCTGACCAACTTTTGCCCGAATGAACCTTCTAGCATCGCCCATCCACTGCTTGAAGGCCTGGTCCCGCTTGGCGAACTCGGCCATACTCTTGCGAAGCTCCTTCAACTGCTTGTGCAACGCCAAATACTGCACATGTTGAGTTTTCCTAGCTCGTAGTAAGGTAGTAATGTTGGCTTCAGTGGGTGCGGGTACTTGCTGTGTGTGAACACCAGTAGGGTTAGTGGCGCGTCGATTCTGAGCAGCATCCTTCTCCGCCTTATCCTTGGCAGCTTGTGCCCGAGTAGCTGCCAGCTCAGCTGCACGGCGTTCATCTTCCTGCTTTTGTCTCTTCTGTCGCTCTTGCTCCTCGCGCTGTGCGCGCTCCAGGACCCTGCGCTCCTCGTCCAGACGGCGACGTCGCTCAAGATCTTCATGTTCGCGCTGAATTCGCTCACGCTCCTGCTGTTCCTTATCAAACTCGGCTTGTCTCTGCCTTGCGGCAAGCTCGGCCTTGACCTGCTCGAGGCGGAGTTGTTCTTCTTGCTCGGCCCTTTGTCGCTCTTGTTCTCGCTGGAGGCGGAAGAGCTCCCTCGTCCTCTCGGCATTCAGTCGAATTCGCTTGTGTGCGGCAGAAGCATTGGCGATAAGCTCTCGGTGGGTACGCTCCTTCTCCTCGAGGGCTTCGTCGAGCTTCCTCTTGGTACTGCGCTCGCGGTCTCGGTGGAGCAGATGAAGATCCTCCAGCTGCTCCTGCGAAGCAGACGCAGGCATGGTGACAAAAGTCATGAACGAAAAGAAGGTTGTATGTAACAGGCGGCCTTCAGGATGGTCGGTGTTGTTGAAGGTGGTGAGAGGAAGGTTGTGGATTGAAGGTTGGGAAGTGCGGGCGCGAGGTGTTGGATGGAGTTCGACGCGACCATTGAGCTGCAGCTGTCCTATTGTGGAACAATTGAGCGATGACATAAGCAGCGGCGGAAGGTGCCGAGCATGAACAATGGACTCGCACTCACACACTCACGTGCCCCACAAAACTGCCAGGCTGCTGCGGTGCGCACCCCTGCCCGCCCGCTCGGCCCGCTGGGAGCGCCAAGGGTGGCGCGCCCCAGAAAATAGCGGGCGCCGACTTGTTAGGAAACACACGAGAGAGATCGAGCGATGCATCCAGCACCACCGATGCACACAGCACGAATGTTGTCCCGGCCAAGCTACGATGTATCTTACATGCGAGAGCACTCCCTGCTTCCCCGATGCGTACGCTGCTGCCAGCCCGCCCAAAGCGGATTGAGCAGCTAAGCGATACATGCTTCTTACCAAAGATCAAGCAGGAGGCAATAGGCATGCTTAGCCGGCAATCTGGTTTATTTGCTTAGAATAGCTGAGTGGGCCGAGTGGAGCGGATGTTCCATTGTCCTCTCGGTGCTCGTGCGAGCAGTTGTTGCACTCTGAGACCCCGGGGTGCGTGGAGTGCCTGTGAGAAAGCGCCCGAAACGTGCCAGAGGGAGGCGAGGCAGAATCGCGCAGAAGTGCCAGAACGCAGCGCAATTCTCTCAGCTGCAGCCGGTGGAAGCCGCCGAGTCGCCCTCGAATTCACGCTCGAATTGACCCCGGCCCTGCACTCGCTTTGGCTGGCGTGCGCGGCTGCTCTGCGTGCTGCGCTTGTCGAGCTAGCGCACACTGCTCCTCACGCTGACCTCCCACAATCACTTCCGCCTTCGTTCCACTTCCACTTGCTCTCCCATCGCAACTCACCACCACCCCCCCCATCCACCTTCCTTTGCAGCCCGCTCTTCTCGCCACTTCCCGTCACTCTCTCCCTTCTCTCACTCTCTGCAATCTTGCTTTACACCACGGCGCCTGCCCATTGCTCGACTCGCTACTGTTTTTGTCCGCGGTCGGGGCAGCAACGTCATCCGCTCACAGGCAAGCCTTCTGCCGGCCACGCCCAGTCCTTATCAACCAAGCACCATCGCAACGCAAGCCTCTGCAACACAGTCTCTCAGAGCACCGCGCAGCACGCACGTCTCGCAAACTCGCTCTGTTGCTTTTCCAAGAGCTTCTGCAAGCCAGCTGCACCCAGCACGCCTCTTCCGCTCAGCAGCGGCTGAACGCACCTCGAGCCGTCCTCGAGAATCGAGCTCTTCACACTCTAGCTTCCAGCATAATTGCAACACTGGCAGTGAGCACCTCCAATCTCAATACACTGCCGCCTTCACCACTGACATCGCCTGCCCCGCAGATTCTCTTCGCTGATTAAGCCGTCTTCGCCAGTCAACCTCTGGCACGTTTTCTCTTCGACCGTCACGCCGCAGCCAAACGCGGAGTCTACGGAGAATATTTAGCACCACCAGACATGGATCAACAAGGTCAACAGGGTGCCATGGGCCCAGGCGGTCGCAAATTCCACATTGCGCACCGCCGCAGTCCGTCCGAGCTCACTCCCTTAATGAGTATGTCATATGCCGTATCACTTGAAGTGGGACACCCCTCTCCTCTAAGAAACATGCTAAACTCTCACAGTGGAACAGCTCGCCCTTGCCCAGCAAATCGAGATGCTCCAACAGCAGCAGCAGCAGATCGCTGCCACGCACCAGCACTATGTCAACATGGGCATGATGCCTCCACAGCAAATGTCCGGCGCAGGCGGATATCCTGTCCAAGGACAGGTAGCAAACATGTCTCCTCACGCAAACACCTTCCAGTTCCCTCAGCAGATGCCACAGCAGCAGCATCTTAACATCCCCGTCAATTCGCCACAGCAGTCATCCGCCCACCGACGCAATCAATCGGCCGTGGCAGGCATGGGTACAATGGGACCACCACCCGCTCCTTCCTCCGGTGCATCTGGGTTTGGAGAATTCAACAATGGCAATCAAAGCCGAGAGAACGTTAACCCTCGTGGTAGGGGTGGTGGCGCTGCAGGTAGTGGACATGCGAGGCGCCACTCTCTGGCACTTCCAGAGGCTAAGAAGGCCGCCGAACTTGCCGAGCAGAAGCGAAAGGCTTCTGGATTTCAATTCCCTCAAGTCCCGGCCTCCGCTACCGAGGGCCCTACTGGAGGACTGTCTGCATCACCTACAAGTGCCGTGGCGACACCCACCCGTGGCGGCCGCGGCGGAGGAGGACATGGCAGAAGCCAGAGCGTTGCTGTTAGCAACGGTCGTGGTCGTGGAGGCGGTAACTTTCAGTTCCCTACCGGTCAAGGTGGTAACGATGGCACTGGCAATCATACTGGCGGAGGCGACTTCCAGCGCCGTGGCAGTCAAGGACACGGTCGATCCGGTTCACGAAACTTCGAGGGCAACTGGCGCCAGCAGAACAACCAGCAGCAGGGATCTCAAGAGACTCATTCACAGAGCATGGGTAACTTCAACATGAACCAGGCAGCTAACGCGCCTTCCTTCCAGCCGGGACACCGTAACCGCGGATCTGTCAGCGGTCAGTCAATTGGTTCTTTCGGAAACTTCCAATACCCCGGTGCACAGCCTCAAGTTCTCCAGCTCCCACAAGGCCAAGTCCTTGTCCAACCAAATCTATTCGCGGGACAGGGCATGAACCCTCTTCAGCTCGCCCAACTTCAGGCATTGCAGGCCGCACAGTTGAATGGCCAAGGTATTGGCGGGTTGGCCGGAAGCCAGCATGCGCCGCAGCAAATGTCTATGCAACAACAGCAGCAGCAGCGCAAGACTCTCTTCACCCCTTACCTTCCTCAGGCTACATTGCCAGCATTGTTGAGCGATGGCCAACTCGTGGCCGGTATCCTGCGAGTCAACAAGAAGAACCGAAGCGATGCATATGTCACGACTACTGATCTCGATGCCGATATCTTCATTTGCGGTAGCAAGGATAGAAACCGAGCTTTGGAGGGCGATCTTGTGGCTATCGAGCTGCTCGATGTGGACGAAGTTTGGGGCCAGAAGCGTGAGAAAGAGGAAAAGAAGAAACGCAAGGATAACACCGATCCTCGTGGCAGCAGCATCGCCGTCAACGATGCAACCACCCAGCCCGAGTCTTCCGCAGCTGAAGGAGGTATTCGCCGTCGCGGCAGTCTCCGTCAGCGTCCGACACAGAAGAAGAATGACGACGTCGAAGTTGAGGGCCAGAGTCTCTTGCTCATGGAAGAGGAAGAGATCAATGATGAACAGAAGCCTCTCTACGCTGGCCATGTTGTCGCTGTCATTGAGCGTGTCGCTGGACAAATGTTTTCCGGAACCCTCGGACTTCTGCGCCCAAGCAGTCAAGCCACGAAGGAGAAGCAGGAGGCTGAACGCCAGGCTCGTGAAGGTGCCTCTGGCCAGAGGCAGCCGGACCGCCAGCCAGACAAGCCAAAGATTGTGTGGTTCAAGCCTACCGACAAGCGCGTTCCGCTTATTGCGATCCCGACTGAGCAGGCTCCTCGCGACTTTGTTGAGAGGCACCAAGACTACGCGAACAGGATCTTTGTCGCATGCATCAAGCGATGGCCCATCACTTCCCTTCACCCATTCGGCACCCTTGTTGAACAGCTGGGTGAAATGGGTGACCTCAAGGTCGAGACTGACGCGCTCTTGCGCGACAACAACTTTGGCCCAGATGACTTCTCCGATGCCGTCCTGAAGAACGTCGGATTTGAAGACTGGTCGGTCACAAATGACGGCGAGGCTGCCCTCGAAAACCGCCGTGACTTCCGCGACGAGAAGACGTTCACAATCGACCCCAACGGAAGCAAGGAGCTCGATGACGCTGTCCACTTCAAGGCGCTGTCTAACGGCAAGGTTGAGATTGGCGTGCACGTCGCTGATGTCGCCCACTTCATCAAGGGCAACTCTCTTGTCGACCGCGAGGCCAAGAAGCGTGGTACTGCTGTGTACCTCATGAACCGCACCGTCAACATGTTGCCTCCTCGTCTGTCGACTGACATCTGCTGCTTGAGCCCTGGCGAAGAGCGCTATACCGTCTCGATTGTCTTCACTGTGGATGGCCAGTCTGGTCAAGTGCTTGAAGACGAGACATGGATTGGCAAGGGTGTCATCAAGAGCTCTGGCAAGCTGACTTATGACCAAGTGGATGCTGTTCTTGGAGGTCGTGGCAATGGGGATCTTTCTGACGAGCAAGTTCAAGTCATTAAGACGCTCAATGCCATCACCCAGAAGTTCCGCCAAGCTAGATATGGCGATCGTGAAGGAGACATCACTTCTCTTCGCTTGCTGTACCAGCTCGATGATGAGAATGTTCCGGTCGAGCACAACATCTTCGACTCGTCTCCAGCACATGAGCTTATCGAGGAGCTGAGCCACAAGGCAAACATGTATGTTGCGCAGAAGCTTGTGGCAGGCTTGCCTGAGAAAGCACTGCTTCGTCGCCATGCTTCGCCCAATCCGCGTCGTCTCCAGACGTTTGCCGAGAGGATGAACAACATTGGCTTCGAAATCGATACGACTAGCAGTGGCACTCTCCAGGGCAGCTTGTTCGGGGTCGAAGACCCCGATCTCCGCAAGGGTATGGAAACTTTGCTCGTCAAAGCCATGCAGCGCGCCAAGTATATTGTTGCTGGCAAGAGCATTGAGCAGCAGTATGCTCATTTTGCCCTCAATCTCCCGGTGTACACGCACTTTACGAACCCATCCCGTCGCTACGCAGATATCATCGTCCATCGCCAGCTCGAGGCTGTCCTTTCGAACGGAGCGACTGAGTTCAACGATGATGCTGAGTCCTTGGCCAAGACGGCTGAAATGTGCAACACGAAGAAGGATTCTGCGCACAGCGCTCAGGAGCAGAGCGTGCACATCGAGGCGTGCCGTGAGATGGACAAGAAGCGCCAGGAGCTTGGCGGCGACCTTATCAGCGAGGGTATCGTTCTCTGCGTGTACGAATCAGCATTCGACATTCTTATCCCGGAGTATGGCTTCGAGAAGCGTGTGCACTGCGATCAGCTCCCGCTCAAGAAGGCTGAGTTCGACAAGCACACTAGGCTCTTGGAACTTTACTGGGAGAAGGGCGTGCCATCTTCTGCATACATTCCCGAGGACGAGCGTCCTCAGTCCGGATCTATCCGTGGCAGCAACAATGCCGGAGCTGCTCGCGATGCTGAAGCGGCTAAGCAGCGCGCCAAGGAAGAGGAGGCGACCCGCCGCCAGATGGACACGGGAACGATGTCGACTGACGAGGAGGCTGCTCTCTTCGACGATGATGAGGACGCAGCCTCTGAGCTCGCAGACATGACTGCCGGCGTGTCGCTCAACCCCGACCGCCCGACCCAGAGCATGCCTCCATCGCCAACCCGCAACGGCTTGTCTTCCAGCCAGGCCCCGCACCGCACCAAGTCGGACTCCAAGCTAGCGCACAGCGCGACCGATGCTCCCGAGAGCAAGCTGAGCAACAAGGAGAAGTACCTCAGCCTCTTCTCGCTGCGTGAGCAGAATGGCGACTACATCCAGGACGTGAGGGAGATGACTCGCGTGCCGGTTATCCTGAAGACGGACTTGACCAAGAGCCCTCCGTAAGTGTTCCACTCTACTGATGAATTGACATTGATGCTAACTGTGCATTAGATGCTTGACCATTCGCTCTCTCAACCCATACGCGTTGTAGATTGCCTTTTAACGCAGCGCCCCACTCTCCTTTGTCGAAAATGTTCATCACGCCTTTTCGTGCTCTCTTATCGAATAGAGAGCTCGATAAGACCTTTTACGAAAAAAAATGGATTACATCCAACTGGACTCACACGACACACACATTACAATATCCAGGGCCGATGGTGTTCTTTTGTTTCACACTCGGCCCAGGTCTAACCCGAAAGTTGATTTTTGCAAAAAAGTAACGTAGCAGCTGGAACATCATTGGGCGGAGGGAAGATCATCCGGAAAGGACAAGCGAGCAAGTTGGTGGCTGTGGAGATGAGGTGGGAGGGGGAGATGGTGGTTGTGCGTTTTGAATGGTGGCGGTAGTGCGTCGTTCCGGAGTTGAAACAAAGTGGAATCTGAACCGTTTTAGGACGGCATCGGACGAGAGGGTGTTTTTGCATGCCGGATAAAGTGTCAAGTATGCATATACTCTAATTTGTAGTTTGGTTCCCTTTTTTTAGCTGCTGCCTCTTGCTTGCTTGCTGCCCTTTTCCTTTGTTGGGCTGTGGTGATGGTTTTGCTAGCGGTGAATAACTAGCTAGAAATGTCTCTGCTCCACTACTCGATTCGCCTGGATTGAGGCGAAAGTGTGAATAATCCAAAAAAGTTTTGTTAAAAGGCGTTTTGATGCAATTCGATATGAGCAGCAAATTGTGCAATCGTTTCATGGCTTATGGTGTTGGCTCTGCAGTACGATAGTGAGTGTTTCCCAAGGCGATAAGAAGCGAAATGTGAAACAGGCACACGCTCTCTATTGCTGCCTCTACAATTGGGAGATCGCACATGATCACACACCAATGAGCAACGACTTGTGCGAGCATGGTCTGTTTCGCGCTCTCAAGGCGCGCGATAACGGAAAAGGATGGATGATTGAGGCGGGCAGCGCGTGCTCGTGTCTGTGACACTGCAAGTCCGCTCCCCTCGCAGGCGCAAGTCAGAAACATCATCTCGACTCGAAGAAACATTCCGCGCGTCGAGAATGGTATTTCCAGGGACGAAACGCACATCTTGCCAAGAAGGCGGAGGATCTATCTTTCTTTTCCTCGCATCTCTTACAATGGCTGAAGGGCGAGCACAGGCGCGGATTTCATGTTTGTGTTTCGACCGCTTCACCTTGTGACAAGCCAATTTCCCCCTGCCACCGGCCTTTTCGACGCCATCGCCAACACGGCCTTTCCAGCGATGGCCCTTACGCGCCCGGGGTCGAGCATGGCCGGACGAGAAGGAAATACTAGATAGCAGGAAAGCAAAATGTCTAGATTATTGAAGAGGCGAGAAAGAGAGGTGTGGTAGAGCTTCGGAGCTCCGTTCTATTTGTGTCTCACTCCTCCCCTCCGGAACAACATCAGTCCTTGATGGCATCTCCATAATCGCAAATCAACTTCCTCATAAACATCTTCCAGCACGGAAGTGCGTGCAGCCGTAAGTCAAGCCCAGCAGACCAAGCTCCATGCTCCAGCCTCGGAGAATAGACAAGAGCGCTGGGCATAAGCGCCTCCGGAGGCAAGCCGGGAGCACTCACCTCCGCTTGCGCCGCTCCAACGCGAACGGTTTCATACGACCTCGAGCACCGTCGCAGAAGCAGAACTCTGCGACGATGTTTCTTCCGTCCTGAAAACACCATCCCCGGCGCTTCTACGCTACTCTCACCAATTGCGCTCGCCTTTGGGCCGCTCGGAGGGCCGTGAGGCCTTCCAGACCCTGCGCCAGCAGCGCGTGGCATTCGCCAGGCCCGAGCAAAGCTTGATGCGATATACCCAAAATTGTCAAGGAAACCAAAGGGGCTCGGCAGTAGCTTGTACCATATTCCGCTGGCCTTGCTCCCTTCCGTGCGGGTCTTTGCAACATTGGCATGGGGGAGTGTGACCCGGTCTCAGGTTTGCAAGTCGCCTTTGGTCCATTATAAGGCCTGCGTTCCCATCTTCTTCGTCTTGTTCTCTCATCAAAGGTGTTTCTGGTGGCTTTTATTTGCTGGACATTACCCACACGACTTTTTTCTTTCTTTCCACCTTTCTTCGATTCTACACTCACTCTTTAACGTATACTACTTGCCTCATCGTCCCTGGTTGGACTCGACTTCGCTTCTTGTACAGCAACCGTCATTCATTGCCTCCGGTAATACCTTCGAATCAATAATTCAAGATGCCGAGCATCACTCAGTTGGTCACCCTCGGCCTGGGCCTCATTTCGGTCGCATCAGCACTCCCAAATCCTCCAAAGCAGGAGAGGCATTGGCGCTTCGAGGCACGACAGGCAACATCGTCATCTGCACCTGCTTCCGCAACTGCCAGTGCGATGCCTGCAGCTTCTTCAGCCGCAGCACCAGCTCTTACTGATGGCGATATCCTACAATTGTGAGTGTGCCTGTGCAGAAATCGCTGGGATCGGAACACTAATGCTCGTATACAGCGCCCTGACACTTGAGCACCTGGAGTCAACATTCTACGCCCAGGCCTTCCAAAAGTTCCCGGACAGTGACTTCATGTCACTCGGCCTGAGCCAGTCTCAAGTCGATTCGCTCAAGTCAACGGGCATGACCGAGTCCACGCACGTGACAACCCTCACTGCTGCCATCACACAGGCTGGTGGCATGCCGGTGCAGCAATGCCAATACGACTTTGGTTTCACAGACGCAAAGACCATGCTTGCGACCGCACGTGTCCTTGAGGCTGCTGGTATTGGAGCGTAAGTGTCATGTACCACCGTCCACAGATTCGCAAGGCTAATAGTCTCAAAGCTACCTTGGCGCTGCGCCCCTCGTCAACTCATCCGCTGTCCTCAGTGTCGCCGCCTCCATCGTCACTGTCGAAGCCCGCCATCAGTCCAACATCCGTGCGCTCTCCGGCGCCGAGCCCGTCCCAGCTGCCTTCGACACTGCGCTCGGCCCAGCTGCCGTCTTCACCCTGGCCGCACCGTTCATCACATCTTGCCCTTCGGGCAGCAACCTGGCCATCCAGGCATTCCCGCAGATCAAGCTGACGACGGCGGCCGTGTCGTCCAACCAGATGCTGGTGCTCCAGAACCCGGCGCAGCCCACGGGCGCCATGTTCTGCGCGTTCGTCAACCAGGCAACACCGCAATTCACGCCGCTGACGAACGGAGCGTGCACCGTGCCAGGCAACCTTGCGGGTGATACGTTCATGATGGTGACGTCGTCCATGAGCATTGCTGATACTGCGGTTCTTGCTGGGTATGATTCCTAGAGTGCCACTGTATGACCTGCTGAAAGCTAACGATGATAAACAGTCCTTCCGTGCTCGAGATCTCATAGTCGCCGCAATCACTTAGCAATCTATCATTCACTACTCTCACTAAGACATGACGTCCGCCTTCTCGTCAGCGGGGGAAGCGATTGTTGTATTGGTCAATAACATCGACGTCACGGGGGAACGGGTGCACTGGATCGTGAAGGACTTGGGTGTGTGTGTCTCTGTAAATGCGCGTGTGTCAAAGTAGACTGGTTGTTGCTACGGTGTTTCTTGCATTATTTTTCCTCTTTGTTCATCATCATCACAAGCGTACTCGCTGAGATATTACCACTTAATTAGCAAAAGTGGTAGGTACTAACCATCTGTACCCTTAATTCTTTTTCTTCTTCCAAAACCTGGGTCCACGAACAAAAAAAAAATTCCAAACCAAAATAAAAAAATTCCTGAAAAGGCCCCTGGTTCGACCCAAACCCCTTTCGGCTCCTTCTGCCCTTTTCTGGAACACACTTCAAACTTGAAGGGGAATGGCACGTGCGACAGCCCTGAACTGAAATTCTGAAACTTGTGTGAGACTTGCAGGGAAGAAATTCCCCGGTCGTCAATGCCCTTTGCAAACCTCCGTAATAGAAAGACGGATATGCTTGAATCGGAGAGATGGTCCTCCATGTTGCACCGCGCTTGGCATCAATGCTGTAAATCATCTCATTCTTTGAATCTTCTTACGCGTATTGGGCGAACGGGATTTGGAGAAGGCCACGGGACTCGCACTATTCGCTTGGAGATGAGTATGAAAAGTGCCGGTTCCTTTTCCTCAACATTACCAGAGAGAGAGAGAGATCGCTCGTCTTCGCTCATTTGCTGACAGGTTCAATGAGAACTGGTGGAAACCCAAGCTTTGTCTATCTTTGTCCATGCTTTCAAGATGCGTGCAGGTTGCTCTATGACTAATTTCTATACTCCTCAATGACACTTCTGGGCTCTACATAATCTCCAAGAGGGACGTAGTCAACATCGTGACCAAATGCTCGCGGTCCTCCGATTTCTAGCCCAGCCTTTGTTTCCACCCAGCGTGGACTACAGGTGATTCCGATGACTATAACCAGTAGTCCGTACTTGAACTCTGGCACCCCTATCCCCTTCCCAGTGGCCGCATCAATGACCTCGATCAAGTCGGGAACCATCGCAATGTTCCGCACCGTCCCATCTTCAGCTTCGTGGATCGCGAGGATGTTTTCGTTCTTGAAGGGAATCTTCAGGACGCCGCCTGTGGCTACTGATGGCATCTGATTCTTTGGCGCTTCCGGATCATCTGCAGGTGCACTCGCGATATGAACCTCGCCGTAGGAATGGCCCTTGAAAAGGCGTCTCTCGACGGCAGTGATTTTCCCACGGAAGAGGATCTTTGCACTCTTATCTCCGCCTGCTTCCGCGACGATCTGTTCGGCGACCGTAGCGATAGTATTGGTAGCTCTGGCGAGCGCAAGACATCTGCCCACCCTCCATGCCAAACTGCAGGTGTTCAACACCCCAAACTTCCTCACTTTCTCCGTTGTCGTAGGTTTTGCGGCCATGCCGACTCGACTTCCCATCTCCGCGCAGGAGGCTCTTAAGGCTCTGTCCACGATCTCGTCATTTGATGTACGGACCATCAAGATGCTCTTCCCATCTCCGCTGTCAATGGAACATGGAACGAGCTCGTTGGGACAGTGAACGGCGAGAGTGGTCTGCCAGTACGTCGGATAGGCCCTACCCATCCAATCCCCATCAATTACAGGGCGGTCAAAAAACTTGGTGGACCCCACGAGAAGCGGTTCCAGTCCGTTTGCGCCTCCAATTTCCAGACCCATTACGGCGTCGAAAGACTTGTGGTTGAGATACTCCATTAGCACTTCAAACGCGTATATTGTTTCAAGAGCGTTGAGACGTTCAACGGAAGTGGCAGGC
The DNA here is from genome assembly GCA_010015805.1 of Rhizodiscina lignyota. Taxonomy (NCBI): domain Eukaryota; kingdom Fungi; phylum Ascomycota; class Dothideomycetes; order Aulographales; family Rhizodiscinaceae; genus Rhizodiscina; species Rhizodiscina lignyota. The sequence goes on from ML978133.1 coordinate 240,412, forward strand.
GAGCCCATGTGCCCGCCCCAGTAGACGATATCGTCGTCTTTTAGGGAAGATTGGTCGATAATGCGCATCTTGTAGCCCGCTCGGAGTTGGTCCCGCAACTGGATACGAGTGGCAGCTGGACTACCTCCGCCAGCGCAGCCCAAGATGTAACAGCCGTCTGCAAGATAGTCAAGGTCGGTTTCGCTAATGTGCCATTCTGGAACACCATCTGAGTTTGTTATTATTGAAGGTTTGTAAGTCCGAGGATCAACGGCCTTGGTCTCCGGGATGTCGATAAAGTCGCTCTTGACGTCTTCGGGAGCGACATCCTCATCATAATCACCGTTCATGTCCAGTTCAGAGAGCTTCTTGGTGAAGTCAAGCTCCCCGACGGCTTTGACGATCGTGCGGACTTGGTTTGCAACATATTGCAGTGGAATTGATTCGACCTCCGCAATAGTGATCGTGTCTGGTACCGCACCAGCACTGATGGCGCGCTTAATGGCCAGTTCTTTAGCATATTGAGTGGCTTGGGCGACGGTCTGATGTACAGTGTTCTGCACAATGTCGACAGTGCCACCAACTCGACTAACAGCTGCACCAATGGCATTTGCCACATCGTGAAACTGTGGAGTGATGACTTTTGAAGCACCTGCTAGGGTAGCTGGGGCGAGAATAGAACCTCCCCCAACCAGTATTACCGGTAGTGGATCAGGCGCCGTCTTGATGACATCGATGGCGCCTTCTAAAAGAGTTTTGATACATGCTTGCGCTTTGTCGACGATTTCGGATTGAATGGTTTGAACTTTCGAGCTGTCACCAATTTCGGAGCTTCCAGCTGCTACACTGATATCAGTCGCTGTCATCTTCTGCCCGCCGAAGACCATGGCTTCTGTGCTGAGATAATGGCCAACAGAATCCGGGCCGACCGTGATCTTGCCATCGTGATCTCGCACAAGGGAGCCTCCGCCGAGCCCAATAGAATGCAGATGCGGCATTGAATAGTTGACACGTACACCTGCGACAGTAGCGAAATACGATGCGGCTCGCGGTAAGCCGGACGGCAAGAGAACACCAACATCGGAGGTCGTACCGCCGATATCAATGACAATGGAGGACGATCCTTCACTATTGATTCCAGATAGATATGCTGCGCCTCGCATGGAATTTGTCGCACCTGAGGAGAATGTCTTTATCGGAACTTTCGCGGCTGACGCAGAATCAAGGAGGGTGCCATCGTTCTGGGTAATGAACAACGGGCAGGTGAGTTTGAGCTTCTGCAATGCTACCTTGAAGCTTTTCACCGTCCGTCTGGCGTACTTTAGAATTGCTGCGTTCAAGATGCTAGCGTTCTCTCTTTCCATGAACCCTATGTTCGCGACCTCGTGCGAGCAGACAACATCAACTCCAGGCAGCTCACGGAGCACAATTTCTCGTACTTTGTTCTCCTGTTGAAAGACTTCGTCGATTGGCGAATACACACCAGCCACGACAATTGCAGTGAGACCTTTCTCCTTGATGATTCGGCATTGTTCGACGACCTGGCTCTCCACTAATGGCGCCTCCTGCGAGCCATCAATGTGAAGGCCACCGTCCACATAGCCGCAGTAGCCAGAGATGATACGTGTAAGAGCCGGAGGGAATTCTGAGAATGGCGGAATCTCCCTGAGGAACGATTTGGAAAGCCGTATGATCGCAACTCTGGTGAGGCGGCGTGCATCCCTTTCTAAGACGGAATTGATGAAATGAGTTGTTCCAATTGTGACGCTGGCGATTTGATCTGAAGAAAGGCCGGATGTACTAATCACTGTCTGAACAGCCGTTTCAATACCGGAGGTAACGTCGGGCGTGGTTGGCGTCTTAAAGTGAGCAATCACTCCTCGATCCTTCTCTGCTTGCTTTGAAACATCGAGGGCAACAGCATCCGTGTTGGTTCCTGCAGGAATTTGTCAGATCTAGATCGATGAACGGGCAACCTTCTGGACTTCGCCTGACCTCCAACATCAACGCCTAGCTCGTGTTAGGCACGCAATCTTCTAAGCATAGATTTTATATATATACGAACCGATGCGTATGGCACTAACAGCGCCATTGAGATCTGCCATTCCTGTCACAACTTGAGCGTCAAGAACGAACAATCAAGCACTCACAGCTTGTGCAATGTCACGATATGTTCGAGAGGTCGGCTCTCACTCCCCTCAACAACAATTACTCACTAGTCAGTTACGCAGATTCGCATAGTCATGCCGAATTCGCAATCGCGATAAGCGGCCAATCTCCTCACACTCCCCACACCCCTGATGCCGCTCCTGCAGGCGTGAGGTGTTGAAACGCGGAGAAATTATTCACCGATGAAGCTTGAGCAAATCGGCGTTCCAGCCGTCAGCTCCGCCTGATTTCCTGCGCTGACTTCAAGTTGCCGATGTGCATCTCTGTTTCCCATTCGAGTTTAAGATCCCTCCTCTCAAGTACCACGGGTATTCGACTGCACTCATCCGAATAATGCAGCTCCGGGCGCCCTTATCGCGAGGACAGATCACATATCGTGCGCCTGGGAGATATCGCGCAAAGAGCTCTGAACCATGGAGCTGCATTTGGGAAATGCACAGAGCTTGTCCAGCCGAACTGATAGGCACGTCGTGATACTAAAGTCGATGTAAGTAGATATGTACTGCTGATCCCTGGAATATATTCTCTCCTCCCTTTCAACCTTTGTCGGCATCACCTCTGTTCTTTGCGACAAGATGTCGTTCGCGCGCGCAGTGCAATTCTTACGAGTCCCAACCGAATCGAAATCTGTGTCAAATATATGGATAAACGATGATATCAAGCCATTGCCACCGACGAGAAGAACCTGGAATCGGCTCGCGTTCATTTCCTTTTGGGCGATCAATCAGATCTGTCTGTCAAATTGGCAGCTTGGCGGATCTCTTGTAGCCTTTGGACTTTCAGTATGGCAATCCATTATCGCAATCATTATCGGCAAGATTATCACGGCACTCGTTGCGGTGTACAATGGCTACGTTGGCGCGGAATGGCACATTGGATTCCCTGTCTATTCGCGCCTCATTTGGGGTGTATACGGACAGTATCTTGCTCTAGTACAGCGTATCGTGCTGTCGCTCGTATGGTTTGCTGTACAATCATGGACAGGCGGTTTATGTGTGGAAGCAATCCTCTCCAGCATATTCTCTTCGTACCAGCATATGCCAAATCACTTCCCGGCATCAGCGCACATGGATACGAGGCAATTTATCGGCTGGGTCATCTTCAATGTTCTCATGATCCCAATATTATATGTACCTCCGGAGCGCATTAAGTGGATCGTTCTCTGGATGAACGTCGTATCGGCCATTACCCTCATCTGTATGATGATCTGGGCACTCTCCGCCGCTCACGGTGCAGGACCTTTACTTTCAGCTCCAGCAACAGTTCAATCTGGCAGTGAACTAGGCTGGAGCATTGTGCTGGGTATCACAACTGTCATTGGCAGCATTGCTGTGGGCCTTACGAATCAGATGGATTACAGTAGATTCGCGCGAAGAACAGGCGATCAGGTAACGACACGTAGTGCGAACCGTCCGAGAGGGCCTTTGCTAATTTGGTGAATAGGTCTTTGGCCAGTGGTTCTCCATTATATTCTTTGGGACAATAATGCCGCTGTTTGGTTGTTTAGTCTCGTCAGCTACCCAGCAGATCTATGGAGAGGCCATCTGGAACCCGCCGATCCTGGTACAGAAGTGGATGGACACCGACTACAATGCAAAGACGAGAGCGGCAGGGTTTTTTGCTGGCTGTGGACTTGTTGGTAAGACTTCTCGCTTCTGGAGTTCTTGTCAAAAGTGTCGAACATCACTGCTAAAATTGCACAGTATGCCAACTCGCAATCAATGCGATTGATAACGCGTTCTCGACAGGATTTGACATGGCCGGTTAGTTTCCAATTCTTGCTTCTGATATTTTGTTCAACTAAGTATCGACAGGGCTATTTCCAAACTTCATAAACATCCGCCGCGGTGCATATATCGGCCTCATTCTAAGCATTGCTTTATGCCCCTGGGAACTTCTTTCATCTGCGGCCACCTTTATTTCCGTTCTATCGGCTTACTCAGTCTTTCTTGGGCCCATGGTGGGAATTCAAATTGCGGAATACTGGATTATTCGTCGACGCCGAATCAAGCTTTCTGACCTATACCATAATCGACGCAGTGGCATCTACTACTATTTCTACGGCATCAACTGGAGGTCATTTGTGTCTTGGGTCGTGGGCTGGGCAAGCCAGATTCCAGGGTTTGCACATGCCGTGAACAAGAACATCGTCGTCCCGGCAGGCTGTAATGAGCTGTATTACTTGGCATACCCGCTTGGATTTGCCATCTCGTTTGTCGTCCACCTGGCTTTGAACAAATTCTTTCCTCCACCAGGGCGAGACCTCATCGATCCGATCGATTACTACAACACATTTTCCCCGGAGGAGGCAGCGCACTTTGGAGTCGAGCCGTACGACGGTAGGATTGAGGGACAGGTGATTATTGATGAAGATCAGGATGTGATCCACGATGAAATCAAAGCAATGGACCAGAAGCTATGATTTGCGGGAAAGAATATGAAACTTTGGTGGGGAAATGGTATGCTACCTAGTGAAATCCACGAGATGATTTAGCTCGGGATGGCGCGTCTCTATGCAACAGGCACGTTACCTTCCGACATAGATCCGCAGCGGTACACTATTGGGTCTGTGAGCACAGAAACGCAGTTGATCAGTTCCGTGTTGCGCGTTTGTGTCCGCACCCTTGCATCTCACGTGGTTCCCACTTCTCATTTCCGTTAACACGTCGCCCCGTTTGATGGCCGCGTTTGTGAATACTCACGGCTTCAGGGAAACTTTTCTTGCCAACACACGTAGTTTGCGTGCTGTTTAATACCCATCAAAATCCCTTTCTTTTCGTTCTCGCCTGTCTATCTTCCTAGACATCATTGCCTTATGATTCGTCTTCCTCAACAATGGATTTAGACCAGAAGCTTAAGTCGTTAAGCTTGTCGCAGGATGAGCATGTCACAGTTCGGCGTCTCCAGTGTGCTAACGTCGTTACGGATGAAGATGGCTTAGTCCGTAATTGCAGGAATAGCTCAACAAAGACTTGCAGCAGCTGCTACTTAGTGCAGGTAAAACATGACCAAGCTTTTGGACCATGTAGCAGTGCTCTTACTAACAATCCTCCAATAGTATTGCGGCGAAGATTGCCAGAAAGCGCACTGGAAAGCGCATAAGCCCGATTGCAAGTCGGAAGTCTCAAAGGAGTCATGGGTGCCAGGTTGGCAACAAGAGAACCGGACTCCGGATTTCATCGAAGCAAACGATGACGGTCCACCGACTTCTTATACCTTCGTGGGGAGCTTTCAAAAGCATCTGTGGGGAAACGTGCCGGCCATTGACGTTCTAAAGCTTGAAACGAACGAAGGTCTGAAGCATCAGAAGGACTTGCATCTGATGTTCGCTGGTGTGTTCACAAACCATGGATATACAGCACTGCTGTGCCGCTTACCGAGTCATAACTAACAACTAAGCTAGCATCGGGAGATCTTCGCAATGTTCTTGAGACCGTGATAGGTATCCCCGATACGTACAGAAGCACATGTCACATTCTCGTCAACGACCGCGACCAGGACATTGCGATCCGGAATACGGTACTCCTCCTCATGGGAATATCCTCGGACGTTTCCCTGGACCAGACAGTTGAGGCTATGATACATATTTGGTACTCCACCTTCCTGACTGACACGAACGTCAATAAAGTCCTCTTGCCTGCGCTCTCCCTGATTCAAGACGTCTACCTGAAGGTCAAGGATAAGACTACAAGTACTCTGTATTCGAAAAGTTGGACCTTCGGAGGTACAACGCTGCGCGTCGCACTCGAGAAGGATGACTGGGAAGATATGTACAAGCTTTCACTTCCCTCCGGCTTGTCGGCCAGTCAAGCACAGGAAGTCAGGCGCTCTGTGACACTCGCACGGAAAGATCACCTGGATCGCCATCTTTTCTCACAGTCATGCGGCTACCGCGTGCCAATCACAAGATTCCGAGAGGATGGAATGCTGCTTCCTTTCTCCACTTCAAGATCTTCTTTCACAAAGCCAAATCCGTAAGACCCTATGAATTGCAATGAGGGTGGATGTCAGTGGAGCTAACAGTATCAGGACTTTCTTTCGCTACCCAAACAAGTGGCCAATGATGGACTCTGCTGATCCTGAGAGTTCTTGGCCACTCCGCGCAATCTGGAACTTGCAAATCGGTCAACCAAGAAATGACTTCTACGGGAAGCTGTTCTTCTACCTTCAAGAGCGACTACGGAGATTCGTGCAGAAACTGCGCAAGAGCAGCTTCAAAATCGTCATCCTCCGACAAGACGCAGCTCAGCTACCGGATTCTGCAAAAGATCTCGCATTTGGCAAGGACGGCATTGATAGAATCGAGACATCTAACATTGCTGACCTGCACTATATGGGAACGGTCGACGTAGTCCGACTGTTCAGTCCTCTGCTGAAGAGTCCGAAAGACAATCCTCACTCCACGCTTATCACGCACTACTTGAATGCGGCCAAAAATGCTCACATGTGGTTGACGGACGCTGGACCTAATCCTGAATACGAGAAAGAACTCACAGAGGCCCTCACGAAGGTGAGTCGGTATCGCGGATTTTTTTGGCCGACAAGCAACATGGACGCTCGGATTCTCAGGTCACTCTACGAGAGGGACCTCTTCATCAACTGGGACAAATACTTCAATCAGTGAGCACATACTACACTCCCTTAATATTTGTGCAAGTGCTTATTGTTAAACTTCCCAGCTACATGAAATACCTTAAATTCGACCAGATTTGTAACCGATTCAACGTTAAAATCAGAGAACGAAACACCATCGTCGAGAAATCGCCGTTCAGATTGAAGAAGAATCCTGACGAAAACGGCGCTCAAGAAGAGTTTCTGGTGTCAAGCGCGTCGAATCATGGTGCCCATGAGCGGTACCTGGAATGGGTTCGAAACTCCGCATAGATGTGGTTTTACGGGTGGTTCAGATCGAGATAGCACGCCCCACGTCTTCACAAGCCAGCGCATTGCGAGATGTCATCTGTAGCAGCTCTACTAGATAACGGGCGATTGTGTCTTCGTCGCTACGACCGCTACCCCAACTTCAAGCTTCATGCATGTGCAAGAGTAATTCCAACGAATGCACCCTCATCCTCGTAAAACTTCTTCTTACTGCCGCCCGTCAGCTCAAATCTGTAAACAGCGCCGCCCAAGTCCGTGGTGTAGAAATGATGATTCTTTAAATCTAAGTTAATCCCGATTGCCTCATGCAGATTGCGTCCCGGGTCCAGCATCGGATAGAGTACGGGGTTGGCACGCTAGTGGTTTTAATACAGCCAACCTTGCACCTTGTACTTAACAACATACAATACACTCTCCGCAAGAAACAGACTCCCCCGGATCTCCGCCGCGGTCGGGGCATGCGGATAAGTGGGTCATCGCCCCTGCACTAGAGAGCCAGGGGGACTGTGGACAGAAATTTTGACCTTCTCTAACCTCACGTCCGGCCGCAGCACGACTTTCTGACTTAGCTGTTCTGAATCTCAGCGGCCGCTCATACATTATGTATGTCTGTATCGAGAGTAAGTTGACCGCAAGGGCTGAAATTTACTTTAGCCACCCCTGTTGGCCACGTGAATGAGCGGGGGTACAGCAGGAATCTCATTTACCCTACCCGACAGTTCTCTGTTGTTGCGCTCTCTGTCAGCAGCCATGATCGAAACCAAAATTCGGCTGCTGATTTCTGTGCTCAATCGCGCCAATTTGATTCTGCTGTCTACATCAAGATGCTAAATCAGTCTTGAGCCTGACAACATGACCAAAGAATCTATCGTGATCGTTGGTACAGGGTGGGCAGGCTATACAGTCTCCCAACAACTCGACAGCAAGAAATTTGACATTACCATTGTTTCACCAGAAGAGACGAGTGCGTACACGCCGCTGTTGGTACGTTCAACCGCCTCACTCCGAGACAAGATCTGTATACTGACTCACCGCCACCAAGGCCAGTGCAGCATGCGGACTCTTTGACTTCTCTATTGCGGAGGAGCCGGTAAGGCACAAAAGCAAAAACATTGCGTTTTACAAAGCCCGTGTGGAGAATGTCGACTTTGCCGCAAAGACTTGCAAGTGTCGCGCAGCGTGCGAGATTGAGGGAGGCGACATGAGGGTGTTTGACGTCCCTTACGATCGCCTTATTCTTGCACCAGGGTGAGTACCATTCCGGGAGCTGTTTCAGTACTCAGTTCATATGAATAGAATAGATGCGTATCGAATACGTTCGAAACGGCCGGAGCAGCTGAGAAGGCCTTTTTTGTGCGTAATGTCGCGGACGCCAAAAAGGTGCAGCATCGATTAAGACAGCTCCTGGAACTGGCGTCTTTGCCTGGCGTGTCGGATCAAGAACAGCGAGACCTGCTTCACATCGTCATCGTAGGTGGCGGGCCTACTGGTGTTGAGATCGCTGCTGAGATGTCCGATCTATTCAATGATGACTTTTCCAAACTTTATCCGAATCTAAAAGGGAAGATGCGAATTACCATTCACGACACGGCGCATTTCATTCTAGGTTCCTTCGAAGAGTCGCTGAGGGAGCACGCTATCGAGAGCTTCTCCAAACGGAATGTCCAGGTTATCACAGATTCCAAGATCAAGCAGGTCTGCATGGACAGCATTATAACTGAATCAGAGGGAGAGGTAAAGTGCGGAATGGTATTGTGGACCGCAGGAAATAAACAATGCGCTCTTGTCGACAGTCTCAATGTGGCGAAAACGGACAGACTTCCGAGGATTCTGACGGACGAGTACCTCCACGTCCTGGAGATCGATAGATCCCCGATGCGTGATGTCTTTGCTTTGGGCGATGCAGCGGATGTCAAGAAGTTCTTTCTCCCGACAACAGCCGAGGTAGCAGTTCAAAAGGCCGAGTATTTGGCGAACACATTGAATACCGACAACTACAGCACCCCATTTGGGTACCGGCAGAGACCCCTTGTAGCGTATATTGGTGGTCATGACGGCGTCATAAGCGGAAAGCCCGAGTGGTCAGGAAACCGCGCATGGGCGGCATGGAGGAGCAAGAATTTGTTTTGGACAAGAAGTTGGCGGCGCAAACTTATGATCATGGCCGCCTGGTTCTTGGACTGGTTCGGTGGGAAAGAAATCGCTCGGGCATGAAGAAAAGTGATCCCACCTCTTAGATAGCTACAAGTCACGAAGAAATCACTGGAACACATTTCTGCTATTTGGGAAGAGAGTACGTGAAAATAAGTCTAGAGATTTCATTGAATGTTACAAGGCCAACTCGGAGCCGATTGGCACATCTTTCCTCCAACAATTTGTCCTCTTCTTCCAAATCATCCCTGCTCCCTGAAGTCAACAGCCCTCTCAATTGGGCTTTCATTCCTTCAACGACATCAAACTTGTCAATATGGTTTTGAAAATGTGTTAATAAGCGGGCCAGTGATACAAATGGTTGTGACTGTTCAATTTTTACGTAGCCCTCTCAACGTTGGTCCGCCGATCCGTCCGGGCCAAGTTTCGAATTCATCGCTTAAGGAAGTTTGCTTTCGTCAAGGCAGCTACGCGTTCGCGTACCATTCACTATACTCGAAGAAGCAGTGGACCGAGAGAATCCTGTGGCTCGCACGCTCGTCTGCAGCTTCTAGATCAGGCACCGTGTCACGGACATGCTCTAATGGAAGCGTATATAAATTGTCCTAGCTCTCCCTCCTCCCACGAGCCATCAACTCATCTCTCCATCAATACATTCTCACAGCTTCGTCTGATTTAAAACAGTCTCTCAATGTCGAGCACAACTCCCGATCCAGATTATTATGTGAAGCTTCTAGCATTCACCAAGTCCAACCACAGGGATGTGTATCCTGCTATCGATCCTACCTCACCGTCGCTTTCTCAGAAGGGGAAAGTCGTCGTTATCACTGGAGCAAGCCGTGGCATTGGACGAAGGGTATACTTACCTTTCCATTCCATTGCTCTTTCGCATGCACTCACTGTATCTTGCACATGAAACATCCACTGAGCGGAAGTATCGCTGATAGATGATAAAATCTAGGGTTTCGTAGTTTCCTTCGCGCGAGCTGGTGCGAAGGCATTGGTCCTCCTAGCTCGGTCGGCATCCGATCTCGCGGAGGCGGAAAAAGAAGCCAAGGCTATCAATCCGTCAATCGAGACGTTGGCTCTGTCTGTAGATGTTGCGGATGAGGCCTCTGTGTCCGATGCTTTCCGCGCGATCCAGGAAAAGTACGGGAAGCCTGATGTATTGGTCAATAATGCTGCTGTCCTGGAGCCTTTGAGTTCGATACTTGAAGTGGATGCGAAGAAGTGGTGGTATGCTTTTGTGAGTCGTCCGTTATAGCATTTCGTATCGCCGGACTGCCCTCGAAAGACCAGCGTTCTGCCCTACGCCATGACAACAAAGCTGACGACACTCAGGAACTCAACCTACGCGGGCCATTCCTCCTAACCAAAGCGTTCATGAACCTTCTTGGGCCCGAACCCACTTCAGTGCCGCCGAAATCATCCCCGACCCGCGCCACGATTATCAACGTAACAACCTCAGGCGCCCACACGATCGTCCCCAACCACTCCAGCTACTGCATCAGCAAGCTGGCCCTGAACCAACTGACCGCCTACGTAGCCGCCGAAGACTCATCCATCACCTGTGTCTGCGTTCATCCCGGCGTGATTCCGACAGACATGAGTAGCCTGGTCCCCTTCCTAAATCCGTTCGCGAAGGACAGTCCGGAGCTCGTGGGCTCAGTGGCGGTTTGGCTGGCGAGCGGGGACCAAAGGTTCTTATCTGGCAGGTATATCACGGCGAACTGGGACGTAGAGGAGCTAGTGAGGAAGAAGGACGAGATTCTTGACGGTGATAAGTTGACAACAGCGCTTAAGGGCGAGTTTGGGATGCAACAGTTTGAGAAGAGGTGATACATTACTTTCTAAGAGAACATCTGAGTCAGGCTTGTCTCACGGACAGCCTATCTCCTTTGTATTTAACGCCGACATCATTAGCAAGGAACCAGATTGATAGAGCACGTGTTCTTGTTTCCGTTCATACCAACACTACCATCATCTCCATTCCGTTTTTTTGAAGAACTTGAACGGTCCAAGTCCAGACGTACTTTTCCATCATATCGTAAAGCGAAAAGAAAGAAAATTATGTGTCCTACCGGAATTTTCTAGATCCCACGATTTTAAAGCCAAGAACATGCTCTTTAAATTATTAGTTAGCTGCGAAACTCATCACTAGAGAGATCCGTCCCGAACACAGCATTCGAAAACTGTTGTTGCTGCTCGGCAGCCACGCCATAGGCAAGCGGAAGGCTGACGCCCCTCATGAGGTTGTTGTAAAGACCCATATCAACGTTCTGGAATTCCCAATCCTGTGCAGTGGCGGACAAGCTAGGGTATAGCGATGTATCTGAGCGCTGAGGGACTGCATACTGAGCAGAATCAAGGAAGGGGGCAACTTCAGCGGTCGCGCCAGAAGCAGCAACTTCCGTGGCGGACTGGGTTAGAACGTCATTATGCATGGCGCCGGACGCAAACTCGGGCCTTGTCCCGATCGATGTCGTGCTGCCGGAGAGCGTATCTTGGGGTGAAAATATTGTCGGAGCTTGGTTGACTTCGGCAGATGGTCCAGGCACAGAGTCAACTGCGTAAATCTTGCCCAACGCAGAGTGCACGAACAATCCTTCAGGGCCAATGGTTACAATACCAAAGTAAGGGATGGTGAGAGTTAGGGACTTGGTGCTGGTTGAGGTGTTGGGAGACGGTGTATGGCCCTCCGCGACAGCAGCTTCAATATCAAGCAAGCGGCGGAGCAGGTCATGGCTCTCGCGGCTGAGCCTTTCGTCGGTCATTCTGCAATCGGGCTTGATTTGGTCGAGGATAATCTCAACCATGGCGCGGTCGCCCAGCCGCTGCTGTGTGAGCAAGTTGCCGCTGCCGCGGCCACCGCCCCCAACCTCGTACTCTTGCGGCCTACGGTGGCAGTCAAGGTGAGCAAGGAGCAGAGTCATGCCTGCCACGTAGACGAAGAATTCGAGGGCGCGGAAGCAGAAGACGATGCGGACAACGGATGGAAGGGAGAGAAAGCGGCCGATGATATCACGGCTTGCGTGGACGCAAGAGTATCGACTGTACGTATAGCTGTAGCCACTGGGCGGAGGCGAGTGATCGAGCAGATAGGGCAAGTGTAGCTGATTGACTAGGTTGTAATGAAAGATCTGTCTGACAAGCTGTGTCTCAATCCTGATCGATTCGATCCCGGAGGCACCTTTGAGGCTGGGGGCAAGCCACCACTTAGGAGGCAATTTGTTCGCTGCATCCTGTAGCTGATGGTCAATATCGAGGGTTAGGGCAATGTCGTTTGGCGAACGGTGCTGGTTGCGCTGGATAATGCGTGACGCTACGCTGCTTTGGACCTGCTCCAGCTCGGCTGCGGGACCGTCTTCAAACCTAGGGATCCCACTTGGGATGACCAGCTCATCCGAAAAACCCTGAGGCATGCCGAGCATAAGGCTGAAATGTCGATCAAGGAAGACAATGCGGCTCCATAGCCAGAACTCGTCTAGACGGGTGGCCGGATCTAGGACCTGAACAGAGCTCGAGCCCGCCCGGTGGAGACCGAGGAGCTGTGCGATGGTCATGGAGCGCCGAACCGAGACCCAGGAGCGGCGCAAATTGCCTACGTTGCAGTGGTAGATGCCTTCCAGCATGACAGTCTCGAGGCCCTCGGCTGTGTCGGTCAGGTGGTCTTTGGACGTGACCAGAACGCTCGCCGCATCGACCAAGCGGCGCATGATGGACTCGGGCAGCTCTGATAGGTCACGACAGCTTGGTTGCACATAGTGCAACACGATTGCCAGCCTGAGCATCCATCTCGCGAGGAGAGTCGGATGCGTCGTTGGTGCCGGTATTCCACCCAGGTTGTACTGCTTGTCTCGGTTCCAGCCAGGTTGATTCGGCGCTAGACCAGTCAGGACTTGTGGGATCAACGTCTTCGCGGCCGTGAGAGCGTCGAGGATCACTCGTACGTCGTCGTCGGATGGCAGGGCAGAGCGGAGTGCCTGCGACGTCTCTTCTAGGTCGCACGAGCTAGGGGTAGCGGCAACGCGAGCGTTCTCTGCAGCTGGACTATCGAGATATGGCGCACCAAGGCCAACTCGTGGCTCTACACCCGTGGCCGTCGTTGGCGACGTTGTGGCCAAACCCGTCGAAATGGAGGGCGTCCGCGGCGGGTGATCATCCGAATCATCCGGCGCAGTAAGACTGCGCGAAGGGCCTGAGAAATAGACACGTTCCCCGGGGAGGTGGCCATGGATGGTGTCAGAAACCTCAGCTTCTCTTGCTAAGACATCAATCAGAGCGGAGAGAGCCTCCACACGGACGACGCGGTCGTTGACGCGGACGCCGTCCTGCCGGGGCTCCGAGGAGTCCTCGACATACTCCTGGCCAACACACTTTGTGCCTCGCTGGAGGCAGTCGAGGCACACGAGGCCGTCACTTGAGGCAAGGGTACAGCGCACTTTGCGCCGCTTGCAGTTCCAGCAGCTCCGCGTCCCCTTGCGCACCTTTCGGCGGCCGGTGCTATCGCCGCTCATCTCTCACAAGTTATGAGGGTACGTACGTTGAAACAATTACCGTTCCGGCGACGTTGGATGGGGGAGAGACGTGACGTGCCTTCAATACCAGCTCTTTAGCCATTCCTCCGCCGAAGCTTTCGGTCGAACAAGCGCAGCACTGGGATAAGCCTGTCACCTTGATGGCATGCTAACAAAGAAGGGGGGAGCATGAAAATCTTCAACGTTACTAATAGCATTAAGATTTCCCAGAAAAAATTCTCCCTGGTATATCGTACATGTATGCTAGATGCAGCCGAACGTCTACTACGAATGTGCTTCAGGGGGAACATGAAGCGAATCCAAGCTGACTAAAAAGCGTGTCAATTATGAGCCCGGCCGCCGTGGGAGCACCCCTAGCCTGGAATTGGTTAGTCTCCGGTGCCACGAACCTTTGACCAGCCACCGCGATTCCGCAGTCCGTTTCTCTCCTGTTCGACCCACAAGATATCATCCTTACAGTTAGGAGGAGCAAAGGTTAAATCTCCTTCAAGGGCCAGTGTGAGTTGATATTCTCTGCGGCTATCCTCCATAAAATCACGGAGATGGCGAAGTCGAACGCCCGCTCCGTGCTGCGATCGGCCACGGCCATCGGTGACTCTGCTCCGTTCCGTGACGGTGACTTTTGACGCCTGTGATGAGTTCGACTTTATGCTCTTAGGTATTTAATCTCGATTGTCTTCTATTGAAGCTAGGTCTCTCGATCTATCAAGCTTTCAACTCTCAGCTTTCAACTGTTTCGCAGCGTCCATTGTACCGTTTGATCCCTTCTCTCCACAAAATGGCTCCAATCCACTGGGGTGCTCTGGCGTTCGACTATCAGGTCCTGGATGTTTTGGGTCCGTTCGACCTACTCAATTCTTCAAGCCAGTTCCTGCTAAATGCCATCAACGACAATTTCCACCCGGTCGATGAGAAAGCCCTCGCCCGCGCCCCAGAATTCGTATTCCACCATATCGGATTGACACGAGACCCTGTTCATCTGTTGACCAGCGAGCTCACAATTGTGCCGAGCACCACTCTCGACGAATGCCCCGAGTTGGACTGCCTGCTAATCGGCGGAGCCAACCCGATAGGGTTCGAGTTTCCACCGGAGTACATCGAGTTCATCCGCCGCCATGTGGCCGCCGGAAAGCTGCTCTTTACAAACTGCACTGGGGCATCGCATGTCGCAGCCACTGGGGTCCTTGACGGGAAGAACGCTACAGTCAATAATCAAGAGTTTGAATGGGTGAAGAAGCAATTCCCGAAAGTCAAATGGACGAAGGAGAAGAAGTGGATTATTGATGGAAATATCTGGACGGGCAGTGGGGCCGTTGCCGGAATGGACATGATTTCGCATTGGTTGAAGGAGAATTTCGGTTTGGACGTTCTCATTGCGGGTTCCTCGGGGCTTGACTTTGAACCGCGTAATAACGACGGTCTTTTTGAAGTGTTGCCTCAAAGATATGACTCGAATGGCAAGCATATCTCTACACATGTCCTTTGAAGACATCGCTATTGGACATTCACAGTACCTATGGGTGGAGCCATCGAGTTATAAACCTCAACTCTCATGAATTTGACTGTCTAAATTCTGTCGCCAGTCAGCATTAGCCGAGATTTAGAATTTAGCAAAAGTTATTAAACATGACGTTGGAGCTCATCGATTCTGAATTGGCTAAGCCTGCAGATGAAAACCACATCACTCATAGCCTGATCGATTGCCGAAGGGCGAGGCAAGTGCATCGCTCATTAAGAGATCGCCCCAGAATTTTTCAAGCTCGATAGTCTCTAGTTCCATCGTCACACTGTGGTTTATAGTACGTCTTTCCTCGGAGGTCTCATGCGTTGAATTCGCGTGTTTCGCCAGATGGTGGAATGCAGGGCAACCGCCTCTTCGACTTGTACGGTTGTATGATGATGGGGTGTCCATAGCGCCCAAGTCCTTGTGTGCACGTATGCCGTCTGGAAAGAGGGACGGGTGGTCCCTTGCCCATACATACGAAGTCTTCACGCTATCCACGAGTTCAGGAAACGTGGCGAAAAGCGTGTTAGCACGGCCAGTTTCTGTTAGCGGTGCGTCGACCTGAATCGTCTTAAGGAGACTGATTAGCCGGTTCAGATATTGTTCCAGGTCCACAGTCTGTCTCGCACTCTCCGCGTTCCAGTCAGGAATTTCCGGGATTCCGAGGCTCAGTTTGTAAATTACGAAAACGGCCAAGATAACGCGATACCACTCCCACGATGGCAAGCTGTTGTAAGGCGTCGCAGACATTGCAAGGAAGCAGTCAAGATAATCATTGGCGGAATCGACGCATTTCATCAAATTTGCGATGAGCGTTGGATGTGCGGCAAGATTATTTGCGCTCACTCCAGTCTCCTGAGCGAGCAGGCGTCTTCTTCCCAGTCGATATACAAGACCCATCTCATAGATCCTGATCTTAGTTGCGTGATAGGCATTTTCCAACAGTGCTAAGGCGTTTTTCTTAGATACGGAGGACACTTCAAAATGGCAGAGTCGTACCTGAATCAAAGAGATCTGTTGATGCAGCAGATCTCCATTCGTCCAGGCGCATCATTAATCGCTCTGCGTGTGTATGTCGACGAGCCTGGGCACTGGCGGCCTTGTCCAAACGATAGATATCGCATGCTTCCTCTGTCAGGTGCTGCAATTTTATCAAGTGGTATATCGTCCGATCCGTCTTCAACTCTTGATCTCCTTGCAGTGTACTGGCGCATTGTAATGCATACTCTGATATTGGAAGATGGTTTGGCTTTCCTCCCGATAGTGAGATACTATATCGAACGATGTCAGTCAATATCATTTGAGATGCAGGTGATTTCATACGTGGAAGACAGATAACAACAACCTAAGTATGCGCGCTGGGCTTCTGGGTTGTATGTATCAACTGAGCTGGGTCGGTTAGATCGGAGAGATGGGTCTCTTAAATACACATCTGCCCGCTGTTCGAGGATGTCGGCAGGCCTCTGATCTAAGCCAAGATCAATCACCAAACTGATCGCCATCTGCAAGAATCGGTGTGCTTGCTGATTTCGGGGTATCAAGTGGAAATGGAACCTAAAGTCAGTCAGCTCATTTCACCGAATTCGGATGAACTATCAATGACATGAATGAAAAGCTTACCATGCAAGATATACAAGTAAACCTTGCAGGAGATCAAGGTCTTTTTCACCATCTGCAATGATCCGGTGGCTGATTGTATCTTTTACTTCCTCATCTAGCGCTCGTTGTAGTTGAGGATACTTCGATGAAGCACTTGTGATTGCTGCAAGTAAGAGAAACGGCCTCTGAGTGGCCATTGATGCAATTGATACATCACTCGGAAGCAAAACAAAAGGAAAGTATAAATTCATTTTCCGGAACTCGTCAAGGAGATGCTGCACGATGGTCGGGCTGAGGTCCAAGCCAGAGATTGCACTTTCCGTACTGTGCACGTCTGCCTCAATATCGTCGGTCCCGGTCTGCTGAAGATGTGATAGGTATTCTTGAACCATGTCACCGGTGTTAGATCCATCTTGCATATGAGTGTTTTCATATTGTCCAGTTCCTGCAATCGACTCGGAGCTTTCCACTGTGGAAGCCTTGACATTTGCAGTCGTGCTCGAGCGCGAAAGAAGTTCGAGGATGCCATTGAGCTTGGTCTCGAGGTCAACAATTCGTCTGTTATTACTTGTATGGTCAGCGACATGAATCCAGCTGTGCTTGTGGTTTGGCGGCCCAGATAACTGACGGTTTTGGTCCTCCCACTGTTCGGGAGGATCGTTTTGGTTCTGGAATGACGCATTGGGTTTGCGATTTTGCGCATCTATTCATATCAGAAATAAATACGGACGAAGAAGCTTGTATACGCACTTGACGCAGGGTTGGCCTTCCTCAGTGCGAACACATTTCACTTTTAGGCCACGACATCTGTCGCAAGCCAGCGCCACACTCTTCCGCTGGTTTTTTTCAACTCTCTCCATTTATCGACTCCACGCTCTTTCCATGGCCGCAGGTATCATAAAATTCACGATTCTTGAATAGAAGCAATAGCTTATGAGTCAATAGCTGACAAATACGGGGTACTCGGTGAAAAGCAATTGCCAAGCCGTTCGGGTGCCCCTGGTGCGGAGATTTTCTGAAGCTTGCTTCGTCTGACGACTCCACAACGACGGAAATGCGAGAGGGCCGATCTGCTTTGCAACGTCTCCTGCGGAATATTTGCACTGAGAAGTGGACAATAGTTTTTATCACCAAGTGAGGACATGAGCATTTGATCACGTTCCTGATTGTTCCTGCTACTTTTCCTTCCGTGGC
This sequence comes from Rhizodiscina lignyota, assembly GCA_010015805.1. Classification (NCBI taxonomy): domain Eukaryota; kingdom Fungi; phylum Ascomycota; class Dothideomycetes; order Aulographales; family Rhizodiscinaceae; genus Rhizodiscina; species Rhizodiscina lignyota. The sequence goes on from ML978133.1 coordinate 258,427, forward strand.
TATTCACAAACTAGCCACATGGGCACATTCGTATACTTTCTCCTTCCCCTTTACAAATGCATCCTTCGCCCTGCTCAGATCATGTATCTGAATTGTGCATCATGTCCAAACTCCGTTGGGTGCTCCAAATGTATCGTATCACGATTCTCACCATAGAGCTGATCCCTCTTCCTGTTCTCCCTCATCAAGAGCAATACCTGAGCTGTTCCACATATGGTAGTTATAAGACATCCACCGCAAGATATCCACATTCCCACCCGATAATAAGGCGCATCTTTGAGCGGGAAGATGTTCGTCGCAATAAAAGTACCCATTTGCCCAATGGTTGCAAGGATTGTCAGCCCTCCAGCACGTTTAGAATCGGTAGCATGCATGTTCGCAACCCAAGAAAGACTCAGCGCAATGGAGACAAAGCACAGAGGAGCCAGGAAGAGCCCAGCGTATCGAGCTGCCACAGAGGTTTGAGTAGCGAGGAGAATGTAACCAATAGCCGCGATTAATGCCCAACCGGCAATGAATGGTCCTCGAATTTGGATTTTGTCGCTGATGTAGCACGTTCCTACGATGCAAATGAACGTCAAAACATATGGTGGTGCAGTGAGACCGTTGGACTGGATGGTGGTAAAGGCACCCATTTGCGATATAATTGTCGGTGCGAAGAGCGGTAGTGATGCAAATGGGATGGTAGATCCGAAATATCCAAAAGCAGGCAGATAACCTGAACCAAGCATTGTCAGTATTTCCATCACAAGCAAACGCTGTTCCCAGACTTACTTCGCCAGTCAAGAAATGCTCCAGCAAGCTGCTTCAGTTGAAGACCCTTATTGCCAGTTCTGTCACCAGGCTGGCGCAACGAAATGTCGACTGCAATTTCCTTCTCGCGCTCGGTGAGGAATCTGGCGTTGTGCGGGCCATCGGGAACAAAGAAGAAGACGACTGCAGATAGGGCAACAGTCGGAAGTCCTTCAACTAAGAAGAGAATTCTCCATGGCGCAATTGCGCCTTTGGCTTGACTGATTCCATATGCCAACGCTCCACCGTAGGCGTTAGCAGCAGCGGAACCAGCGAGGAAAATGCCCGTCCTGAAGGCAATCTTTTCGCGGGGATAAAAATAAGAGAGGTATAGAGGAACGCCGGGGCCGTAACCGCACTCGAAAAATGCGAGTAGGAATCGGCAAACCATGAGGCCGCCCCAACCTTGGGCTGCTGCTTGACAGGAGGAGACTGTTCCCCAGCCAAACACGCAGAAGGCAACCCAGATATGCGGAGGGAATGCTTTCCAACCGATCTGTATCCATTGAAAGAGAACATCTGAATAGTCCAATTTTAGCAACAGGTAAGAATATAATGCGACGTGGAGGCTCACATCCGATATAGAACATTGTCCCCAACCAATTGTAGCGGTTACCATTCAGGTCAATGTCTTTTTCCATACCAGCAATTCGGGCATTACCGAGATTCGTCCTGTCGAGCACTGAAAGCGTGTAGAGAGTGAAGAGGAGAGGAATCATATTCCAATCCAACTTGCGGATAACCTTCGCCTCTTCTTCCGCAGTGTATTCAGGTGCGGTCTCCGGAACATAGCCATCAGTGGTAGACGACTTCGGCAGAGCCTCTTCATGGATGATTTCCGGCTTCTCCTGGCTCATCTTGTCAGATCCTGAGCCAGATGTCGCGTGCTCTGTGTAGACGGCCTCCGTCTTTTCATTGGTTATTCCTGATGTCTCCATCTTGAAGAGACGAGAATGAAAAATTTGACTTGTTTCTGAGGGCTCCCAAAAGTAAGGATCTGGAAACTAGATTTCCGGGAGGCTGGGTAAGAAATAGAGAGAAGTCATGTCAATAAGAACTAAGGCATACCTACCCCTCCCATCGGACTTTTCACCGCGTTGGAAGCATACAATCGCATATCAATCGTCTGGGGTAGATGAAGCTCAGACCAACCTAAGTTCCCTGGTTGATGGGTTGCGTCCAAACGCGCGCTCCAGTCCGCGTGCCTGCACCCCCGCAAATCCTGGTGAAGGAACCTAACTCCCCGCTACTCTACCCCATGGGGCAGCAGCGATGTGCAGCAAATCCTTTCCTCATTACGATCCAGACCCGGAGGACAACAAGCCGCGGGAATGGTCGGGCAGCGCTATATAAAATCCGCCGTTCTTTTGCGAGTAATGTGGCGTCCGCTGACTCCTCAAACGATCATAGCTTCATTCGGCAGTTCGTTGTCGTATTGTTTTAGCTTAAGCGTTTCCTGAGCATACCTATATGTACGGCGACTTGGCACTTGGCGGTGGACTAAAACCAAGTTTTCTGGTTTGCCCGAGGCGAGGAGCAATCGTACTAAACGTTTATCAACTGAAGAGTGAGCCGAATTGAACTCATTCGACGCATCAAATAGGCTTGCGGAGCATTGGCCGAGCATAGTTGCAATTATGACTGTTCGAGTACAATATAATGCAAGCGCATTCTACGTATTCGTAACGTCAGACTCATCAGAGAATCGCGAAGCCAGTTCACCTCGGTAGCCTGCAATCAATTCCTATCAATAACCGAAACAGCATTGATATCTTCGGAGATACCCCGAGGGCATGGCTCGTAAGATCCGTTGATCAGGTGAATCTCATATTTTGTGAAGTTTCTTTGTGCCGCTCACATGCAGCTTCGTCCGACCGTCGTGATTTCATGGCGCCTAGTTGTTTCTAGATCTCGGCATTGAGCTTGTTTATTTGCTTGTTTCAACGCAGATTCTCGTACGAATTGTGGCATATCCGGGCAGGCGTTCCACAGGCGGCTATAGACCGAGATTGGGCTATCATGTGGCATACAATGCGGCTGCTTGTACAACGCCATCAACTGTGACAGTGATGGCGGCAAGAGACCGTAGGTGAATACTGTTAACTCCAGGCAGATGCTAGATCGCAGACTACGGAATACTTAAGTATCGAAGTAGCAGCTGCAGGCCGATATCTCATGATGGCCAGTATTAGTGAGCGGTCACGTTCAATGCCAAAGGCAGCGCGAAGTTCTAAAGACATGCAGAATCGAACCGACCAGCAAGCTGTCAGGAGCATCGACGATGCCACTCCCCGCTCCCAAGGCCTTTTCCACGATCCAGTTCAACAGAAACAACCACCGAAAAGGCGTAAGAAGAAGTTCCACATTGCGCGCCTGCCTCAAAGGGTTCGACGGCGCATCTATGAACTGGCCCTGGTGGAGGTGCTCCCTATCAGGTCGATGTACGACTTCAAGAAAGGGCATAAATCGCACTGGGCTCTAGCCTTCTTGCATACGTAAGTTCCTGGTCCAACTGGCAACTCGAGCTTTACTGAATAGCTCCGCTGTTGTAGATGCCGAGAATTTCGCTCTGCGGGAACCGACATACTTTTCAGCGGGGGGTTCTCAGTCTGGTTCTTTGTTGTGGCCACCCAGGGACAGAGGATGAACCTTCCGCTCGCGATAATGCCAAAGAACTGTCAATATCTCTTTGGCCAGGATGACACAGGAACCTTGTATCCGAGGAGAGCACAACGTTCGCGGGACGGCCGGATATCTCTCCCTTTTCGAATTCCTAGCCAGGGTCGATAGGCTCTTCAACTTCCTCTTCCGCGTCCTCCTCGTCCTCGGCCTCGTCCTCGGCCACCCCGCCCACCTCTTCCGCCCTTTCCGCCTCGTCCTCTTGGCGCGCTATATATCTTTTCTAGACCGAATCCAGCATCGCTGAGTCGAATGTAACTGGTAATGCCTTCATCAATAACAGCAAGGATCACCCTCCGATATCCCTGCTTCAACTTCGGATACAAATGACTCTCCTTCCTCGGCGGGTCATATGGGACTTTGGACATCAAGTCTTCGATTTGACAGAGCGTGGGCACAGAGGTCGATCGAGCCGGCATCACAACGACGTAGAAATCCGGAGGTGGAGGAGCACGTTTGGTGTACGGCGTGGAAGCTTTGAAAACGTGATATGTAATATCCAAAGGAGCACTGCCATCTTGCAATTCTTCATGATTATCTTTTGCGGTAGTCTCGGAGGTGTCATTGATCGTAGGAATTGATTTCGCAGGGTTATGGAAAGGTATGAGGGAGAGGAGGCGGTAGATGTCACCTATGAACTGTCAAAATTGCTCTCCAGTGCTTAATGATTCAGGGATTATACTGTAACTTCTGTATAGTCCTGGAGTTACAAGGGGACCGGTGGCCATTCTATTCTGAGGATGAGACGGCTCCATGTTTGTAACCAGTTGCCAGAAAGCCGCAAAGGCACGTGCAATAAGATCACTGCTTGTGGTTTCTTTGTCAACCTCTGCCACATGCACGTTGTCTATTGTAGCCGCAGATGACGGCCGTATAACAGTGTATCCCGCTCTCTTTAGTCCAGCGTAGACAGTATACTCTTCGAGGGTCAGTCCACCAGGCTCGCTCATGCCTACGAACGCGGCATATGCTCCTTGCAGGCTCATGGGTATTCCTGGTTCATCAAAAGCTTCTGTTGGTGTCTCGTCAGACGCAGTCGACGTGCTGGCTGGCCATCTAATGTCAAGGTTGCCTCGCTCGAGCAGATACAGCGCTTCCTCTGGACGAAGCCAGAGAGCACCATCCTGCCTAGGCTCTGCCTTTCCCCCGGGATTGTTTAGACCGATATCAGCCTCATAATTGCCAGTTCTCTTCTTCCATATGCCAACGGTGTTGAACATGACTCCCTTAGCCTTCTCCACCCATGCGCCATTCTCCTCCGGATCGAAGGTAGCTACGACATGTCCCTTCGCGTTGTGGAATCTCGTGTGGTTCAAGGCATCATGCATAGCCTGCCTCGAGGCTTCGAGAGTAGAAGCTTGTAGCTTCGTGGCATTGGCTTCGAAGTCCTTCTCACCGCGCTTTGGGAGCTTCTGGTGAGTATCGAGTATGACGGAAGACGAAAGCGCAGTGAGGAACCGGAAGTCTTGCGTTTCCTCGGAGAGGTCATTGTCTTGAGCATCTGATGAGGCAATTAGAGGATTATCTTCGTCCAGGTCGGCCATTGTTAATGTGATAGCCCGCATGTTCAGGTCATCGATGAAGATTAAAATGTGGCCGAGTCGTGACGCTAGCCTACCCTGGTTCCTTGCGAGTCATGCAGCTCAGAGCGCGAACGAACAACTTCGCCACCTCAAGCAGAGCTCTCTGAATATTGATACGTCAAGCACGTCTTCTTTATCATGGAGGACTTTTGTATATACTGTAGTCCAGCTCAAGTCAGTATCGCAGAAATTGATAGCGATTTCACTTGACTTCTCTTCAATCATCAATCATATATGCTATGCTATCTAGGTATGGCCATGAGCCGAGCTATGCCAACCAATATGAGAGCCATCTCATCTCACTTCACAAACGGTCAGACGTTGTAATATCCATGAAGACTATCAATACTTTCTCAAGTTAGTTTGTTTCACAACAGCGCTGTCAATCAATGTTGCATGGCCAGCCAATGCTGTACAACCCTTCCCCACGCCCGGAGGGCATGTCAGAATATGTACCAGGTAGCATCTCGGCGTCAATCCTACCTCATTCTGCTTCCGGGACTTGCTGCCTAGTTGGCAGTATCTCGCAGAGTCGCATGGACTTGAATCAAGGCATCGTATACAGGGGAACAAGTTTCAGCGATGCAGTCTTCTTTCTCCCTCGTCACCTCTTGCATCCATGTCCATGCTCGTCAGTTCATATCCAACTCTTTCGAGGGTCGTATGGGGAGGAGATAAGACTCCACTAATAAATGGCACCTGATGCGTCCCGAATGTAGCTTTGAAGGACAGATATGGTGGTTTGAGGCAACTGGTACTCTTTGAGGACCATTCGCCACAATTCAGGCAGGGGGCAACTACACCTACCTGGTAACCTAGCCCTAGCGAATTGTGCGCCCCTCCCTGAAAGGACACTGGAGGCGAATGTGAATTTCCCAACCTCTACATCGACCGCGTGGATGTCGTACGACGTGGGCGTAGGACTTGGACGTTTGGTTCGAGCCGCGGCTGGAGATGGCAGAGCCACAACATGCGAAGAAATCTGCTTTTGAGTTACAGTGAGTGCATTTATGCATCTTCCCGTTCAGCCTTGCTGTCCTTCAGCTGGACTCGCCTACTCTACCCAACTACGCAGCTCCACGGTAGACTGCTGCTGGCACGTTATGATGAGAATTCAATCGGAAAACGTAGGAGCGCCGAGTCTGGCTGCGAGAAAACAATATGTTACATATTGCCCAAAGCACGGGTACTAGGGATTCAGAGACGAAGAAAGAGGCGATATGAAGATGCTTTTTATTCAGACGACATCATTTTACAGTACTTCAGTTACTTATCGTATCTCGTGACATTCTCCAGTCATTAGCGGTGTCCCTTCAAATATTCCGTGACCAATCCCAGTACAGTATATCGTACAAGTATCCCAGCATAAACAGCTCCGGCGAGCTGTGTGGCAAATGAACCGAGCTAGCGCCATGGGTTTTTCAGTCTATATTTTGTACACCGCGTACCATATACCAAATCGCGTCGTCCTGAAATGTCCTGCTCGCTAAACCCGCGTACAGCATGATGCCCAACCCTCGTGGCATCCAAACGGGTATCAAAGATAGTCGTGAAGATCGTAGCCGGTCGTAGAGTGAAACTTGGTATATCTTTATGCAATTTTGCGCCTATGAGGTAGTTGCCGTGAGCGTGATTGGTCGACCAATCAGCCCTTCTTTCCGAGAGTGAATCGCCTCAGTCCTGTCTTGGGCGATGTTGGCGTCGTCGTCGACGAGGAGAGATCGCGGTCTGAAGCATTGGTGGGGCTCGAGGTGCCGCTGCCGGAGCCGCTCGATTGCGAATCTGATCTCTCGCGAGTTTCTCTGAGGATATCTTCAAGACTGACATTGCGCTCCGAGTAGGAAGGCGTGACGGTGGTGTCGAGCATTTCTGTGAATTTGCCAGGCATTTTGACGGTGCAATGATATGTGAGAGGACAGGTCCAAGAGGTGACGAGAGGATGTGGAGGAATTCGGCCGGTTTTGATAGTGCTGCGGCGCGGTCTCAGAGGTCACGCGAATCGCCGCGTCGTCAGCTGTATTCGTGGATGGAAGGCAACGAGAGTACAGAGGACGACGACGACAACGACGGAGAAAACGACTGAATTTGAACACACAAAGGATTCACAGCCTCTGACTCGAGATAGATCTAGACCGCAGGCATGAAATTGCACTGCTTTCAGAGTTTTCCCAACGTCAACGGGGGTCATGCTCCCTTTTGAGTGCATGAGCGGCACGCAGACAGGTGACAGTCTTCTCGATCGTGTCGCCCCTCTGCCAATCCTTCTGGCTGCAAGCCACACCCGTCAAGGTTCGGCGTGGGCTGCCATGCGAGCCGTCGCACGGCAGAAACGGCTGCGAAGAGCGCTGGGGTGGCACTGGCACTGGAAGAAGTTGGGGACGGGGTGGGTGGGCGCAGCAGTTTCACCGTGCCCCCCGCTCGCATCCGCGGCGAGATCTTCCTCCAGACGGGAGCCAGCAGCGGAGCTGGAGTCGAGCAACGGCCATACATGTCGTCGTACGCCTACAGATCTTGCCGCGCAAGAACGAGTGGTGTCTCAGAGTGCGCAGCGAACAGGCACGCGAACTTGCTGCAATGTGTCTGTCAGGTGCCGTTCCTGGCATCTCTGGCGTCGTCTCAATGACGCACCCGGCACCGATCCGCACGCGCTACGGCCGAACAGGGCAAGAATTCGAGCGCGCCGAGGGCAGGAATAGACGCGGCCTTCCACGCCGATCTCAGGGTCCGAGTCTCGATCTTCGCGAGCCACGAGAGCAGTGGAGCACCGACGTGAAAGGCAGGATCGGCGGCGGCGTCTCTCGCTTGACAAAGTTAGCAACAGCCATGCGACCCCCTGTCACCTTTTTATGCCCGAATTCATTTCCGGCCTCTGTTCTGGCGCCATTGCGGCGTATCGATATCAGCCCGTTTGGTGAAATGCTGAACACTTTTCTCAACGCCTTGACGCGGGACGATCACTCCTTGAAAGGCAGTGCGTGATACATGGTGGAATTTATATCCAGCACGCCATTGGAGTCGTTATATCGGCTTCATGGCACTTCTCCCTATTTGCGGGCTTCAAGTCAGGCGCCTCTATATATTTGCTAGAGTGCCTGTACCTGGCACGTCATTTCGCAGTAAGAAGTTCTTTAGCCTCTACTTGCCTCAGGAGGTACCTCAGTAACTTTGCACCGCGACCCAGTCTGTGGAAGCGTGCGGATCAGACAATTTGTCACCTCTCAGCGCGGGTCCAAGGTGCATTTGCAATCGCATCCTCTTCTAAAAATGCGATTGCATCTCCATCCTTTCAGTCTGCTGGCCCCTTCACGACTGCGTGTGCGCGAGTGCGTCTGTCCAGAGTGGTCAGAACCATAGCAACCCTTATATAGATCATATTTGATTTCGTTTGATCATCTGCCGCTCATATCTGTGCCTTTTCGCCGTGGGCATCTTGTCAGCACCTTATTTTAAACTCCATTGATCCAATTCCATCATGATGCATCTGTCAGATTTCGGTTAAGGGACCGAAACGCGTCGACTGTCTCCGACTCTCCGTTGACACGGCATGTGCATTGGAGCTCGAATATTAGATCCGACTCTACCATCGCCCACCTCTTCCCCTGCCTCTACCTCTTCCGCCGGGGAAGCCGCCCCTGAAGCCACGTCCACCACCTCGTCCTCTTCCGCCGCCTCTCCAACCTCCACGTCCACCGCGGCTAAAGGTGGATGTACTGGGCGCAGGACCGTTTGCCATCCTCTGCAGAGCTTCTTCTTCGCTGATGTTGAACGGATTTGGGATTTCAAGTATGTCGCAATATTGCTTCGTCTGTGGGTTCGCATACTCTCTTGGCTGATCTCGCACATTTCTCCAGTCGCCCTGTGACGAATCCCATGCGGGCGCCGTCTGCTCGAAATTCAGAGGAATTACCATTTTGTCTTGCTTGACAAGGTGCTCGTCCACCCACTCCTCTTCAGTCTCGATCAGCGGACCGTAGAAAGCTTCCCCCTTGTTAGGTGGTGTAGCTGCAGCCGCATTGCCGAAAGTCCGATATGCAGGAGAGCTGTGAGCCTTTTCAAGAGCTCGTGTGATTGCTAACCATTCAGGGTCGTACTCGAGGCGCAGAGGCAAGACCTCGCTTATTACCGTAGATGACGGGATTTCAAGGAGCTGGAGAAAATCGCGATGCTGGAGGCATTTGTCGAGAGCGAGGAAATTAGTGGTCTTGTTTTTGATGTCAGATGGAAAAGGTAGAGAAGCAGGTTGTACTGGTCGTGAGAATGCAGCTGGAAGCTCAGCTCGGAGATCGGAGGAAATCTTGGAGTCGCCATTCTGGCTGGCTTGCGTTTCATCGGGCTTATTTTCAACAACGTCTTCGTCGTCAAGATCCAAATTGATCTCATCTCTATTGGGCTGAGGCTCGCGCTTCTCCTCCTTGGCATTGACAGTAGCATCGTCGTCCATATCAAGATCAATTTCCTCGGCATTTTGGGGGACTCCAGAAGTCAATGTTTCTGTTTGCTTTGTTGAATCGCGAGTCGGCTGCAGATCATCTGTGTTGCTGTTCGAGTGGTGAATGGTTGCCGCATACTTGACGTGGTGGTGCGCGCTGAACCAATGCATAGGTCTGAGCCTATTCATCACCTGTCTCGCTGCTTCGTTATTTAATCGTCCGGATTGTGCATCCTGCAAGAGGCCATCCTTCCTCTTGAACAACCACTTGTGGTCGCCCTTCCACTCTACGCCTTTCGGCCAATCGTGGCTGAGGCCGATGTCAACCTGCGTACGTATCTGTAGCAGTTTCCGCGTGTCCAGCTCTCGCACGTGATAGATACTCTTCACATCGTCGTCGTTGTAGGGAAGTCGCTCGTGGTGGGGCTTATTGTAGTCGAAGCCCTTCCATATTCCACTCAAACCTGCTATCCTCAGACCACCCAGCCGCAACACATTTGCCGCGCCGAGGTAGTATATGTTCGGTGCCACCCAGCCGCCATGGTATAGCTCGAAGAGGTAGTTCGAGGCTTCGTGGTTACCGCCAATGAAGATTGTCAGGTAAGGAGCAGTCCTTGCGCCAGAGTAATACTCGTAGAAGTCGGCGAGTTCGCGGTACTTTACGGGGACGGACATGCAATTGAGGTCATGTGGGTTTCGAACTGCCTGATTGTGTTAGTCAATCTATTCCTAATTGTCCGTCTCAGACTTACCTGAAAGTCTCCTCCAATGATCAAGAGGTCGATGCCAGGCCAGCCTTTGAGCTTGCAAGACTCGGCGATTGAGGAGTAGATTGAGTGTAACGTGCCATGTCCCTGTTTCTCATGAGCTTCGGTGTAGCAACTTGTAAATATATGAAACTTACACAGCCTTCAACAGCTATACGGACTGGCCTCGAACTGCTGGCCTCGGATGCCATTGTGGAATATCGCAAGGTCACACAATCATATCTTTGAAAAGGACGACTGTGAGCAAGCTTTGTGGGGAAACTTGAGCCGTTGAAGCTGCATGCTGTGAGACATGTATGGAAAGAGCAAGTGTTGGAACCTAAAAGTAGCAGAATGTGCAGCGCTGGAAGGTGCGCGTGAAGTCGCGTCAAAACCCTAACCCTATAAAATTATCTACACCTGCACTCAGGGAAGTGCTATGTGGCGTCGCAACCTATAACTCTCCGTCCCATCGATGCTCTCGACTTCGACGCCTGCCTCAAGCCATGGCACAAAGATGCCATCAAAGGTCGAGGCTAAGCTCAATGAAACCCGCTTGAGCTTTCTGCGCGCTTCAGCCGATCACCTCGCCTTCACCGCACCGACGACGTCTGCATTCTTCAACTCGCAAGCTTCTCGCATTGTTTCTCGGACCGGAGAAACGACGAAGGCCAAAAGGGAGCGCGTAGTTGACCTCAGGCCAGTTTGCGATTCTTGTGGGAACTTCCTCATTTCAGGACTTTCGTCAACTTCATCCATTGAGAGGAGCCGTGCTCACGAACGGAAGCAACGAAACTCAACGAACACAAACACAGCTTCTCGTCCAACCAAGTCTAGAGTAAAGCATCAAGTTATTCAATGCCAACGATGCAACTCGACGACGCGGTTACTCATTCAATCCCCGATATCGAAGAACCTCGGTGCCACTAGTAAGACCGACTCGAGTACGGCTAAGTTGCCCCCTTCGACAGTCACAGGTCAGGAGACGAAAGGCGTGACTACAAACTCTGGAAACATTAGCAATAATGCTCAAGCCACCGATGTCGAATCCCAGCCAATGAAGCAGAAAAACTCTGCCAAGGCGAGAGCCAAAGCGAGGAAGCAAGGCGGACTCCAAGCTCAGCTTGAGAAAAGCAAGAAAACTACCTCTGGCTCAAGCGGACGAGAGCTTGATCTAATGGATTTCATGAGTGGTGGCTGAGGAGCCGTTTTCTTGCTGACAGTGCTGCGGCTTCATGGTTCGTCGACAGTGGAGGCGCTCGCTACCACATCTAGACATTCGTCTCTCTATGCCAAGCAGTCAAAGCATCCTCACGACAAAAGAGTGCATCTACTCACATGTTTATGCCCAGGCCGGAGTTTGGTCACATTTCCCGCCGTTGGCATTAGGGGCCGTCCTCACGTCCAGACAGCGTCAGCTTCGTCAAGCGAAGCCATGGACCGTCGGACTAACCATATGACTTTGCTATGCTGAAACGAGGTTACCAATCGTAGCTCGGTTGAGATTCAGTAACTACATGTATGCAAGACAACTGACTAGCATCATTTGGGGCAAGTTTGGGCGAGTGGTTTTGGACTCATCGATGTCTGAGACATCAAATTCAAATATCGCATGCAACAGGGCTCATCATCCACTCTCAGTGACTGGATTTACTCTTAGACACGTTGTAGCAATGCGTTCTGCATGAATTGACGAAGAAGATGCGGCCACGGAGCCTCTATTTGTCAGTTCATCTGTCTTAGGAGTATCAGGATGGTGGTGACTCGAGTACAGGCTTGTGGCTTGCTGTGGCTTGCTGTGGCTTGAGCTTGTTATCGATAACAAAATTTTGGAGGATTTTTGCGTGGGGCGGGATTGACATCACCCAACTAGAATGTGGAAGCCGCGAGAAGGCCCTGGTGTCGACTCACAACCTCCTTCGCATGGCACCGGCATATTTCGCTCTGAGTCTAATTGCTCGTGCGTATATACTCTTCAATCAAATTCTTAAGAGCGCATAAATCACAATCACGTCGAACCGCTATTAGTCGAAGAATATCGCGCATTCCACTCCATCTACACCATGGCCGCACCACAGCGAAGCCTCGCTCAAGACCTCTTTGAGGATATGGGCCGTAAGGTTGCTGAGGCAAGCAAATCTAGTTTTGAAGAAGATGACGAGAACTCTAAGCTCGTGGAAGAGATCGAGTCTCTGTGCATGAACTGCCATGAACAAGTAAGCTATAATTATTTTCTAAGATGAATTCGACGGGCGACTGCTAATATATACACTTGTCCTAGGGCACTACGCGCCTCCTCCTGACTCGTATTCCTTTCTTCAGAGAAATCGTCATCATGTCCTTCTCCTGTCCTCATTGTGGCTTTCAAAACTCCGAAGTCCAGCCCGCAGGGACCATACAAGAGCGCGGGACAAAGTTCACTCTGAAGGTGGAGAGTGCAGATGATTTGAACCGGCAGATTATAAAGAGCGATACTTGCACATTCCGGATCGAAGATATCGATCTTGAGATACCACCTGGGAGAGGGCAACTCACGAACGTCGAGGGTATCCTTACGATGATCGCCACGGATTTACAGAGCAAGCAGGACGAGCGGAAGGAGAAGATACCGGAAGTATGGGCACAGCTTGAAACGGTCATCAAGACCGTCCAAGACATGGCTTCCGGCGCGAAGCTGCCATTCACAACCACGCTCGATGACCCGGCCGGTAACTCTTGGATCCAATTCTCCGCAAACGATTCTACTACGAAATACTTCAGACACGAATACCCTCGCAGCCCGGCACAAAATGAAGCTTTAGGCCTCGGAGATGGCTCTGCTACAGAAACTGCAGAGACCGGCCCTAGTGGCGAGGCGCCCGGGACGCAGACGCGCCCAGAGTATCATGCATCACACATGTACCCTGCGATGCCTGCAGAACAAAATGTCAACAATGTGGACGATGATGAAGACATTGTTGAAAATCAAGTGTACAGCTTCCCGGCTCAATGTCCAGGATGCACCAAGCCGTGCGCCACCAACATGAAGATGGTGCGGATACCACATTTCAAGGAGGTTATCATAATGAGCACTGTTTGCGACCATTGTGGCTATCGGAACAATGAAGTCAAAACAGGGGGTGAAGTCCCCGAACTCGGCCGTCGCATCACCCTACGTGTCGAAAGACCAGAGGATCTATCCCGCGATATCTTAAAATCCGAAACATGTGGTCTCTATTGCCCCGAGATCAAGTTGTCCGTCGAACCGGGTACGCTTGGAGGCCGGTTCACAACCGTCGAGGGCCTACTCAGGCAGATCCGTGACGACCTGCACAACAACATCTTCTCCGATGACGATGCTGGCGGAGGAGATAGCATGAACGCTGATGAAAGAGAACGGTGGAACTCGTTCTTTTCCGATGTCGACAGTGCGATCGAGGGGAAGGAGAAGTTCACGCTGGTGCTGGAGGACCCTTTCGCAGCGAGCTACGTGCAAAGCTACGCGGATGAAGGAGCAGACGAGCAGCTCACAGTTGAAGATTACGAGAGAACCGAACAAGAAGAGGAGGAGTTGGGCTTGAAGGATATTAAAACCGACCATTACGAGGAAAACAAGAAGGATGCAGGAGAAACAAAGGAAGAGTCCGGCGAGAGGTGACACCAATTATTAGACATGGATAGAGCAGAGTCGTGAGACAGCCACCAGGACATTTGGAGGCGATAATGTCTCAGAATGTATTTGACACTGTCAGTCTGGACAGCATTTTATGTCCTGACGAATGCAAATTTTGAGAACAGCATAACTTTGATATTCTCTAATCTCTTGTGTAGGATATTTAACGCTGTTTATGTGTCAATGAGACCGATTTCCGTAAGGACCGGCCGTTAGTTGCAGTTGGTTGATATCGCTGCCCAGTGGCAAGGGAGTGCAACACCATGCATGAATCCTCCCACCCCATCCCGCGCCTGGACCGGCCTCTCCGTATCATATTTATGTCCCCGCCCTTTGCCAAGCGGAACTGAAATAACATTCGTTCTTCAATAGTTTCAAGTAACAGTCATTCAACTTCTCTCAATTGAAAGTCAAGATGCGAAGAAATAGTCGGGATATGATTTCAAGCGTGAACGCGAAGATCGCAGGCGGTTTGGGCCTGCGCCGGCGCGTGACAGCCGACCTACAGGATCAAATGTATCAACATGCAAATGCCCCCCCTCAAAGCTCACACAGAACAGCTAACCGCGTTCTCAAGTGGTGTGCGAAATGCACTTGAATCGCCGCTCCTCCGACTCCCTGCAGAAGTCCGCATGCAGATATGGAAGTACGTGTACAGCGGGCACGTCGTCGACGTCGAGGAGAACCGCAAGCCGAACACCAGGCGGCTGGTGTTCGCGCACAACATCTGCAACAGCGACCCGCTGTGCACCATCACGAAGCTGTTCCGCGACATTGCCGCTGGCCGGCGCGTGCGCGTGACGAGCAACGAGAACATCTCGTGCGCGCTGCAGGGCAAGCGAGGCCGGCTGCGCTTCGCGCTCTTCTTCGTGTGCAGGCAGATCTACCGCGAGGCGAGGCTTCTGCCGTACTCGGAGAATGCGTTCTTCTTCTGGAATGCGCAGGTGATGTACGATTTCATGACGGAAGTGAGACAGAAAGAGCAGGTGGCTGCGATTGTAAGTTATCTTATATCTTGTACAGCGTATGTCGCCCCGCCTTCAATGCCCAAGGAACTGGACGGATCGAGACTGTTCGCACCGACCGTGAGCTATGAGAGAAATATAGAGGCCCGTAGCGACTGTGTAATGTCTCCAACACGAGCGGAGAGGACCTGGGCAAAGCGAACGTACGCAAATTCAAGAGCTCGAGACATCCATCTTAAAAAATTTGAGTGCACATTCCAGCTCCTGTTTATGCACAACAGGATCAGGGATCTCCATAATTTTCAGCAGTCCGTGTAGTGAACCATGATGGCCTCAGAGCACAGCGGTTAGCAAAACATGCTCCATCCATCGCACCATCAGGACTCAAGCTGGGTTGGAGATAGGTTGTAGCGCGCTGGCTGCCTGGCGAACTCTGCTGATTTGTTCTGTGTTCCAGAAAGAGATTGCCGTCGTCGTAGAGGTTGGAAAGATGCTCAGCCTGAGAGACAGCCCGCCGCATTATTGGGACCAGAGCAAGGTTGGCGACCTGGTGAAGCTACTGACCAATCTGAGGTGCTTAGATCTGCTGGTGAGGATACCGGTCGAGCACGTCATTCGCGTCAACGACCAGCAAGGGAACTGGAAGAGCCATCAGTGGGTATCTGGCGTGCTCAAGCTGAGGGAGGCCGGTCTGAAAGAGGTCCACGTTGTAGGGCATCTGAGTAAAGATGCAATGAGGATGAGGGCTGGAGATTTTGCCGAGGGTGAAGAGGCGCTTCGTCGACACTACCAGTTGACCGATGAAGATGTGAAGAGTTACGCAGAAGGGTTGGAAGAGGCTCTATTGAGTGGGTGATTTCATTTGATTGTGAGTAAGTTCCATGATTTAGAGGTACCCATCACTTCCTCCAGCCCTTCGTGTCTCTTCCACCACCACTCCTATGATAGCAGAATCGAGCACATCAAACGCAAGATTTCAATGGTCCACTTTTCTGTAGTACACTCCAAAGAATGTACACCTAAGCCTTCAGAGATAGTCCTGCTCACCTTAAAATTCAAGAGCTGTTCGCCTTTAAGCGTCCCGGCGACCAGATATTTGAATTTTGTCCCCTTGGAGGAGAGCAAACAAAGCCAGTCACTCCGAGCATTGGTCTCACGCCAGATACACCAAAAAGTAGGATCGTATGAATAATAAGGTAGGATTCTTCGGTGCTGGTGGCCAGCTTGGCCAGTCCAGCTCTCGCAGCGGGAGAAATGGCTTGTACCGCGCGCTATGTTGAACCTTTGAGCACTGGATTTCTGGGATGCCACCCGTAAGAGAGTCAGTTGTGGTGAAATGGTGGTGTTGTAAAACCATGACTTGGAGTCTCAACGCACGTCCTTTCGCCTAAGCTCCTTTCCACGAAGTTGTCCAGCCGCGATGATGTGACGGCCGCACATCGGCCGCATCAGCTCTGGGACAGCTGTCGATGCTGGAAGAGGCAACGTGAAGTGGGATCTATCCCGCCATCGGATTCGCGTGAATCGTCACGGATTCAATCTTCACGTTCTCCTTCGTACGCCCCTTGGAATCTACCTCAACGCCTTCAATCTTCTCCAGAGTCTCCATGCCATCGTCCCCAATGACACGACCGAAAACGGTGTTCTTGTTGCATGTGAGCAGTTGCGCTTCTTACTTTAAAATCAGAAGTCAATATTTACCTTTCCGTCTAAATGGGGTGCGGCGGCGAGTGTGATGAAGAATTGACTCCCATTAGTATTAGGGCCTTTGTTGGCCATACTCACGATGCCACGGGAACTGTGACGGAGCGCAGGTCGTATTTCATCTTCGAACGTGTCATTCCAGATGCTGATGGATTTTTTCGACTTAGGGTCGGTTGCTGGGGAGCCGGTTTGGATAATGAAATTTGGAATGATGCGGTGGAACGGGCTTCCATCGTAGACACCAGAGGCGCACAGAGCTAGAAAGTTCTACAGGTACATTAGCAAGATGCGATGGCGATGCCTCAGCATGACGACTACCTCTGCGGTTTTGGGTATGCTCTCACAAAATACCTCAATCTTGATGTCGCCGTGAGTGGTTTTTAGCTGGAGTGAGGCAGTCAGCGACTCAGCGGAGGGCGAGATTAGGAAGACGGCGGCACAGGCGGAGGACTGACAGTGACGGACATGGCTGTTGTCTTGGCTGGGTGGGTTGGCGTTGGCAGCGACTTTGCCCCATTGTCCGCGTAGGAATGTTTGCTTGCGTGTTCGTGATCCCGCCCCAGCTGCAGCCTTATGAAAGGCAGTGCAGCGTTGTTTCTGACGTGCGGTCCGGAGTACAGGTACGTACATATACACCTCCAGGCCAGAGGCGGGCCGGGGTGTGGATGCTCGCCAAGCCTGAGATTCCGCGCTGCTTGCTCGCTGGCTGGCTGCGCGGACGAAAGTGAACCTACCTAACAACACGCAGCTTACGAACGCTCTCCCGAACAAATCGCGCGCCCACGCTCCCTACTAATTCTCCGCAGCATACCTATTCAGCTTCCCCAGCGGCGCGCATAGCTTCACCTCACTTCGCCCAAAGCCTGCCTGCTTCGGCGCTGAGGAGCTCTCGATCGTCCAAGCGTCAGACCCCGTCAGCCTTTGGGGGCACTTTCGAACCCTTCGCCCACGATACCTACTCGCCGTCCTCGCCTAGAAGCGCAGGCGTGTATCCGTCAGCCCTACGGCCGCCTCTGGCGCTCTGCACATCCCGTCTGGACAGCCCGACGTCTCGACAGAGTATAAAGTCTAGCGCGAGCGCTGCCCGCCGCTGCAGGAGCCTCGACCAAGTTACGCGGAGAATTGGTCGAAACGGGTAAACCACGCAGGGCGCTCGGACGGGGAGAGCTGGTCTACGCATACGAAAGTCACGGACCGCATCACCAATCTACATCGCCCATTCCCCAAGTGCGGCGCAAGCAGCGATACGACGCGGTTGTAGCTTTGGGGGGTATGAGCTTGACGCTGGTATCGTGGATACGACACGCTCGACGGTAGAAGATCGCGCGCGCGCGCTCTGTGGAAGAAAGAGAGGTGTGGAGGACTGTTGATAGCCTACCATGGCGGCTTTCGTGCGGGTCTCAGGCCCGCCGAATAGCAACTTCCTCGTTGGCTATCCCGGCATATCTGCGACTCTGGTATATCTACTTACCTTATTGAAGCATGGCGTTGGTCTTAGCTAACAGGCATCTGCAGCCTCGAATAGAAGGCAAGGTTGAAATACGCTCAGCAGTCGGCTACTCTGCACCCGTCAACATCTCCCTCGTCACTATCGCATTACACCGCCGAGAAACAATACATCCCTCTGCAGACTCCATGACCAAGAAGCACCTCGCCGCGCCGAGAAAGGAGATAACGGACATTGTGGGCAAGGAGATGCTGTTATACCGCTGCGCAGGCGGAAAGGAGTTCGAACCAGTATTATCCATGGACTTGCCATTTGTTATATTCATACCATACGGAAGAGGCGGTGAAGAGGTGGCACGGAGAGTACCTCCAGCAAGTCTACAACTCCCCTCACGGACAGCGGAGACTTTCTACGAACTGGTCGTCACAGTCCAGCAGGGCGCGCAGAAGCAGGACAAATTCTCATTTCCCGTACCGATATCAAGATACGATACCCTCTCGACATTCGGCATGTACAACCGCCCGGAAAGCGCTGAGCGCGTCACAGATCATCTCGTTACACTCGGCATATCATTACCACGCTGGAGTTACGGCCCTCTCGATCCTGTCTCCGTCTACATTCGGTTAAGTCCGAATCCAGACTGGTTGAACAAGGCGAAACGCGTCACTATCCAGAAGATCACTGTTGGCATAGACGAGGAGGTCATCTATAATCATGAGGGGGACGAGCCGACAAGAAAAGTCAAGACTCTGGCGAAGACGACGCAGGCAGTCGGAGTAAAGATGCCTGAAGCAGGCTATTTCACGAATCTTGGGCTGGTATTCCCGGCGCAGGATCGAAGAGATAGCGATGGCATCATCCCGCGAGGAAAAGCTGCGTTTCCCATGTATGCGGTGAGCGGCTTCACGACAACAGGGACGTTGTACAAAATTGAATATTATCTTACTGTCAAGGTATGTGCCATTTCTACATTTCTGGGTAGGAATTTGTAGTAGCCCTCGTTGACTTTACGAAGGCACAAATGTCATCAGCAAGAGACATCCTCTTGAGACAGCGCATTGTCGTGTGTCCGTTCGACCATGCGGGTTGCAAAGAAGAAATGGAGGCAATCGAGCAAGCAGCAAAGGATGCAGCTACCGTCAGCCCTGAGGACCCAATGTTACCAGCTAGCACGATCGTTCGCGCCAACGAGAAAGATGGATTGAAGGTCTTGGGCATGACGATGGTAGGGGGGATGCGGAAGCCCTTGATCGATTGAGCATGAAGAGCGCTTGGATGTCACCCCGAAAATATGGCATTTTAAGGTCAGCTCAGCAGCAGTGAGGCTGCACGCAGTATCAGGCATCGATCGAACGTCGCAGATACAAAGGCAGTGTTTTGAAGAGGCATGGGACGTCCACGTGACAGAGTTTCAGACGGACCACTTCAACGCCTTTGTTCCAACTACTGCATGGACTGCTCGGCAGATAGCTAATTACGCTCTACGGAATCTGTAGAGCGAGGCTACAGAGCTCGGCGGATCGGACATGTTTGTATTTCTCTTCCCACGCATGGCGGCGGCGTCTGTAACTGCTCCTGCTACTTCCCTTTCTGGATTGTCTTCGAGTTCTTCGAACCTTTTGGCTTCTTTGGCGGATCTCGACTTTACTATTACTCTTTTTTTTTTTGATCCGATCGCTTCTGGAGTTGGCGCGGCTTTGTGGGGCCCGCAACTCTCTTGGACCAGCGCGGCGCCCGCTCCCCGGAAAAGATACTCGAACTTGGCTTGGAATGGCCCGGAGCGGAGTGCAAGGAAACAGTGATACCACTTTCGTGTGCTGAGCAATTGAATTGAAATATATCAAATTTCAATGTGCCCTGCCGAATTGGGTGTATGTCGTGACCCAAACTACCCCTGTGAGCCTGGCTTAGGTCGAAAAGCTAGTTGGAAGCCTTGCTGTGTGGTAGTCTGGTTCGCTAAGCGCTTCGTGCTATCTGAATGTGATGTTGATAGCTGGTGGGTTTGTTCTGGTGTTTGCGGGCTGCGGATGTTGGCCGGCAATTTGGACAGGTGCTCGTCTACCATAGCTTTGACCGATTGGTATTGAGAGCTTTGCGGACCGAATGTAGCGAGAGCATTGCGGAGATTTACTCGAAGCTACTGTGCTGTCAGTCATAATGATGCGAAATATTGACATGGTCACTGGCATGGATGGCTCGATTAAGGATGCACGTGGAAGCACATACTGATATAAGCAGCTCTTCATCAGGTGTCATGCTGGTAACTTCAACCGAGGATATACACTGTTCCCAACTTCCGGAATGTTGCACATAAAACGTTCGCTTTCACGAGATGAGGTGTGTCGAGGCGGAAATCTTGACCAGGGGTGGAGATCCACAACTTTGGAAGAGAAACGGAATACGGTACGGAGGGCGATCCACCAAGCTACTCCAAATTCGGCTCAGAAAATACAATATTTGGCATTGTTTCGCTCCTTCCCGGCTTGGAAATTATAATCTCAAACATTATGACTCATTTCAACGCCTACGCTGTGGCACGGTGCGGATGTCGACCGATGGCGAAGAGTTTTCATTCGCTTGATACTGGCGGTTGAGTAGCAGTCGATTTCCACGGCATATCACATCTTGCGTACATCTCGTCATCATTCTGCGCGACCCAGAGTGCGGTCCCATTATTTGATATCAAATCTAACTACGGAGTACATCAGCGCCCATTTCCACCCAAGCCACCTCCTGCATGGCCAGTTTCACAGTCCCCATTCTACCCGGGGTCAAGCCTCCTCTCGCCGAACCATCTCGGCTTCTCTAACAAAAGACACAGTGACGTTCACTAAATACGACAGCACATACATACTTACGCCGAGTGTCAGTGCACTGTTCTCCCTGGATTCAATAACCTGCGGCACTTCCATGGCCAATTCGTCGAGTCATTCACCGCAACATTGGGCACGTTGACGGCGACGCTCAATGACAAGAAAAGTTTAATTCAACTAAGCGAATATCCGAAGAGGGTAGTTCGGCAGATAGAAGCCGGGATCGTTAAACCGCAAGTTCTTATCCAGAGCCGATATGGATTCCAGCTCGCCAGCGGTCAGGTCGAACGAGATAACGTCAAGATTTTGCTTGAGCCTCTCGCTGCTGTTTGACTTTGGAATTACAGCAACATTCCTAGGGGAGGCCTTTCAGTCAGCGTGCCTGTCACTTGAGACGTCCGCTGACTTTACATACCTTTGCGTGGCCCATCTCAGCAGGACTTGAGCAGGAGTGACCCCGTGCTTCGCCGCGGCAGTCTTCACCGGAAGAGCATTGAACAGCAATGGGACATCGGCTGCTCGCTCACGAAATTTGTCGGGAAGTTCAAGAAACGATTGCGGCCCAAAGGACGAATATGCCGTTACAGCGATCCCATTTTCTTGTGCCATTTGAATGAGGTCCGGCTGTACTAGATACGGATGATGTTCGATCTGCAGCGACGAAATTGGATGTCTCGCATAGCACAGGATATCGTAGAGCATCTGGGCCTGGAAGTTGCTTACTCCAATGCTCTTCGCGATGCCATCATCGACGAGCTGCTCAAGGCTTTCCCACGTTTCGCGGACTGGGACACAATCTGGGCTCACGGTGCCTTCATCGTCCATCCACCATGCCTGTTTGTTCGTTAGTATGCCGTGCTCTACGAAGCTGCGCAGCAGTGCAGTAACTTACTGGATATCTTCGAACTTCTGGGTCAATGTACTTTAAGGCAGACGGGAAGTGGATCAAGAACAGGTCAATATAACCCAAGCCCCAGGCATCATTTTGGGCCTTGGCCATCTTCAGCGCATGCTCTTTCCGGTGATAATTGTTCCACAGTTTGGTTGTTATGAATATATCTTCACGTCGGACGAGACCATCGCTGATGGCACGTCGAATGCCTTCTCCTGCCTCTGCTTCATTTTGATAGTCGTACGCTCCGTCGAACAGTCTGTAGCCAACTTTAATAGCCTGGTTCAAAGAGCATTAATGGAATGTTTTCATCAAGTAGAACTCAGTTATAGAATTTCCTACATTGTATACGGTGTCGGCGCAAGTCTCTCGAGGTACTTTCCACAGTCCGAAACCAGCCAGTGGCATCTCGTGGCCCGAGGCGAGTTTGACTGTGTTTCTCGACATTCTGATAGATTAAAGCAAGACGATTGGAACCTGTACACCCTAATTCTTTATTTCTTCGTTCCGTTTGTATATAAGAGGCTCCATCGCTTAGAATTCCGAATCGGGTCTCGGTGGCTATTATTGCCAAAACGGGCGTCGAAGTCTTCCCCGTGCCCGCCACAGTCAATTGCTTTGATAGTGCGAACCATTGTTGAGGCTTCCTCAGATCGCCGAAGATTTGGTCTGGCATTACATGGAATTTCGTCTCGTTTAAAGGAGTTATTTCCGTCCTTCAGATTTCTCCGCGTTTCGCGTTTGTGTGGGGAAGCCCCCCGGCAGAAATTTCCCGCGGCAATGGGAGCCACCACCTTCCAAGCGGAAGACTTGCCAACTCCTTCAATTCTTGCCCAGTTCTCAACTTCCAATCATCTCAGCATGCTCTCAGCTTGATGCCTCAGAACGAAGCTCGTGTTGTCCGGAAACGAGCGCGGACTGGTTGCGCGAGATGTCGGCTCAGACGCCGCAAATGTGTGTAATGTCTTCGTCCCTGGAAAGCTCGCGCTGTCCTCTGTACTTACGTGTAAAATAGGCGGCGAGGAGAAGCCAAAGTGTCGCAATTGTATTGAGAAAGGGTTTGAGTGTAAATACAGCATACAATTGGCCTTCCACAAGCACAAGGCATTCACTACTGGGCCAGATGAAGCTCCTCCAGCTGGAGCTGTGGGAAGTTATGGCCCCATTAAAGTATGAGGTCTCTATAGCCCATACTGGATGATATTGACCATTTACTGTTAGTTCGTAAATGACACTCCCGACAAGAGATCAAGGAATACGAGGTCAACGTCAGATGGTTCCTCCCGGACAACAACAACTGAGATTGATGTCGAAGAAGTCGGGATTGCGCCTGAACATTTATTACCTACATCCAGTGAAACTCAAGCATCTCCTACCAGTCAACAAGGCTTCAGAGGCGCTCAATTCGAGGATGTTTTGGATCTTCCTGAATCTATTACCACGGGCTTGGAACATCAAGAGTCTCCGCAACTAATACGGAGTCCATTGTCCCCGAATGACAATTTCACTCGACATGAATCGGCGGTACACGGTCTACTAGCACTGAGCAATCCGACAACCGATCAAGTTGATATTGGCCATGATCGTCCTGTCACGTCTGCCGGTAGCATTGATGCAATTCCAGAATACCAGCATTCACCGGTGACGGGCAGGAGCGGTTCCTTGGAGACGCTGCAGTCGTTGCAGACATTTCTATCAGCTCGTCCGCCTAATAAAGTTCATGCGGCAATTAGGCAAGAGTCGTCTGACAATTCCCAGGTGTCTCCCTCCTCAGAACGAACGGTGCAACTGTTCAGCCACTACAGGTATCATGTGGCACCATGGTTGGATAATTGTGATTTGACTCAGCAGTACGGTGTTCGAGTGCCACTCATCGCGAAGGCGTCTGATCCCGTCCGCTTTGCAGTCATGGCGGTAGCTGCGAGGTCTCTTGGCCTGAGCGACCGAGCCCAAGGGACCATCGACTTTGAGTGCAGCAGGTATTGGAGTTTAGCTCGGGATTCACTCGAACGAAACCCTCTGCATTCAGATGTTGAGCGGCTACTGGTCCGTAGTTTCGAGGCCGTATTCGATTTTACGACGCGAAGTTGCCATAGCTGGAAAGAGCTGATTGACGGTCTGAGACAAGATCTGGCTGCATTTCCATCTGTTGCGCCGGGTAGTGAACCCATTAATGCCATCTCATGGCTCCACTTGCGCTTAGGTAGAGTCGCCTCTTCGTTGATTTGGTTACCTTGTAAATTTGGGCTTCTCAAGCTGACAGTTACTTGTATAGCCCTGGCAGCAGCACTTCTCGGAGGGGCCACTGTTAAAACTTCGGTAGCCTCTTCGTCTTCATTCACAAGACCTCCCGCAGTGCACAGTGCCGTGAGCGAAAAGCTGTCGGAGAGTGCCAACAATGTGCTTCTACTGTGCGCGCAAGTAACGAGGTTGCGGTACGGAGAAGACCATCCAAGCGGTTTTCAAGGAAACCTTCGCGGTTGTACCCTCCTTGACACCTGGAGAGCATTTTGGGATGATCTGCAGCAATGGCACGACACTCAACCGCATGAGTTCCTTCCTGTTATCGAAATAAGTGCGGAAACCTTTCAATACGACAGCAGCCTTCCTTTTTCAACTGTAGTGTTCTCAACTGGCGCAGCCATCTTTGCAAATCAGCTCTACCACACGGCGCTGCTTCTCTTGCTGCAATGCAAACCTCGAACACTGCGGCTCAAGGAACAGCGAGGGGCACCAATATCGCAGCTGTGGCATGCACAACGTATCTGCAGTATTGCGATAAACAACGACAGCGGCGATAATTGGCACCCAACGCTGGTGGTATCACTTTTGCTTGCAGCAAAACTCATGACGCATGCTTCACAGCAGCAAGCGATCCTGCAGCATTTGAAGCATGTCAGGGCCATAACAGGATGGGAAATCCAAGATATCGCTCAGATCCTGGAGGAGGAGTGGCATCCAGCTGACGTGACCTAGGCGACTGTACTTTCAAGTAGCACCGCTGAGATTATAACCCCAGGCATCCTCGAGATCTGGAATGCGCCAGCAAACACCCCAGCCAGTGGCAGCTTCGATCGATCTAAAGAGCTTTACAAGCTGCGCATGCTCAGCCTTGTGACTGAGACGCTGACCTGCAATCCATAGTGGCTGGATGGCATTGTTGAGACAACCATGGTGCTGATTTGTCCAAGATATTCCGCAGATACGCCTCGCATGCCAGAGCTCTGAGCTTACATTCCCCTTTCCGAGCTCGACAGCTTTCGGGGCAGTACTGAGCAGGAGAATGCAGGCAGTGTGATACAGCTGATTGGACGAAATTGCAGCCCAGTGCCCGAACAGAATTTGAGGGAAGGGCTTGCTATCCACGTTGTGGATGGGAACCATGTCGGCAGGCCGGTCAGCGGTCCATGCTTGAAGCTCGTTCCAAAGCCATAACCAGGTGCTCGCAAAATCGTGGGCATCGCAGCCATTCTCTTCTCCAAGTTCGACGTACTTTGTGCGCCGAGCTAACAAGTGGCATACCCTAGAGCAGAGATATACGGCGTAGTTGGCATGCATGTCGGAACTTCCAGAAGCATGGAAATGGTGGCGGAGATCATCGTCTCGCATGCCAGGTGGAACCCAGTTCTCTATCCTCAGTAGAGTGCTCTCAGTGCCATCCGAAATTAGTGCACCACAGAGGTCTGCAGCACCATTAGCAAATAGAACAATACGATAGAGACATTTTCCTAATATTAGCGCTCACCCATCCTTGCATAACACCAAAAGACGGCTTGATCGATTCCACCGCTCAGGCCATTAATGTCGAAAGCTTCAAACAAGGCAGCACATCCTTCAAGATGGCGGCGCCAGTCTTGCGCGCTAGCAGACATCATTTCCAGGCAGCAAAGAATAACACAAGCTGGAACGACACTGGGGTCACGAGCCTGGAGGAGAGGGGGAAGTCGGCGTATCGCTTCTTGATATAACTCGAGGCTGTCAAACGACGAGCCCGGTCGTGATATGCGCTCCATTTGTCGTGCCGATATGGCCAATATTGCATATAGCAGCGCTGGAGAATGTCGAGCTAACGTTGGAAGTTGGATACCGAATGTTCGTTCGGCATCAAACATATCGAGCTGTGAGGAGAGACATTAGCTTAGAAGTATATTGATTAAACATTGACCGGACCATACCCAAGGGGCAACAATTCCGATATACTTTCTAAGATACTCGATTCTTTTAGGAGTTGATATCACATCTTGCATGATATTGTGGGAAAACAGTCCGACTTCGGACTTTGTGCCCTCGAGCACGGGGCTTGCAGCGCGCGTAGGTGCGTTGGACTGGGCATGATAGAAAAGCAACGAGCGCAATTCCTGTTGCGACGCGAGAAAACTGGGATCAAATGCAAACTCATCGAAGGTTGCAATAGTGAAGGGCGAGTGAAATGACTCGGCCATCTCGAGGCTGAGCGACGTTGACGGATCTATCGTCTGATCTGTTTGGTGTCGGTCCAGCGCGCTGATGGTCGAGGCAGCATAGTTCGAGTCATTGGAGCGAGCTGTAAATGCAGAGGTTATAGACTCCTGTAAATTGCCGGGCCTTTCGTGAGGCGAGGGTATTGGATTGTGATAGATTGTTGAATGTGGAGAGGTCGCGTCGGCCTCTGCAGCCCGTCCACTCGGGTCAGGGGCGGCGGGTGGTTGCGTATGCCATATTGGTAAATCTTCGCCGCTGCTTGGAGTAGGAGTAGGCATCATGTCTGGATGCCAGTTGGCCTCCGACTCTCAGAACTAGATGCCTCAGATTTCTAGTAGAAGAGCAGTGTGAGAAAAGTTTGTTTGTGGCAATTGCTATTGGGGGCTATTAAATGGGACAAAGTGGCCGCGCCCATGTTCTAACTTGGTTCATCGATATCGTACAGCCTCGTTGACTCAGCAAAAATACTCTATTCCCGGCTCAACTTCGGCCGAACTGGCTCATACCCTGCATATGCTACTGGAAAATGTCAAATCTACGCGACGTGTTGAGGGAGACTGAGTTCCGTGCTGCGCGGTGAACAGACTCCAGGTACTGTAGCATCAATCAAACTCGCGCCGTAATGTAGAAACTCCAGGTCTGTTCTTTGTGTATGAGGCAGAGGCAATAAGGCGAAGAAAGCATGACTGCCGTCTAAATGGTGGCTGAATCTACAGGCTGATGGATTGGCTGATACACGAAGTAGCTGCATGAAGCTGGATTGACCAACAAATACTTTCTCCGGAGTTATCTTTTTTTAGTGGCAACTTCGGTGAATCCCAACCCCGCACATTTTCACTTTCAGCTTCAGCCTTACGATTTTTGTTCACTTCTCGACCGTCCTCCAACCTTGCTTATTCCTTGCTATCGCTCTAAGGTCTCTGGTCTTAAGTACGGCGGAGTCTTTGGTTCATTACAAATAACAAGTATATAAATTAGGCTACAAAGGCAACGATTGCTGCTCAGGAACTCGGATTCAAAGTTAATTTGCATCGTATATTCTATGAGAGATGGTGAGGAACCATGAGGGTGTAGGGACGAGGGAGATGGTGGTGCCGCAATCTATTCCACAGATCAGGATGAGCATCCGCAATATCATTCATGGGCACCTTGACAAATATAAAGATGTAAAACGGGGAGGGCCGGCGAGGCCTGCCACTTTGATTGTCGTTGAGTTTCATATCCAACACAACAGCGCGTATCAGCGCGTGAGAAGAGCCGAGATCACCGTATCGTTCGCAACATTGCCGGGGGACGATCCTTCGATCAATCAGGAAGTATATCGCATTGCTCCTAACGGCGGGTACCTTCTGGTATGTTACCGAAGCAATTCTTTTCTCCCTCATCTACTGGAATCAACATAGTGGCATCACCTTAGTGTCTGAAGTCTACAATATTTCCAGTTATGATTAGCTGACAAGTTGTACCAAGCTTCCAGATGAAGACCATCCTGGACAATTCAAGCTGGCGAGAAAAGATAGTTATGCAGATCATCAAGACGAGATAGCAATGTCGGGCTTTGTGAACTTCTCAGCTCACGCCCAGGTCACTAACAATGACTTGGAGAACGCTGCCACTTGGCAGATCAACGAAAATAAGAAGACGAAAGTGGGAATCCCTAACCTTATCCAGACTGCGCTTTTGCTTCGACCACCTAGTGATGAAGGAAGACTCGAAATGGAGCTGCACACCAAACTCATAACATCTGGATTCTCTTTTGAGCCCGCTGCGAGATTTAACCTCCTTAGTAACGAAACCATAAGCTTCGATCCGAACCTTCAATTCCCGACCTTAGATGGAGTTAATTCCCAGAACCTTGACAATGTCGATCTAGCGATGTTCTTCAAGGCTGTATTCACTCGTCAAGACTCGATCACAGCTACAGGTGACACCGAGCAACAAAGGCAAGGTGCCATCCAAACGGCCCTGGGAGCCATAGCACATAAGGAGGCCAAAAAGCAAAGCCGCTCACCCCGACCTCCGAGCGCGAAACTCGATGAAAAGATTCAGCCTGGAGAATACTTTTATGCGGAACTGTGGAGCCGTGACTCCACACGTGCGCCAATTACCAACAGAACTGTAGCTGTTTCCGGATCGAAATTTGATCCAGAAATTAAAGCGCTAGACAAGACCGTGCTTGAGAAATACTTCTCTTGGGTGCATGAAGACCCGCCTCTGCCCTCAACGGTAAGACAGATTCAATTTCATGCTTAAATGCACTGGCAAACGGGAATCCAGCGATTGGCATTTGTTGCTCCCCGAAGGTTCGCACATCTCTTTTAAGTTTTGAAAGTAGCTATTTACAACTTGAGGACACTCCAAACACGAAAACAGCATCCCTTACCCTGATGTCCACTTCTTTTGTTCTAACTTTGGCTGGCTAGGACCGAGATTCGGCCATGCAACCGGAGCCTAAAATGAAAAATATATGTTCCCTGATGTCAGTTCTCAAATATCTGCCTTTAATGGCCGGTACTAAACGATAATAGTGGACGTCAAGGTGAAACTGCTGGCTGTCAGAATTTGAACGATTTGAATGCCCTCTTCAGTAAGCAAACATGGCTCTCGCTGACGGAATTCTTCCAACTACCAACCGAATTTTCCAGTTTCCGTGGGCATGATAGCGGCATCTGGCTGCGAGCGATCTCTAGTCAAGGCCAAGATTTGGCGTATTTCTACCAGACCCCATTTTACCCAGAAAAGTTTTGGTCTCTGGTCCTGTTTATCCGTGGAAACTCAACAAACGGAGCTGCTGTACTGCAATCGGACAGCAAAATAGACTGCCAGGGTGTTCTGCAAAGAGCGAAGGAATATGGCTCCAGGGGCTCACATCCGCTGATAGTACTCGTATTACTTTTCCAAGATCACGTCTTGGGAACTGCGGATAAATTCAAAGACGTGTCAACGAAAATCCAGGCTATAGATGCCGATCTTCTGGCCGAACTGAAAGCCGCACAGGGCCACAAGACCAAACTCAGGGTGTCCGAGTATGGCACGTTAAGCCATCGAATCTACGAGGCTCGGATGGAACTGGTTGAACTTCAGCGACGACGCGAATTTGAAGCCCAAGTTGGCAAGACTTTAAAGAATGATGTGAAAGAGGAGACATCTCTCATTACCCGTGTGGACATGTTCACGGGACTCTCCGCCAGCCACGAACTCGGCATCCAGAACTTTCCCGATAGAATCGAAAGCCAGCGTACGGTTCTGTATAGCTTAATCGCTCAGCAAGATGCCAGAGTTCAGTTCAAGCTAGCCCGAGAAACTACGAAAGACTCGAAAGCCATGAAGACGCTTGCAGTAATCACCATTCTACTGCTCCCCGGCACGTTCATGGCTACGTTATTTGCCGTTCCGGATCTGATTACGCTCAAACCCAGAGCGAAAGTCCAGATATACTGTGGGGTTACTGTACCTGCCACTTTTGTGTTGATCGTGTGCTGGTGGCTGTGGGTGCGAAGAAGTGCGTCGCACGTACCGGGCGAAGATGAAGAAGCTACGAGGGAGAAGGCGAAATGGCTGTAATTGGAGCTCTGTATCGAGAGGGCTTTTATCTGGGCCAGGTCTATAGAGGGTTGCTTCCACTGTTCCACAAGAGCTGATTCTGAATTATAGCTAGGCATATCGTGACTCCAATTGTTTCTCTATAAATTATTAAATTGGTTATGCCATTGTTGAACTTGCCCAGAAAAGAAATCGGTCAGCAGATTTGTGTGAGAAATTATATAGATATTCTCGCTTACGTCGATAATTAGCAATTGTTCCGAGAACTCTTACCACTTCCGCTCTATCTTATATATTCTCGATCTGTGCAAAGTCTTCTGGTGAAAAATTAATCTCTCGATTTTAAGGAATAGCATATATAAAATGGTGTGGCCGGAAGAGTGTATCTATGACCGAGTAAGTTCGCTTGCTTCTTTTGTGCAGCATTAGCTGTAATCCGTATCAAGGCTACGATGCGTCACACTTAATTTTCCTGTTCTGGCACTCAGTACCAAACTGCAGTCCCTTATTCTATACCATAGGTTTAATAGAAGTGGGAAGTCTCCTTGCGTCATGGAATCACGTTATACTAGCTCTAGTTCGTGGTAAACCTTAGTGGACAAAACCGCCATCATGGTATCTCCACATAGCATAAATACGATGCAAACTTTACTTCATACTCTGCCAGTCCTAAAACCTTTCCGATCTATTTTCTGTTCCTCCAAAATGGCGCACGACAAAGTCTGGTACTCCCTCAAAAGCAACGTCAACTACGGAAAGGGCCAGCGCAAATGGTTGCAATCTATAGTACACCATTTTGCAAACTGTGAGCGCTGATTCTTGATCAATAGTCGCGTGGCGGGCGAAAAGGGTAATGGCCTTATTCGCAAGTATGGCCTGAATATGTCGCGACAGGCTTTCAGGGAGAAAGCTGAAGACATGGGCTGGAAGAAGGTTCGTGTAGAAGCGTACTTTTTGCTGGAAGAGATTAGCCATTAACGACGGATTATACAGTATCGATAAACCATGAGGATGGGATGAAGACCCTTGGATAAGAGTGATCATTGAGGATCTTTGGATAGATTGGGATAAAACTGGTGAAGCGCGCGACTCGACTAAGCACGTTACCAGCATATTGACCTGTGACGCCTGCTTCAATCAACTGCAGCTTAATCATCTGAATCCCGCACACATTGCGACACTTTGTCTAGTTACGTGCAGATTGCCTTTATCCTCTCACGAGCTTTGTGTTTGAATTTTGTGGCCTAGCATAATGATGATCAAGAGCATTGTTAATTTGTTAGCATGACATTCCGAGCCTCCAGCCTTGACCATTAGGGTGAGTATCCACAGCATACCATGATGGCTTATTATGTTTGTGTTTGCAAAAGAGACAGATATGATTGGCCCCTGCCTTACACCATGTTAAGTAAGAAAATATATAAAGCTCTTTCGCGCTGAAGCTTTAATCCACTGTCGCCAGGTGCTGACTTCTTGAGCAGCAAGGACGGAGCGAAAATGGTTGCCACGCGATCCATCACGAAGCAGAACAACGTCCTCAAGGTCAAGTCCCTTGCTGTCACGGAAAAGTCAAAGAGAGAGCAAGTACAGGTATTGCCCGTTACTTTGCTGTCTGGGTTTCTGGTCAGAAGTCCTAGCATCAATCAATGGAGAATACGCTGACAACGAAAATTCAGGGAAGCGGAAAGACTACACTTTTGCAGCATATCCTACGCAGCAATCATGGCCTACGTATCGCTATGATTGTCAACGATATCGGCTCGTGGGTCTAGAGCCGCCCACACATAACAGACTTCCACTAACGCAGATTCCCAAGCATCAACGTCGACGCATCTCTCATTCGCAGTACCCATCACCTCACCAAAACAGAAGAGAAAGTCGTAGCCCTCCAGAACGGCTGCATCTGCTGCACGCTCCGTGGCGATCTACTTGAGGAATTAATCCGTCTCTCTGAGCTCGCCGAGTTCGACTATGTCATAATTGAGAGTAGTGGGATCAGCGAGCCAGAGCAAGTTGCTGAGACCTTTGATGCGAGGTTGGCGGAGCAACTAACTATTGTTGGAGGAGCTGGGGCCGAGGGGAACGGACTGGATGAGGCGACACTTGCTGCGCTCCAGAGGTTAAAGGATGCTGGTGGGCTGGAGAAGTTTGCGAGACTGGATACGACGGTTACGGTGGTCGATGCTTTTACCATATTTAACGATTTCGACACCGATGAATTGCTGTCCTCACGGCGGGATGACGTTGTCCCCGAAGATGAGCGGACAATTTCTGATCTCATGGTCGACCAGATCGAATTCGCCGATGTTATCGTTCTCAACAAAGTGGACATGGTCAGCAAAGACACCAAATGCCGGATCAAAGACCTCATCAAAAAGTTGAATCACCGCGCCAAGGTGCTGGAGAGTGAGTTCGGTAGGATTGAGGTTGAGCAGATCGTCAACACGGGATTGTTCAATATGGAGCTTGCGCAGACAGGTTATGGGTGGTTGCAGGATTTGCATGAGATGATGTTGCGAGAGGTTAACGGGAAGAAGACGGTCACACCGAAGCCTGAGACAGAGGAGTGAGTTTCATTGATGAGATGTTCGAAGCTGTGGGAAAGCTGACAGTGCGGTGCAGATACAATGTGCGCAACTTTGTGTACACTCGTCATCGACCGTTTCATCCTCGTCGATTGTTCGAGTTGGTGTATGATAAATTCATCCTGCGACAGCAGTTCGACGATGATGGAGAACTCGAAGACGAGGATGTTCCCGAGGAATGCGATGACGATGAAGACGATGAAGACGATGACGACCCCCTTTTCTCTCCCCCAAGCAACGAAACCATTCTCGCCAACAAAGCCGCCCACCCTCTATTTGCAAAGCTGTTTCGCTCAAAGGGCGAGATATGGTTAGCGACCCGCCCTGACCGCGCCGGCGAATGGTCGCAAGCTGGTGCCATGCTGACCTTACAAGGTGGGCGGCCTTGGTTCTGCGTCACTGATCCTGTTGAGTGGCAGACGGGAAACAAGGAAATTGATGAATTGGTGGAACACGATATAAAATCTGGTGGTGTCTGGGGTGATCGGAGACAGGAATTGGTCTTTATCGGGGAGAATTTGGACATCAAAGGAGTAGAAAAGGAGCTTGATAAATGTCTCTTGAACGACGAGGAGTGGAGAATATGGCAGGGAATCATGATGGATGGTGAAAGGCCGGATGGTGGGGACCAAAGTGAGAAAGAGGTGAAGTTTGAAAGACTGGCTGAGGCATTTGAAGATGTATTTCCGGACTGGATTGATGATAGGCATGATCACGATCATACGGACGGTGATCATCCTGGGCATGTCCACTGAACATTAGCGACACTGACAAGTCCGCTAAGATCTGATAACCTACACAAATACACGCACCATCCAACAAGTCTGTTAACCACCTATCTAGGCAGCAATTTGTGATTCTGCTTCCCCCACTTCATCTGATTATCCACCTGATCAAACTTCTGTGAATTTGCCGCCTTTGCATAGACCCATTCCCTCGCCCGGCGAGCCACCGCCTCGCTCCTCTGTGCCTTCTTCTCAGCCAAGACGAGCGCCTGCCGCTGTTGCACCGAAACGCCTAGTATGCTCATCTCTTCACGGCGCGCCAGTTGTCGGCCCGACGGCAGCTGCGGTCCGACGTCCAGTGGCAACGATTCTGCATCCTCGGAACCCGAGGGCAAAGCTTTCATCGTCGATTCCGCGAGACTCCGTCTCCTGGACGCTTTCTTAGGCGCGGGAGCAGCATGTCTCGAGCCGATCACCCTACCAGAGGCGAAGCGGATCTCCGTCGCCGACAGGTTAGTCAGGCGTTCCTGCTCCAGCGCGGCGGCGCCGTCCCCGTCGACAGATGGCGGGGTCTCCCAGAAGTCGAGCAGTTCCGGTTCCCTGTCCAAGTTCAAGAGACAGTGTCCCTTGTCTCTCATGTGGCTCTGTATGCTCAGGGTCGAGGGCTTCGTGGCGCCGCAGTAAAGGCATTCGTGCCACGCCCGGACCTCCGTGGCCAGGTAACCCACGAAGCTCTGCATGTCTATCACCATCTCCGGGTCTGGGATGAACATCCCATGAGCTGTACGCATGTGCTCGAGGTTCGTTGCAAAGCCAGCGTCGTCGCTTGCGAAGCCCCGGCTGCAGAACAGACATTGGAAGGGCGATGCGCTTTCCTCGCACTCGTTGTCCGAGGCCTCCTCGTCGCTGCTGCTACTGCTGCTTCTGCTGCTGGTAGATGCCTTGCTGATGTCAACCTTTTTCTTGATCTGTGTGTCGAACGCATCGAGGGGGATCGGCGGTAATGATGCAATGCGCCGCTTGATGTTGTATACGCTGTTCTGATGTCAATTCTCATGATCTAGACCATAGTTGTGTCGGTTTCGACGTACTGCCATGGCTCTTTCATGTGTATGCGCTGCTCCTGCCCATTTTGGAAAGAAATGTGGCACGTAGTGCACAAGTAGGTTGTTGATGGGAGTGGGAACGGCGATTGCTCAGCATCCAGGTTGGAGGACGTAGCGCTTAGCATTGCTTCAGTGATAACTAAGGAAAAGAAGGATCAATTAAGATGTTCGCGACCACAGCGGTGAATTGATTGCTCGTTCCTATTGTCAATCACGATTGAAAAGAGTTGATTGAAGGAAGAAAGCTCACTGCGGGCGGTGTGATATATACACACGGCAAAGGCCGCTAAGGCTTAGCGAACACCCTCCGGTACTTACATACTCTAAAGACATTGTGTTACGCGCGGATGGGCAATTCCGAGTACATCGTAGACACAGCCGACTGAATTGAGTCATAATTAGTGGTTGGAGGACTTGCGAGGCTAACTGCAGGCAGAGTTGGATATCAAACTTATGTCTCAGAATGATTCATTCGCACTACTGCACAGCCATGGGATGGGACCCACAAACTTCCACATTAGGAATGGCGTTGCTCCACGCCGCGATAAATATGGGGTTCTAAACTGGGTTCCGCTTCCGACAGACGCTCTTTGCGGAGAATATATTAATTAATTACTTCGAAAGAATAGTTACAGCTCTACAAATTCCCTCCGCAAGATTTCGTCGGCTTTGATCATGTCCAGATACTTGCCCACCTTCTCAGTCATGACTTCCCTTTCGTACCCGAAGAGCTTGTATACCAATTTTCCAGGGAGGCTGTGTCCGAAGCTCTTCATGCTAATACTCGCATCTGCGTAGCGCTCCCAGCCATTCGACACATAAGGCTCAATGACTACTGCAGGTACACCCTTGTGCCGTTGCAAGACTTGCCGCTTGTAGTCAACAGGCTGCGCTTCAAACAATCGTTGGCAGGGGAAGCTAACGACTCGTGCTCGAACTCCTCTTGTCTTATTCAGATCCTCTGCAACTTCAAGTGCAAACGACAATTCTGCACCTACGCCGATGATAGTAATATCTGCGGGTTCAGAGCCCGGGGCTTCTTCTAAGACGTATGCGCCACGCCTAACACTCTCGCGCTTGGTTTGCGTAAGTTGAGGAAGCGCGTGTCTCGATGTCGAAATGATAGTCG
This sequence comes from Rhizodiscina lignyota, assembly GCA_010015805.1. Taxonomy (NCBI): domain Eukaryota; kingdom Fungi; phylum Ascomycota; class Dothideomycetes; order Aulographales; family Rhizodiscinaceae; genus Rhizodiscina; species Rhizodiscina lignyota. The sequence goes on from ML978133.1 coordinate 293,678, forward strand.
GAGTATTCTTCGATTCAATAGCCATGACCCAAGCGCCAGCAGTCTCCTCGCTGTCGCCCGGTCGGATGTAGAAGAGATTAGGCATGGCTCGATATAGCGCAGCCAGCTCGATGGGCTGGTGCGTGGGTCCATCCTCTCCCATACCAATCGAGTCATGCGTTGCGGCATGTATTACTTGTAGCCTCTGGAGAGCTCCCATTCTGACAGCAGGTGCAGCGTAGAGGTAGAACATGAAGAATGAGCTGGTGACCGGAATGATTGTGTTAGGGGAGAAAGCCGCAAGTCCGTTCGATATGGCTGCCATGGCGTGCTCGCGTACGCCATAGTGAACATATCGGCCTTGATATGTCCCGTCCAGACCACACGTGGTCCTAAGGTCCGGATGCTGGAATGCAATTTTGTCTGGATATGCCATATGCACGGATGGCGACAAGTCTGCCGTACCAACCATAAAACTCTTCACCTTTGCTGCCACCGGTTTGAAAACAAGCCCCGAGGCTGCTCGGGACGCTGTGGGTTTGCTTGGAAAACTTTCTGGAATGAGCTTCTGCCAATCCTTGGGCAGCTCTCCTCTCATTCGGCTTTTAAACTCTTCGGCTAGCTCCGGATGCGTTTGTGTGTATTCCTCAAGAAGCTTGTTCCAGCTCTTGACGTGTTCTTCTCCACGCGATGGGCATTCTGCGAAGAAGTTGCGCACAGCATCGCTGATGATGAAGTGCTTATCAGGATCCAAGCCATACAATCGCTTCATATTTGCGACATCTTCCACACCAAATGGCGCACCGTGTGCAACACCTTGGCCAGCGACCTTGCTTCCGAGACCAATGATGGTCCTGATGTTGATGAAAGTTGGCTTGTCCTTTGAGCGGCGTGCGCGTTCTAAAGCGTCTACTATGCCACGGATATCGAAGCAACCATCTTCAACATCGATAACATCCCAACCACAAGCTCGCATCTTCATGTTGACGTCTTCAGAAAATGTGATGTCCGTTGTGCCATCACAGGTCACCCCGTTGTTGTCGAACATAACTGTAAGATTGTTGAGTTTCCAATGTCCCGCCAGTGAAATTGCTTCTAATGCTACTCCTTCTTGCAGACAAGCATCCCCTATCATACACCATGTATGGTTCGAAACGACATCGAATCCGGGGCGATTGAAGGTGGCACCGAGGTGCTTCGTAGCGGCAGCCAGGCCAACGGCGTTTGCAATACCTTGACCAAGTGGGCCCGTAGTAACTTCAATTCCCTCGTGCTCTATCTCTGGATGGCCAGGACAAGGGCTGTCAACCCGATCGGAATGGTATGACTGCAGGTCCTCCAGCGACATTGCTTTGTAGCCTGTCAGATGGAGAAATGTATACTGGAAGAGACATGCATGGCCTACACGACGATATCAGCCGCCCAATCTCACATTACAGGCGTGGTGATAACAGACCATTCGAAAGGACAAATCGATCCCGATTAAAGTAGTCTGGAGTGTGCGGAGCATATTTCATTGCATACTTCCACAGTGCAACACCAATCGCTGCCATTCCAATGGCACCTCTTTGGAAACAAGTCAGCCTTCACAACTTTCAACGATTGTAGAGGAAATTTGCAAACTAACCCTGGATGGCCCATATTAAACTGCTGGCAGAGGTCCGCAATTAAAATCCTGAACGTCTCCAAAACGTGTTCCTCCTCTTTCGTCAACGAGTTTGGGGCTTTAGCCTCCAGATTGCGCTCCTGCTTGAGGCCATTGACGACAGCATCGCCATACGCCTTGTGGCCATTTGTGTCCGCAGGTGCGGTGGTTTGACTTGTCTGAATTGCCATTGTATGTCAAAGTTATGTCTCTGCGTGAAGCCGACAAGGAAAGGAGTTTGCGAGACATCGAGCTCGTTTTGAAGGTCTCTTCGATGTCTGCCATTGACTTTCCGCATCTTCTGCATACCCTCTCGGACCGTGTCTGTGGAGGAGGTTTCTTACCGAAGTCGGTCGGCCGCGGCACTGGCATCACCACTCTCTGGGAAAGGCAGTTCGAGGCACAGTGGTCAAAGGTGGAGTTGGTGGCTAAGTTGCTGTTTTGGGATGGGTGGAAATAAACCGGCAACAACCCCTGTAACGCCTCCGCCGAGGGGTCCCCGACGACCCTTAGACATCAGTGTGTAGCAATCCGATGGACGAAAGAAGGTGTTCGGTATGGAGGTAAGCGAGCGTTCGAACTCTTCTGCTTGAAGTGAGGTGCCGGCTCTGGTTTCCTTGTGCGGAACGATGTGCTCATTATCCCAAAGTTCACTCGCCAAGTTCCATTTTCTGTACTTTTGATTTCCATTTCACAGACCTTTCCTCTTCATTGCCTTCTCTCATTGTGTTTATATATTCTTTGAAATAATGTCCCCTTCATTACTGATAGACCAGCCGTCACAGAATGGTACGGCTCAGCCCTTGACAGCAGCGCCATATGGTGCTGGACCTCCGCTAAAGAATGGGTTCGAAATTCCGACGACCATTGAGGACGTTGCTCAAACAAATCCAGAGCTGCGAAACAATCCGTCTCTACAAGTAACAGCCGATCACCGGATCAAGATGGTTGAAGCTCCAATACACGCACCTGGGCCCGGGGAGGTACTTCTTCATATCAAAACCACAGGAATTTGCGGGTGAGCATTCTTCTGACTTATTCCGCCATCTGTGCAGCTCTGATACTAAGCATATAGGTCTGACATACATTTCTGGAAATCTGGGGCCATTGGCTCGCTCAAGGTCGAAGGCGACTGCATTCTTGGCCATGAGGCTGCAGGCGTTGTTCTGCAGTGCGGAGAGGGAGTATCAAGCCTCAAAAGAGGTGCGCTGTCAACTGAATGGCTCTAAATCTGACATGCTGATAAGTTCGCAGGCGACCGGGTCGCCGTAGAGCCTGGTGTTCCTTGCGGCCAGTGCTTCTTATGTTCGGATGGCAGATATAACCTATGCGAAGATGTCCAGTTTACAGGCGTTTATCCATACCACGGTACGCTACAAAGATATAAAGTGCATCCGGCAAAGTGGTTACACAAGTGCGTAGGATTTGCACGCTATCCCCTAGACTTGCTAATATATCGAAGGATACCGGATAATGTCAGCTTCGCAGAAGGTGCTTTGCTGGAACCGCTCTCTGTTGTATTGCACGGCATTAACCAGGCAGGCCTGAGTCTCGGTCGTGGGGCTGTCATCTGCGGAGCAGGTCCAATCGGATTGATAGCTTTGGCCGCCGCCAGAGCTTCCGGAGCACATCCTCTGGTTATCACCGACCTCGAACCTCGACGGCTCGACTTCGCGAAGAAATTTGTCCCAACCTGCAGAACATACCTTGTGAATCGCAACTTGGGCAATGAGGAAAACGCCGCCGCGATACGTCAGCTCTTTGGTAGCGATGAATACAGTGCTCCGCCAACAGTCCTCGAGTGCACTGGTGTCGAGAGCAGCATCTGCACAGCGGCATTCAGCGTCAGAAGAGGTGGGACTGTTATGGTCATAGGGGTGGGGAAGCCGGTGATACACAATATACCATTCATGCACATATCACTTGCAGAGGTGAGTGATACTGAACTGGGTTGGAACGCCGCAAGAAAGAGCTAATGTCAATTAGATCAATCTGAAATTCATCAATCGATATCGAGATACCTGGCCAGCAGGGATTTCTGCACTCGAGGGAGGCATTCTGGACCTAGGGCCCTTGGTTTCTCACGTATTTCCACTAGACGGTGCCCTGGATGCTATGCAAATGTGCTCCGATCTCAGCAAAGGTAGTATAAAGGTGCAAATCGTCGACAATGTAGATGTACTTTCAGCAATCGATAGATAGTATTGATACACCCTTCTCCGAATTTTTTGAAGTTCAGGTACTATACTTCGTAGTTCGCAACAATCGAAGTCGGACGGAATGCCGCCGCACGTCGGCGGAAAAACAACCGAACCAACCTCATGCCCACTTTTCCACCACAAAAACTTTGATATGCGTTTCCATTAATTTGGTTTCGTCACAAATAATAATTCTTTCCCCAAGAAGGCAATTAAACCCACCTAAGGGTTTCAAAAGGGCAAGTCAAGCGCCGCCACTTGTCGGATAACCTATCGGAGATGCCACCGTAAATTTGCGTGAGATCTACATTGGGCAGCTCATCCGACACGAAATAGTCAATCTGGGGTACGGAGACGTGAACAATCTGGGGAAAGGGTTCGGCAAGATGAAGCCGCCAGCCTGTGGGTCCGTAGTTGGTGTCGTGATCTGAAGCATGGGATACTCTGCCAGGGCCTTGGCCACAGATATATCTCCCGGTTCTCGTCTCCAAAATCACGGTTCCAAAATCTCTCATCACTGTTTCTTTCTTCAGCTGCATTCTCAATTCGCATCATGAAGTTCGACATCTTCGGACGTGGGTTTAGCCTACGCTTGGCCATCACGGTGGCCTGCGAGATGGCCTTCATCCTCTTTGGTGTGTCTATAATGCGTCGCATGGTATCACAGAAGTATCTAACTGCTGTCGAAAGGCTACGACCAGGGTGTGTTCTCTGGGATTGTTGGCAATACCGACTTTCTCAACGTTATGAATCACCCCAGTCCTGGATTACTAGGTATCATCGTCAGCATCTACAATCTCGGGTGCTTCAGCGGATGTATACTTAACTTCTTCTTTGGCATTTACTTTGGTCGGCGTCTTTGCATGTGGATTGCCATGGCATGGATCATTGTATGTTCCAGTCTCGCTGTGCAAATGCTTCGCTAATAGTACCAGGTGGGTGCTGCTTTACAAGCTTCGGCGTTCTCGGTGCCACACCTGATGGTCGCTCGATTCGTGACCGGCATCGGAACAGGCATCGAGACGTCCACTGTGCCAATGTACCAGGCCGAGCTTTGCAAAGCCCATCAACGAGGCCGCCTTGTTTGTTCAGAAGCCCTCTTTGTGGGTGTCGGAATCGTCATCGCATATTGGTTTGATTACGGGTTTGTCGCTATGCGCCTGGAGAGAGCTTCTGTAATATTAATCTGTACCAGGCTGCATTTCAACGATAATTCAATCGCATGGCGAGTGCCTATAGCTTGCCAAGTTGTGTTCTGCTTCGTAAGTACCAATGGTACGGCTTGCCGACGACAGTTGCTGATTTTCCAGGTTGTCATCGTTCTCGTATTCGGTCTCCCAGAATCACCTCGATATTTGTACGTGAAGGGCAAAAATGAAGAGGCCCTCAAAGTCCTTTGTGACGTGTACGACCATGATCCAAATCACCCGGATACCGTCAAGGAGCAGAATGACATCCTTGAAGCCATTGCTCTGGAGTCGCAACATACCGCTACCTGGTGGGATATCTTCAAACAGGACGAAGTTCAGACCGGAAAGCGCGTTGCCCTTGCATACGGCATGCAGTTTATGAATCAAATGGGAGGCATCAACCTGGTCGTCTACTTCGTTCCAACCGTCTTGCAAGAGAACGTGGGTCTAACGCGGAACTTATCCCTACTTCTCGGCGGTGTTATCCAGTGCATGTTCGTCATCGGTTCCTTTGTGCCGTCTCTACTCGTCGACAAGGTTGGCCGCCGGTGGCCCATGATGATTGGTTCTGCTGGTTTGGGCATCTCCATGATGCTCATATCTATCCTGCTAAGCTTCAAAGGAAGTTCCAACGAGAAATCCACGTCCGCCGCCAGCGTAGCATTCTTTTTCACATATATGCTGATATTCGGTGCGTCGGTTAACTGTATACCCTGGGTTTACGTCCCGGAGATTCTCCCGCTCAAGGCTAGAGCCAAAGGCACTGCTGTCGGCATTTCATCGAACTGGCTTTGGGTTAGTACTCAGTCCCATCATGTCTCCACTTACGTACCTGACAATTCCGCAGAACTTCTTCGTCGTCATGATTACTCCTGTGATCATCACAAACTTGCAGTATAAAGCTTACATAATATTCGTCTGTACTAACTTCGCTTTCATTCCACTGATTTACTTCTGCTACCCGGAGACAATGAACCTCACCCTCGAAGAGATCGATTACTTGTACACGAAGCCTGGAGTATCCGCGCGTAAAGTTGCGGACGAGTTACGGAAAAGCCATAAACAGCATGGAGCGAGCCCCGAGGAGGCAATGATAGAGCAGGAAGAAAGTGGGAAGAGTACTCCGCCATTTGACGTTCATGAAATAAACCACGAGAAACTGTAAAGGCGATATGCCGGTTTGGGCATAGTCGCCCTAAATTGGGACTAGTGTGGATTAGTCATCATACACGCAATCCTCTATGTCTACACAACAACTCTTGTACTTAGAACCTCCTCCTAGCAGATTGAGTTAATTTAATACCACTGCTCCTCTCTCTCCTTATTGACAGCCTATTATGAGTTGTCCCCTTCCCGGCCTGTTACGGGCCAGAAGAGGGGTGAATGCTGATATGCTGTGTCTTGCTCGTCGTACGATATTGTATGTCGGACCGACGGCGATGAAATAAGAAAGAGAATCAGAGCATTCATCACTAGTCAAAGAACATTTCTGATTTTCATTCATTCATATATTCTGAATATCTACACTTTGCTGCTGCCGTCCATACGCTATGAAACCAAAGAGGCGATGAAATCGGACGCTGCCTGTGCATGATTTGGAACTTCATTGGAGTGCACGGTGTCGTCGTCGCCATCGGCGCAGAAAGGATCGCCGCTATCACAGTAACTCTGGATGACGCTGGCGTACGTGTTCAAAAGAGCAAGACTAGCACCATCCGAGGAGCGAGCAAAGATTCCAGAGCTCGTTGAAGAACCAGCATCGAAAGACTGGCCAACGGTAAAGGTTGGATCACCGAAGACAGCGACACCGACGACTAGTTCAGACCGTTAGGACCTATTTTCTACCAAATTTGACCTGAAGAAACATAACCTTACTTACTATTTGACTTATAAGTGCTGCTCAATGGAGCCGGCTTGTCGACACCTCCAGCAAGTACATCGGTCATAACATTGCCTCCCTGGCTGTAACCCAGGAGAACAATCCGACTCGAAGAACCGCAAGCGCCAACATATGCGGTTATCTTGTCGATAGTGTCGTTGATTCCGTCTGTGACCGACTCCGGATAGATGGAATCTGAGACCTCTTGTCAGTTTTCGGAACATCTAGAAGTACATTGGTGGTCTCTTACCATCGCTGATGATGGCAGCTGGATAGTCAACCGCAACGGAGGTTGAGCCCGGCACGGCGTTCTTGATCAATGTCGACACTTGTGCCATCTTGCCTTCTCCTGGGTCTTCGTTGGAGCCGCGTGCACTGATGATATAGACACCAGACACGCAAGTGACTTGGCGAGGCTCCAGAGGAAGCGCAGCGACACCCGCGGCCACGGCCAAAGCGGCAAATGAGGACGAGATTCGGACCATGGTGTCGATTGCCTGTGCCTTTTGCGCTTTGAAGAGCAGGATGCAGATTTAATCTCACGATGCTCCGACTCTATTATATACTTCGTAATCTCGTTCCCATACTAACCTTCTGGCAACAGCAAAAGCCGTCAAATGGGCGAATCAAACTCACAAAGTTAGCCATGAAGCCCGAAGATGAGCTATGAAAGGCAGTCGGCTAGGTTTCTTCGAGTCCGTTTCTCGCTACCACTACGCAAGACGAAGATCTGCTGCACAGTTGTAGATCTTTCCGCCGAGGTATATTGCTATATGAACGAAGCTCCTACTCTATTGCGTTGTCTTTCCGGGCCACGCTTGTCGCGACATGCGAGAGAGTTCTCCACCGTATGGATTTAACACTATTTCAATGATTTGAATTAGGCAGAGGTGTCCGGAATCTCACATAAGGGCAAAGTTCTACTTGCTATTGGGAGGATAGCATAGCGAAGTGTGTTTTTGCTTGCCACGATCTGCATTTTAAGGTTATGCAAATGCTAGCTTTAAACAGGTAGGTGATCGTTCCAAATCGGCAGGTACCAAATTCGGTGCCGTTAGCTGCCGTTGTTCCAGTCGAGTGAGATCCAATAGTTCAACCTCTTCATAGCATGTGCAATAGTAGTATGTTCACACTGCTGTAAGAGTGCATTGCTGGCTCGTGGGGTGCGCAAACTGCTCATCCTCGGGGATTTGTTGTTCTGTCTGGCGAGCGCCCGCCGCAAGCACGGGGTAGGGGCCTTCCAAATGCGGTATCCATCCATTGAATTGATCACTGATTCGTCCATTTTGCATTTGCCCTTCTGCTCGCTGCTTTCTAACAATGTGCGCAAGGCTGGGTATGTGTGTTCATTAATGTTACTGTTCGTAATACGAAAGTCTGCAGGCGATGAATCCAGAAGCACTTCCCTGGGCTTCTCTAGACGATAAACGACTCTCTCTATCCAATGTAAGCGGTTGAATAAGTTCAAATTTATCATTATGTAGCTCGAGAGCAAATGGGATGGTGTGCGCTGATATGTATCACCACATCGAAAATATCACTACAAGATAGAGTAGTAGCCCACTTATTAAACCGTACGGTGATAATGAGAAACGATGGTTCTCCATCGAATTTAACTGCGGGCGTGATGTCTATAGAGGTGTGCCATTTCTGACTCTGTGTTGTGAGTTTCAAAGTTGGCCCAAGAAGTACTTTTCTCCTCTTCCACAAGAACGAGGGCGTTATTTTGTTTGTCACAAGGCCAGCTACACGAGCAGGTTGAGCTTTGAAAGGTATGAGAGATCTATTCTATTAACATTTGATTCATCAAATAAGTTTACTCATCTCCATGAGCATTGATCATCCATAGAATCAAAAAGGTATCGTTAAAGACGAATTTCGACATTGGTTCATCTCCAAACCAAGAGGTCGATTTGGTATCATGACCATACGCCAGTTCTATACATGTCCCTGCTCCTGCGTCTATCTCTACGTAGCCTCCCATGTGTCCCCAAGAATACAGTATCATTTCGATCAAGCTTCCTTTCCAGGAGAAGGAGGCTTCGAGTTCGCCGCAGAGTCGGATTGCGAGGAGTACGCCCTCAGCATGGTCTGGTGAGCCAGTCAGCGAAATCATGTCCTATGAATCAGGAGGTTCAACGTGTGGAAGTACTTACAGCAGCGCCCTTTGGCTCAACGAAAAGAGCCTCTGCTTCCACGAGCCTCACGGGGTCCTTGCCCTTCTTCTCCCCATTCAACCCCTCGACTTCCCACTCTTCAGGAGCCGGCAGCGTCTCTATCCAGCCCTTGACCCAGGCCTTGCGGCCCTCGACCTTCTGCGTCTCTGCTCGCAGGACCACATACTGCTCAGCCCTACAAGGTACCCGGTAGTCTATCTTGAGACTCGCCGTGACTCCGACCTTGTTCGGCAGCGCGGGGAAGCAGCAGCGTGCCAGGCCCTCGTCCAGCAGTGTAGCTAGCAAACCACCGTGTATGATGCCTGGATGCCCGCAAAGCGCTGATCCCAGATACTGTATGGTGACATACTCGCTTCCATCGCGAGTGGTGAATGCCAGCGGTGGAACCTCGACCTTCCTCTCGCCAAGTAGCGTGCCGCCAGTGAGGTTGAGGGGTCGTAAAGCTGGCGGGATCTTCAAATGTGGTCTCGAAGGAAGGAATTTCGGGTTATCGTAGAGGGATTGTGTGAGAGGATGAGATTGTATGTACGCTTCCGCCTCTGCGGCAAAGGACTCTGGCTCTGGATCGAAGAGCAACAGTGTCTCCTCGTCACTGGGCACCTTGACAATGCCATTGGCGTTGATGGAGACTTGGCCGGAGGCTGCTACGGCCATGACGAGACCGAGCGTGGAGTAGAAGATTGCGGCACCAACCCAACGAAGAAGTCGAAATCGCGGAGGCGGAGGAGGAAGAGGAAGTGCGAAATGCTGAGGACCTTATATGCCTAGTAATTAGTAAGAGGAGATGTCCGAGGCTCGGGCGAGGTACCTGAAGCTGTGCTCTGCCGCCGAACCTGGGGCGCGTTTATGTGCACATTTCTACGATACTGGAAGCTCTTCGGACTCAAGATAAGCGGTGAGGTCGTGGACAAGCGGGGGCCTGCTCGGAAGTGCGAATAAATTGATCGAGTGGCGTAGGAAGGAGTAGTCATTGGCAGAAATTTTAGAGTGGGTATGTCGAATTTGTCGTGCGTGGACCTTAGTCCGTGGTGGTTTGGCGTGTCGGGGGCTTCGCGGAAGCTTCCTGACCAGATTTGTAGCCGAGGCTCAGATACATTGAGACTTCCAGTCGGCCGTAGCGGTTGCTATTGTACACTCACCACGACGAATTCACGGGCATGCTTCAGGCAGCAGCTTTTGCACTCAGTTCTCAATTTCACGGATACTGACATGTGAAGTGGTGATGCTTGTCTACTGTGGAAGGCCAATTGGTGGTATGATTCTAGTGTAGTTACTGTCCTTCTACAATGCCCGCAAGAATGCGAGTCCCTAGGGGTTGTTTGACACGCAACCATCCTACTCGTCATCTTCATCCTCAAGAAGCTTTGCATAGTCCTCCGCTGATGCAAATGTTGGGAGCTGCTTCAGCTTCTTCCGCCTGCTCCGTTTCTGCTGGGACTTGCTTGGCTCCTTCGCAGATGGTTCCTCATCAGAGTCTCCTTGAGCGTCTGGTATATCCACGGGCACCTCCTCATCGCTACCCATCATTGCATCGTCTTCGCTGTCCAGATCGGGTGCATCAAAGTCATCAGAACCTTCTGCCCCTTCAGCTTCGCCTTCTTCTTCACCAACGCCTTCCTCATCGCCCGCCTCATCAATGCCATCGACACCATCGACCTCATCAGACCCATCTGACATAAGCCCTTCCATGTCGGAGAATCCTTGTTCGTCTTCATCGTCCTCATTTTCAATCTCAGGTCTTGAATTAACCAGAGCCTCCCAGATTTCCTCCTCATCACCTTCGCCATCACTACCAGCCTCATCCTTCCGCTTCTTCTCCTTCTTCTCTTTGGGGGATTTCTTCTTGCTCGGCTGGTTGAAGTACTGGTGGAAAAAGACTTCGTCCGGCGCCACTTCCTCGGCCTTCCTTAGCCAGAACGACTCTGTGTTCAACGGCAGCTCCGTTTTACTGCCGTCTCTCTTCTTAATCAAGAGGTCGGCTGCTGCACTTCCGACCATTGGCTGCATGATTGAGCTTCCACGTGTGACGTCAGTCTTAGTGCGGGCATTTCGGTACACAAAGCGGTCCAAGAAATGCATAACTGTATGCAATGATGGATCTGGTTTCGATGGCATTTCCCCAGAAAGAAGAAGCCGGGATGCGAAGAGTGAGACTGAAGGATGGAAGTGAGACTGAAATGGTAACTGCGCAAGTTAGCTTTGAACCCATACGAACCAAGGAAACTTGAACGAACCAATTCCCATAAACAGCTTCTTTCTGCATTGCTGTATTCTGGATCTCGCTTTCGGCCGTCGTATTGAATGTGAGAACCCGTAGTTGTCCCATTATGGCCGGTCTTGCCATCCTGTACTGGGCTGACACCCTTATCGGCATCTACGAAGGTCTCCTCGTCACCTCCTGCAGCCTCTTCAGGTTGATCCAACATGCCCTTGATGCTCGGGAACGTCGTTTGTAGCTCGCCGATTAGATATAATACCCCACACGCGAAAGGCGGTTCGTGAAGGGTGATAATTTGCAAGAGCCGCTTGACAAAGGCCTTGACTCGCTTTATGCTAACGTCCGACTTCAGGGACCGATAGAGCAGATTCAGATACAAAATTTGCTTTGAAGAAGTTAACAAACGAGGATCCAAGAGTGACTCGTAAAGGACTCGATAGAAACGGTCCGCAGAATGGTGCTTTGATGACGATATCTGTTGGATGAGCAACAGGGCTTGGACGCTGGTATTGAAATTTGCTGAGTGCGTGATGCGAAAGAGCGTATCTAGCTGCTCTACGAAGTGAGCATCGTCAGTCCTGGCGAAAGGATACGCTCTGTTGACGCCGGTCAGGACCTGGGCAATAATCTTCTCGTTGAGCTCCGCGTTTGCCACGTGCACTTCCTCTTGCATTTTCTCCTGCATTTTCTCTTTTTGTCTGGATTTTTTGCCAGGCGTGCCACCACCTCCCTGGACCAAGTCGCTAGCAGTTGAACCAGGTGCGGAGCTCTGGGGTTTGCCAGGATCTGTCATCTTCAGGAGGCCCACAAAAAGTGCAAAATAGATGTTCAGCAATTTGTTGGCCACTTCTTGCTCTCTTGCGCTCAAGACCGTCTGGTTAAGAGTGATGACCGCATAGTACTTCGCATGCGAGTTCAGGCCAGGCCGTAATAAGCATTCCGATTCAATCGCAGAAATTATGACACCTTTCATGACCGGGTGCGTAACTTGGAGCTGCAACAGCAGGTAGGACGCTCGTGAGGCAATTTTCCTGTCCTTGTCACCTAGCTTGTTGATGAGAAGTCTGAGCAAATTCTCCTCTTGCTCTGGCTTCTCTTTCAACAGTTCCCAAACATACGTGACGGCCCGACTCCGTGCGTACTCAATCTCGTCGCTGCACCATTGTTCGAGGACTTTCAAGAGGTCAAAGTACGTCCTCTTGAGCCAGTCTTCGTAAGCCCAGGAGATCAGGTGCACATCCTGGAGATTCCCAGGTAATGGCCACCCTTTGCGCCATTGCACATGCTTCCCCTGGAGTGCGTTGATCAGATCTGGCTGTTTGGCGAAGGCCTTCAACTTTCGATCCGGAGGCAATACAACGCCTTGACCGAGAAGGTCCTTGAGAGCGCTCAAGGCCATAAGTGCTTGGTTCCTGCTCTTCTTCTTCGCCAATCCAACCAAGTTCTCAAATGCCTTCGTAGTATGTAGAGGAGATTCTTGAACCAGCAAGGTCAGAGCGGACACCTTGTCCTCGAGAGTACCAGATGACATGATTGTAGAGAGAAATTTATGCGAGGATGAGGACTTCAGGTGAGTGCCAGAGTATTTCGTATTCTCCTCCTCAAGTAATGCCTCCGCGTACTCCTGCAGTGCATTGACTATGCCAGAAGGTGGGACGACAAGTTTTTTGACCGAGGGGAGGGCAGGTAACTCAGTGGCATGCCAGTCTGGCCGCGGTGCAAACTAAGAATTTCAGAGTCAATGACGCATTTCCACGCATTTGCTCGAGGACGTACAAGAAATGTATTGCCGCGCTTCTCCAACTTCTTGTCAACTGGCAGCGAGTTGGTCTCCCCACCCGCCTGCTGTTCTTCTCGTTTAGGTCTCTTTCGGCCTCCATCGTGATGTCCGGGTCCAGGGCGTTTCTTCCCCATTGTTGCGTGAGGTTGTTGGCTGCTTTGTGGCTTGCGTACAGGTTCTGACGATTTGAAGAAGTGGAAAGTTTTTGTGTGGAGATATCCCTGCCCGGAGCTCGAGCCAATCAGAGCGCGATCACGCCGCAGCTTCTTGAATCACCTTGTTGGCTATCCACCTACAAACCATTTCCCTTTCAGCGATATTTCTCTCTTGTACATATGTCAACCATTTTCACGCCGTCTAGAACTTTCTCGTACAGGTGGTCTGCTAACCCACTTGGGCACATTCGACACTGGACACCATCAGGACCGTCAAATGCAAAAAGGAGGCGGCTTCATGATGGCAGAACAAGATGTTCGAACTTTTGGGCACCAACCGGGGGAATCGCTGTTGCCGAGGAAGGAGAAGACAACTCGACGGCAATGCTGAAGCGGGCAGGCTTCGTACGGCAATCCCACTCCGGCGTGTTCCATCTCATGCCACTCGGTCTCAAAGTTCAGGAGAAGTTGGAGCGCCTCATCGACAATGCAATGCAAAGCATTGGAGCGTCAAAGCTCTCCCTTTCATCCATATCATCTGAAGGGCTCTGGGAGAAAAGTGGAAGGCTTGCTAAGTATCCTGAACTTCTTCGAATCAAAGATAGAAAAGATTCCCGCTTCATTCTTTCACCTACGCACGAAGAGGAAATCACGGAGCTCGTTTCTCCGCTAGTAAAATCATACAAGGACTTGCCACTTCGACTCTACCAGATATCCCGGAAATACCGTGATGAACTCAGACCAAGGCAAGGCCTCTTGCGGGCCAAGGAGTTTCTAATGAAGGATCTGTACACTTTCGACACCACTCCGGAAAACGCCTTGCAGACCTATCTGGAAACCAAAGCGGCATATGAGAGATTCTTTGACAGCCTTGGCCTTGGATATGTTGTAGCTGAAGCTGACTCCGGAGCCATGGGCGGAACCCTCAGCCACGAATATCAGTTCATCTCACCGATTGGGGAAGACACAGTCGTCCGGTGTACTAAGTGCGACTTCATCGCAAACGAAGAGGTTCTCCCTTCGGACTTATCAGACGGCATAAGATCAGCGACAGCGACAGAGGAACCTAGATGTCCAAAGTGTTCCAAGGGGTCACTCCGAAGCGAAAGGGCGATCGAGGTCGGCCATACCTTTCACCTCGGGACACGCTACAGCGAACCGCTTAACGTAACTGTTGCAGATCTATATGATCAGCAAGTACCACTTCAGATGGGATGTCATGGGATCGGCATCTCGAGAATCATCGCCGCAGCAACATCACTATTGTCCACCGACAAGGGGCTCCGATGGCCGTTTTCTCTCGCTCCGTTCAAGGTGGTAGTCATGGATACCCATGGTACGGAAGACGATGCGATGGCCGTGTACGACGCCTTGTCTAAGCCTCACCCTGACCTTGACGACCCTGGTGTATTGAAGGACGGCGAGATCATACTGGACGATCGCGATAAGTCACTAGGATGGAAATTGAAAGATGCAGATCTGATCGGATACCCAATCGCAATTATCCTAGGCAAGAAGTGGAAGGAAACGGGCTGCGTTGACATATCCTACCAGCTACCTCGGCAAGAGCATTGGCCAAAGAACTATGGTGCAGCCCTTCGCTCTATCATACAATCTATGGCTCAAAGCATGGGAAAGACGGGCTTCCGGGCCTCACAGGTCTTTCTTGGTAGTGAGAGTCACAAGATTGAGTTTTGATGATCGCTTATATCCAAATGTACTATTACAATCATCTTGCTTGCAAATGTCAGCGGGAGTATTGCTTAAGTCAGCTGAAGAGCACTTCTTTAGCAGTTCGCACTCCGCAAATTTCTGATGTTGCAGAATCGTAACCTCATCGCTCTGCTCGCCTCTGGCGAGTCTTCTTGCCAACGGTATTCGCCTCCTCTTCCTGCTCTTCTTCGCCTTTCTTAAGTGGAACCTCCAATCCCCACTCTTCTATGTCATACCAGTCCTCGCCATCACTCATCTCTCCAACATGACCCTCTGCCTTTGCCCACTTCAGAACGTTCTTACGCTTCCGATTCGCAAGTAGAAGGCCGTTGTGCAGCTCCTCGACGCCACGAACAATCTCTTCCTGTTTTGCAACATACATTGACAGCAACGTTCGCGCGTCTTCAGCTTCCTTTCGCGGAAGACCAAAATCGGCATCCGGTGTGGCAGCTGGCGGGAAGAGAAAGAGAGGGTGTACGGGCGGAATCTCCTCTTCGTTTAACTGGGCCGAGGTGATTGTTGGTGAGGATTGTGAGGATTGCTTGTTCGCTTGAGCTCGTGTCCTCATACGGTGAGAAGTTGGTTGTGAGGTGGAGTCCTCGTCTTCTTCGCCGTGACCCGATCCCACGTCCTCGATATTTGTCGTAGTTTGTCCATTTGATGGAGTTCCCTGTTGGCCATCCTGCATGCTTTTGTCGAGCCCCGTTTCTTCATTCGATTCTGTAGCTTTGCCGGGACCACCAAGCTCTTCATCCGCTTTCTTTTGGTCGTTTGGGCTTATGCCTGGGGCACCATATCCTTCGGTTTGCGCATGAATTGCTATCCCTACCCCATTTTGGCCGGCTTGGATATCGATTGCTTGTTCCGTCCCATTAGTCAGGGTAATGCCAGCTCCGTCGGCCATTTCAGTGTCAGTATGCCTTCCAGCCGCCGGATGCATGGCATCCCCTGCTTCTTGTGCACCAACCAAGTTTTCGCTTGATCCATTTCCACTTTTTGGGTTGCTAGTGTGCGAGTCGAGGCCAACAAATGGTTGGCTATGTCCTAGGTTCCCAAACCAGCGGCCGCCCAGCAACAGATCATCAAACTCTGTATGCATCACTCCGCAAGGCGCAAAAGCAGGGTCGCCTCGCAGAGTTGTCAATAGCCTCTTCAATTTTAACAAGTTCTTCTGTTCTCGGCGGAGGGTGTCGGAGACGTCTATGATCATTTGGTCGATGGCTTTAGACTTGTAGGCAGGCGCCATACCAATGTGGTTTGGAAGGTCGGATGCAGTTGTCAGAGGAGCGAGGATTTCTGCAATATGAAGCATAAGCACTGTGCGCAGGCTGGGGAATCAGGTAAACTGACCTTCGATTTTGATGTCTCCATATATGTTGTCTTCAGCAGGTGATATCTCGGCTTCCACATCATCATTATCATCCTCCAAGATCAGATCTCCGTCTTCATCGTATCGAGGTGGGTTGCGGTAGATTATGTTTCGTTCGTAACCCGCGTGGTTTATCTTCTGAGAGGATTTTAGCGCTAACAACTCAGTAACCATCCTGTCCACATACCCTGGAGTAGACGGATGGACCTGTCCCAATGTTCAAGCGACCCTCCTGAACATAGCGCGCATCATGCCTCAGTTTGTTGCCGCGATTCGTTGGTCGATCGATCGGGTCTTCGCCGTCCGAGTCTGCCAATTTCAGAGTTAGCATTTGCTTCAATTGAAGGGCATGGAACTTGAGGGTAGAGAAATGTCTCACCATCATTCAACCGAGCCAAAGTCCTCTTCATCTCGACAATGGTGTCGACAATTCGCGCTTGTGCTGCTGCCATGTTGGGTGGTGGGATCGGAGAATCTGCGAATGCGAGCTATTGGTTTTGGGTGAGGGACATGAAAAGCAGCGCAATAAGCGCAGTCTCGCGATGATTCAAATGGCTAAGTTCGAAAGTTGCATAAAGAGAAAGTGGGCGCGGTGATGGAGGAGAGATCTAGTCGGTCGCGGAGCTCCACGTTCTTGAATCTGGAATCGCGTTAAGTGCAGGGATATTCGCGGTCCGTGCTCCACTGACGCACCGAAGTCTTGGCAGCCTTTCGGGACTTGCCATATTCACCTTCCCGTGACATCGCGTCTGAAAGTCCAGCGATATAGCATAAAGACCGAGTGAGAGAAACACGAAACTACTGGAGAGGCATCTCTGTGGCTAGCTGCACCCTGCCCGAAGTCCGCGTTTTCGCCGAATGTACCTACTTCAAATTCATCATGCATCGATGACCGGTCTCACCATCTGATACGTCGAAACCACGGCGATGGACGCATATCCTGAGGAATATGTCGAGCACAACCTCCCATTCATAGTGTTGTTTGGTCTTGAACAAGAAGATGGGTTCGAGGATGATGCCTATGAAAGAGCTCTGTTGCGAACTGGTGGCTTTATCGTCAAGTCAGAACTACCTCCTGTTTCGGGAGACCAAGCGCAATCCCTCATTCGAGAGCTTCTGAAGACCGATGCAACTGGCCAGGCATGGAATGGGAGAAATGGATCGGGCCAGAGCACTAATATAGGATTCAAATTTCATCAAACGGGGAGGGTACGTTGACCTATGCTGGAAAGACTCCTTTCATTACTCATGCTCTGGACAGAAGTATGTTCTCCCTCCTCGCAAAGCCAACCCGCCTGAAAGTTCCTTTGGAGCCTCATCACCTAGAAGTCCCAACTCGTCGCCGCCAGCATTGGTCTTACATTCTCCATTGTCTCCACTTTCTCCAGACTCCCCTATTTTCCCAGATGGGCTGATGTCCCATCTATGGCTCAAGAAGCACCAGAACTACGTGCCATCAACTTTGGTATCGTTCTTCAACTTCACATCAAACGCAAATCTCAATTCGCTGAACGACAATCAATTGAAATCGGATATCAACCAGATTAGCAGTGCGCTGCGAAGCTCAGGCTGCAAGACACGGCACGTTGTTGTTTTGGTCAGCGACAAAAGCATCGCAGCAGCTCCTGATGTTGAGGAACGGCTTGCAGGTGTCAGACGATCGACTGGGTTGGATCCCAAGAATTCATTATTCTTCTTCCCTCCAGCCACGTCCAATGTAGAAGTTGCAGCCTTTGCAAGTTCGTTGTTGTCCGCGCTCCAACCGTATTGCGTCGAGTATTATCGCGATCTCACCAAGCACTCGCGGCGAAAGAAAGCTCGCGGAACCATTCCGCCGCCAACCGCTCCACCAACGAAGGGAACGTCTCAATCACTGTCTGCACCGGGTTGGAACGTGCGCTACGAATTCAAGCTCGGTGTATTTGCCGAATTTCGCCAGGAGATGGACGCTGCAGGCAGACACTACAACTTCGCGCTTGACGCGCTGCTGAGTGCTGATGGGATGTTTGAGACTACTGCCAGTTGGTCGCCCAGGTGGGACGAAATGCGACTGCTCGCGGATGCGACTTGCATTAGACTGATTCGGTCCTTATTATGGAACACTATGACAACGCAGGCCGTACAAACTTGGATACGATACCGTGACCGAATTAGAGAGATTGTTGACAAAAGGGGCAAGGGATCTTCGAACTATGGCTGGGAGGCGTGGGAGTCGCGTTGGGCCAGAACTATGGCCGAGCTCATTCAAAGAGCGGATCTGCTGGTATTTTCTGTGCCGTCTTCCTCCATGGAGTCTGAGACGTTATTGGAGAGGATCATCAATTATTTTGCGCCTCCTGAGAAAGCAATACCACTCGGTGAGAGGCTTCCGCCATGGCATCTGCTGCACCACGCTGGCTACTGGATGGCGCTCGCTGCGAATCATGCCGAGCGGAGACGAGACCTGGCTGAAAATCTAGCTGAAGAGGATAGAACGCCACCAGGGCAATCACCCGCAGCTCTTGTTGCCAGCCGCCACAATACGTACGACACTTATTTGTGTCCGGATCCCCACGAGGAGTTCCCATTTCCCAACCAGAAGGGCTTTGACCACTGCTTTGACATCGTTGAGAAACTTGATCATTCTACAAACGAGTTTGCGATCAGGCGCCAGCAACGATTCGTGGATCAGCTGAAGCTTCGCCAAAGCAAAGAATTAATGCGCAACAATCAATTTTCGGAGGCTTTGAATATTCTAGAACCTCTATGGAGGGGAATGATGTGGCGGATAGAAAAGTGGTGGAGCCTCGCCTATGAAATAGCACTTGCGCTGCATGAGACGGCGAAACGTCTCGATCATCGTGAACTGGCTGTGGGGACGAGTTGGGAGCTACTCAATGAAGGTATGATGAGAGTTCGAGATGTCTGATGTTTGTGCTCACTGTGGGCGTAGTATTTCCCCCTCCACCTGAGAGCGCTCGTGATCTCTCACTCTGCTTGAGTGGTGGGCATGCGGATTCTCCATCCAAATCAAATTCCACTCTTCATTTAAAGGAGAGTGAGATCATTTCTTTCCGTAAGGATGAATCGCATGCCATGTGGAGCATACACTGACGGTACACAGTTTCCGTCGGCTTCAATTTTGCATCTGCAGAAGCCCACGTTGCAGATCATCTGGAATGTCAACTATCCTTGACTTCTCGAGCTCACCAGGGAACTGCGCCAATAACATTCTCTAGCGTCTCAATAAATCTCGACGGTCCAATTGAGCAAATCAACTTACATCACTCCGCCGCCGAGGCTAAGGCATCATCCTGCGTCGTCCAAGTAGATCTTCGTGAAGAACATACTTCCGGAACCAGAGGCCGTGTCAGTGGCTCTGCTGATCTGACAATGTATCCAGGCCACACGAAAGCCTTTACTTTAAGCGTTGTTTTTAGGGAATCCGGTGATGTAGCGGCGCGCCTCTCAACGTTGACAATTAACACCGGTAACTTCAACCTCACTTTTGAGGCAGATGTCCAAGCAAAGGAAGGTGTCGCGGCTTGGTGGCAAGACCGCCCGGCAGGCCTCAGACCGAAGCGGATATTGAGACAAGACCCGCATACGATCAAGATCCTACCCAAACCTCCCAAAATGGAGATTGCTATCATAGATCCAAAACAAGTCTACTTTACTGATGAAGTGGCGATATTCAAAATAGAACTAGCCAATATGGAGGAGGAGGAGACCGAAACAACCTTGGAGGTCAGGTTCCTCGACCGAGCAACAGGCCATCTGGATTTTACTTGGGGCCCGGAGCCTCACATCAAATCAGCTCAGGTCGGACCTGATGGACTTCCAATGTCTCCTACTGGCCTTCCTGGCCACCACATAGGAGATCTTGCTGCTGGAGAGCAACGAGTCGACACTGTCTCAATGAAGGCGCCTTCGATCCCAACGGAATGCATACTGGAGATAAAGGCACTCTATCACTTGAAATCCGATCTCGAAACCCCAATTTCGAAGATATTCTCCGCAGACATCAACTTCCTTTCGCCATTTGAAGCCAATTACGATCTTACCCCACAGGTCCATCCCGATCAATGGCCGAGTTACTTCTTAGTTGATGAGATGGAAGGCCGAGATTTTGATGATAATGATGCAGCCGACCACGCGTGCGGCCTGTCGCAGAGATGGTGCTTAACAGCCCGTGTGGCATCGTTCGCCGAGGAGCCTCTCATCATCCAAGACGCCGACGTATTTTTGCACTCTCCTCACGGAAGCATAAAGTGTGACATCACGAAGTACCGACATCAGGCCGAATCGAGTAACGAGATAGCGCCGCAGGAAATGCATGAGCGCAAATTCACCATGGATATTCAGAAGATTAGCTTGGAGGACCGGCGCTCTTCAGCTCTTGAAATGAGCCTTCAGATATCGTGGCGGCGTGCGAGTGCCGCACATGCGCAAGACAAGCTCATCACAAGCACTCTTGCAGTCCCGCGACTTGTCATTCCGAACAGCGAGCCGCGTGTCCTGTTCTCAGCTCGAGCGTCGCCAGTAGTTCCGAGCCTCATGCTTCTGGACTATACGCTGGAGAATCCGACGAATCATTTTCTCACATTCGACCTGACAATGGAGGCAAATGAAGAGTTTGCACTCAGCGGACCGAAGCTGAAAAGCTGCAACATTCTACCCATGAGCAGGCAGGTTGTGTCCTTCAACGTGCTGCCACTGGTCAAAGGACAGTGGATCACCCCTCAGTTGAGAGTTGTAGATCGGTACTTCAACAAGACTTTGAAGGTGCTTGGGACCGAAGGAATGAAGGTTGATAAGAAGGGAATTAGCCTGTGGATTGATGCCGAAGATGGAGATGATGAGACATAGTGGAATTGCTTCAGGAAGGAGAGATACGATCAATGTTAGAGAATCATTCATGGGTCCTGCATCCAAAAGCCAAATGATGCAAGGCCATTCCACAGGGTTCGCTTTCTGCATGTGATTGCCCTACTCGCCTGCCATCTCCTTCTAGTACCTGAACGATATGGCACATACACCTGACCTGTAGCGCGATTTGGATGTTTGCTGAAACTCTTTAAGCAGCGCATTGCAACTTCACCGAATTTACATATATACAGCAACGAGTGGGATAAGAGCAAGCATGAGCTCGTAACCTTCCCTAATTTGTCTCGGAACTTTAAATCTGCAAAGGCTGCAGGAATTCCTGCAGCCTTGCTGAACTTGCAGCTGTCAGGATCTCTCGCTAGACGAGTCATGTTCAGATGCACTCACATTAAACTTTGTGACAAGCTCCTTCTATTGAGATGCGTTTGAAGACATGCAATGCCTTTAAAGCTGCCCTGATGATATTGCAGACGCGCGGAAGGGAATCAACTACGACCAGAGTCGTTTGTATCGAGATCTTCATGACCTGATGAGCATAATTGGTCAGGTTCCTGCTCTTACGCCGGAATCACAGACGGAAGCATCGAAGCGTCGAATTCACCGTAGGCGAGCGTTCTAGCGCGTCAATGGCACGTGGGTGAATGAGTCTTGTCTTCAGAGTGAAACAGAGACTCAGTGCAGCAATGAGATCGTCCGAAGTAGCGAAATGAGGTGCAGGATGTGCTATTGTGTATCTTCATTGGAGAGTCTAGGAATTGCCACTTTCGCGACTCATATTAAGCATTGCTCCAGTTGATAGCGACGTCTCTGCTTCCTTCAAGACGAGTGGTCCCTTTCCCAACCTCCAGCTCGAAACTGACACGAGTGACGATGGTGGGTGAACCCTTAACCCACGCGGCACCTTAGGGCCTGAGAGTCGAGACAAGCTGGAACTCGGAAAGGAGGTTTTCAGCGGGTGTGGCTCATGCCTTGCTGCTTCCGATTGGCTGCGGGTAATGAAACATCTCCTTTTCGGCTTTCTCTTCCGCGTCAAGCAGATCAAGCATCTGGCTCTGCCGTCGTCCATTCCATCCATGGCAGCTCGCTCCGCATTGCGACATGTTCGAAAGTCAGACCAGAGCACGGTGTAGGATATGTATGGCCACTTCGCGGCACCTACGCATCTCTCTTGTCCTCTAGCTTTCTCTATAGTCGACCCTCCCGGCCTGTGGGACCTGCGGTTGGTCTCCGGTGGGAGTTCGTCACAGACATGGGTGGTTCTCCTTCTGGCACCTGTCACAGTGAGGTGGATTGCTAATGCGCGTTCCTGGAGGTGCGAGCTGCAGCTCTTTTTGGCAATGGTGAGCTCGAGGGCGCGTAGTGAAGAAGATCCTGGCGCTCAATCTGCGGGTCGCGTCGATCGCCTATCTGGTTGTTCTACGGCTGAATTTATTGTCTATTGTCAATCTGGACCTGAAGAAGCTCTCCGTGTAGCGATGCATGTTGGCAGCCTCGGCCCTCACGTTTCTTGGTACCGAGCGGGCAACGGCTTGGGGCACTTCACGATTTATGGCTTCGCCTTTCGCCGGACCTTAGAGCGGCGCGAGAAGGCAATTTAACAACCTTACTCCCACGTGTGAATGGGGCTATCAGTTCTCCATCAGTCCCAAGCGTTTAGTGCCGTTCTTCGTCAGTGATCGTGAAACATAGCGCCGTTGCCGGCGAAGGCGACATAGCAACGAAAGAACGTTCGCAGTCCATGGGATGTATGTTCTGAAGAGACTTTTTGCCTCAAGCGGACGTGTCTCGACTTGCTTCGGGTCAGTGTGTCGTTCCTCCGGACGATTATACTTTCGCAATGGCTGACGACGACAATACTGGGCCATTTAGAAACGACCAGCCCAGAGTATCGCTCAGAAGAGTCTCAAGGCTTGCGGCTTGCGGCTAGCAACCAGATGGTGCCGAATCTGGGTCCGAGGAGGCAAGAAATTCTACGGGAAGGGAAGGAGGGCGCCGTCCATTTTGTATCATTGGTTGTCTTCGGGCGACGGCAGAATTCCAAGATTAGCATCGGTGGCTTGCTGAAGAAAGAAAACCTCCGCATGCCCTATCGCTGTCTGGATTGCCAAAAGTGAGATGCAGCGCAGTAATGGTGCGTGGTGGAGATGATGTGTTAAATGCAAGCTGCAGGAATCGGGGTATATGGGAGCGCGACGAGTGGGCGGCGGCATAGAAAGGAGAGCGCTCGCCCAGTCCCTGGGTCGAAGATGGGTGTACACGTATGCTATCATGCTCTGTAGGTAAGTAGCTGTACTACGTGAGCGAGTGTAACGATCTCGCTGCCGTGCGCGCAGAGTCTCGAGCACGGCAGCAGCCACTGCCTTATCTTGCACGACGGGTGAAGCGCATCTCGAACATCGCGCGGAGGCCTCAGGTTGACTCTTTTTTTCGGCGCTCACGGTCCCCTGTCTGGCATCCCTCGCCCTGCATGTGGGTTGACGAGGGCTTGGGGGGAGCCTGTGCAGTGGGAGAGCCCCTGAATGGCAAAGTCAGTCTAAAAGCACGAGGCCCGCCAAACCGCGCCGCGCTGTGCAGTGAGTGGCTGATCCTGCCGGCCACTCAGTTCTTCTAAAGGAGGCCTCCCGATACTACTACTCTGACACGCCTTTTCCTGCTCGCACCTCTGCCCACGCGTTGCCGGGCATCCCTGAGTTGCAGAGGCAGCACATCCATCACTGCAAAATTCCTCTTTTAATCCCGCCAACTCCCCGTTTCGACGCGCGCTGACACCGCACAACACTGTCCCCTCGAAATCAACAAACATCGCTGCCTCGAGCAACCGCGGCAGCGTCGCGTCCGTATCTCGCGCAACTCACCTCCAACGACCTCTCTGAATGAACCTCCAATCACACCCGCCCTCTCCAACCCACATTCCCCGAACAAGCCGCACCCACATCTGAGACCGCCCGGACCCCCGGATTGAGCGAAACGTACGTCGCACATTGTCCGCAAGGGCGCCGGAAGGCCGAAGTCCCAGCAGATCGGGAGTAGACGGTTGCACAGCAGCTTCTGTCTATCCGATCTCTTATCACGTCCGCATTGTCGGACGTTGAGTGAAGAGGGGAGCGAAAAATGGCCTCGTCGCCTCCCGGCTCACCTGCCCCCCCGGCGGCACAGCGACCTATGAGCGCGATGATCAGGCCGAATAGAAGTTCGAGTCGCATGAGTGTGAGCAGCAAGCAGGGTGGAGGAAGCAGAGCGTCTGATGAAGATGGGAAGACTGCAGTCAAAGTCGGTACGTGAAAGAGCCTCTCGCGGAAGGCGCGTTCCAAGACATGCATCGCCGTTGTTGGCTGACAATATTTGTGAACTTATAGCCGTTCGTGTGCGACCTCCATTGAAATCCACAGACCCTGGATACGATCTCATTCCACAGCGCTTCCGCGGCTCCACATGTTCAGTGACCACTCAAACAGGTTTAGCTGTTGAATCTGGTCAGGGAAGGAAGCTATTCGTCTTCGACCGCGTATTCGGTGAAGATGTGGATCAGGAAGGAGTATGGGACTACCTGAAAGAGTCTGTCAACTCCTTTGTGGAAGGCTACAATGTCTCAATTTTGGCGTATGGCCAATCCGGCGCGGGTAAATCATATACGATGGGCACAACAGGCCCGGCAGAACAAGCAGACCCAGTCTTAATGGGTAAGTCAAATTACCCATGTGGAGTGACTTTGAGAATCTTTTGACCAACTCAACTGGCAGGCGTGGTTCCTCGTGCTGCATCCGCTCTCTTCGAGAAGCTTACCGGAAGTTCAAATCGCATGTCTTCGTCTGGTCTCAAATCGCCAAAGCGGTACTCAACTCTGGGCTTCCAGAATCTCGCTCAACCTCAGCCCGTAAATAATGCCAACAGAAATTGGCAGATGCGGGCGACTTACGTCGAGGTATGACCCACTTACTCCAGTAGGGATTCGTGGTACGTTTTACTCACATTGCCTAGATCTATCAAGAGCAGCTCCGGGACTTGCTGATATCAGAAACTACGCCAATGAGCGAACGGCCACAAATCGCAATCCGAGAAGATACAAAGGGAAGGATCCTCTTGACTGGCCTCCAACAAGTGACTATTAATTCCGTGGAGGACCTCCTTAATGCTCTTAACTTTGGCTCCTCCATTCGCCAGACCGACGCGACCGCTGTCAATGCTCGCTCATCTCGTTCACACGCCGTCTTCTCCCTCAACCTCATCCAAAAGCGCACAAAGGTCACGTCATTGCAAGACAAGCGCCGCTCAGTGCCGCTTGAGGCGATGTCTGGAGACTCTTGGGTGACTGTGGATAGCAAACTCCACTTTGTCGACTTGGCCGGAAGTGAACGATTGAAGAATACTCAGGCTTTTGGGGAGCGAGCAAAGGAAGGTATTTCGATCAATGCTGGCCTTGCTAGCTTGGGCAAGGTCATTTCCCAGCTGTCTTCTCGGCATCCTGGATCACACGTCTCATATCGCGATTCTCGACTCACCCGCCTACTTCAAGATTCTCTCGGTGGTAATGCCATCACATACATGGTGGCTTGTGTCAACCCTGCCGAATTCCACCTGAGCGAAACTCTCAACACCGTCCAATATGCGCAACGAGCTCGTGCGATACAAAGCAAACCACAAATTCAGCAAACGTCTGATGACGGTGACAAGCAGGCCGTAATTGAGCGGCTTCGCGCAGAAGTCTCTTTCCTGCGTGATCAGATTCGGCTCTCTGAGAAGACGGCCCGCAAGGATGGCGATCCTCAAGAATTCAACGAACGCTCACACGAGCGCGAAATGGAGCTTCAGAACCAGCTTCTTGATATCCAGGAAAATTATCGTGCCTTAAGCCAGAGACACGCGAAGCTCATCTCTGAGATCACCAAAGCGAGAGATGGCGATACTGAGGACTCTGCCAATCTCAAGGAGGCCATTGGCGAAAGTGCGGTAGATCGTCTGAAGCGCTCAACATCCTTTGGTGAAGCCGTCGAACATGTCGTTCTCGAGTACGAAAAAACCATCCAAACTCTAGAGTCATCGCTATCTAGCACTCGTTCGACTTTGTCCAACAGTGAAAGCAGCTTGTTGGAGAAAGAGACAAAGCTCGCGTACATGGAGACTGTTCAGGCGCAGCTCCAGGCGCGCATTCAAAAGGCTATGGATCGAGAAGCAAATGACGAGAACTACCTTCGAGACCTGGAAAGCCGTGTCGTTGGCGCGACAACTGGTGAGGAGAAGAGCAACGCCGCCATTCAGAGCCTGCGCAAGGAGCTGAGCAGAGCTCGAGAGAACGAAGCTAGTTGCGAAGAGTACATCTCAACATTAGAAGAGCGCCTTGCAGAGGCAGAGCAGGACCATGAGATGATGCAGCGTGAAATCCAGCGACTAGAGCACGTCGTTGAGAGACAGCGAAGCATTGGCAAACTTGACAATCTCCTGTACGAGCTCGACAACATCCGACGGACCGACTCCAGAGCAGAAGCGCATCCT
This sequence comes from Rhizodiscina lignyota, assembly GCA_010015805.1. Lineage (NCBI taxonomy): Eukaryota > Fungi > Ascomycota > Dothideomycetes > Aulographales > Rhizodiscinaceae > Rhizodiscina > Rhizodiscina lignyota. The sequence goes on from ML978133.1 coordinate 320,337, forward strand.
ACTGTCAATGGACATTCGAAGAAGGACAGTGACACTTTCCACTCCATCGCCGAATCAGACCAAGAGGGCATGGAGGAGGGCCAAGCGCCTGAAGTACAAGAGCCTATCCATGAAGTCCCTAGCGAGGCGGAAGCTGCTGTCGAGGAAGAGACTGTCGAAGCCGCCGCTGACGTCCCAGAGGATAATCTACGAGTCGGGCGAGGCAACGATAGTGTTGACCTGCCTCAGAGCCCTGCTCAATCTCGCTTTGTTGCCGACAAGCTCGAGTCCGTGACGCAGGAACTTTTTGACCTGCGCATGGAGCACGAAACCACAGTCACCGACTTCGACGAGCTCCAGAGGAAGTACGAAGTTGCGCTGAGCACGCTGGCAGAGATGCAGGATGCAGTGGAGGAGGCGCGCCATACGGCGCGTCCATCGTCTTTTTTAGCGGACGCGGGGGTGAATGGGCACACAGAAGAGGATGGACAACCTTCATCCTCGCGTACCTTGTCTTCGGAATTATCTTCGCATGGAGAATCGACGGATACTATGGGCAACGCGACACCGACGGTAGATGAAAGCGTCACCACGGCAGATGACAGCGTCACCGAGGCCGGCGCCGAGAAGGAGGCAGATGCAGAGAAGGAGGCACCAGCAGCAGCAGAAGAAGATGCGGAGAAGAAGGCACCGGTAGCAGCAGAACACGATGCTGTCGATGCTGTCGATGCCGTCCTTGCGGAGGAAATGGAGAAGCTGAAGAGGGCTAACTCTGAGAAAGAGGAGACGATGACTGAGTTGAGCAAGCAGTATGTCCACTTGCAGGAGCAGCATCAGGACATATTGGACTATGTGGAGGAGCTCAAGGCGGAAGTGCAGAGGGCATCGTTGAGGCCTTCTTCGCCATCGAGCATGCTTAGGCGTAAGTCCAGTCAAGTGATGCCTTCAGAGCGTGCAAACCGATCTGTCACAACGTTACGCTCCCTAGCCACAGAGACGTTCGAGAGCGAGCCGGACAAGATGCAAAACTTCGAGACGAACCTCACTTCCGTCGTACATGAATTGCAGAACCGCTCCGAACGCGTCGGTCTCTTGGAAGCGGAGCTTGTAGCAGCGCGCAAGGAGATGGAATCGAAGATGCAAATCATCTCTGGTTTGACGAGGGAGCGATCCAGCTTGAAGTCTTCAACACCACTCGACATTTCCGTTGTTGCGCAGATGCAAGATCAACTCAGCCAGAGCGAGCAGCAGATCCGCACATTGCACGAGGCTCACAACGCTCGCGAACTAGAGCTGCAAGACCAGATCGAAAAACTCAAGTCGGCAATCAGCGCTGCGGCTACGGCTACTCCTGCCCAGACGCCTGGTCCCGATGCTGTTCCTGGGGGCTTCCCAGCTACTCCTGCTCTGGAAATGCAACGTGAACTGGCACCACCAGCTGGTGAAGGCCAGCAGCAGAAGATCGTCGAATTGCAACGTGAGGTTGAAGAGTGGAAGTCAAAACACAACGTGTCCATGGAGTCGATGAAGTCATCCGAAGATCAACTCCTTAATACAATCAGCCAGCTCGAGACGGCGCTCAAGAATGCGGAGAAATCGCGTGTGGACTCGCCAACAACTCCTGAAGTGACTGAAGGTGCAGCTGCCGTGGTTGAAGGAGATGCGTCTGTTGACCCGACCCATCGCGAAGTCATCTCACAGCTACGTGAGAAGGTCGAAGAGTATAAGAATAGCGCAACCGAAAACGCCTCGAGGCTGGCCGAGCTTGACAAGTCGTACCAGAATATACTCCAGCAAGTCGAAGAGGATGCTCGCGCAAGGGAGCTCACAGAGAAGGAGTTGGAGACGCATCGCAATCTGGTCTCGAACCTGGAGGGCCAGCTGGAGGAGCACAAGTCTGCAATGACCGCTTACCAAGATGGTCTAAAGTCGATCCAGGATGGCCACGCAAAGGAGATTGATGAGCTCAACTTGAAGGCTCAGACTGAGGCTAATGAGAAGCTCGCCCAGCAGATGGAGGAGCACCAGAAGGCTCTTGCTTCGGTCAAAGAAGAGCTTGCAAAGGCACAGAGCGATCACCAGAAGTCGACCAGCAACTTGCAGGCTGAGCTCAAGAAGGCCCAGAACCAGTTGCTGCATCTCGTCGACAGCATTGCCGTCGCAATGAACCAGGAGAGCGATTCTACGAAGATCGAGTCGCATGTACGCCAATTGGCAAACGAGCGCAAGAACCTAATTTCCCAGCACGAATCCGTTTCTGCAGAGCTCGCCGCACTGAGGAAGTCCTTTGAATCTTCCCAAAAGAATGTTGACTCGCTAGAGTCGAAACTTAGCGAGCTCAAGAAGATTAATGAGGAGACAGTTGGCGAGATTCAGCGTATTAGCGAAAAGGAACAGAAGAGCTCTCGCCTCGTCGAAGAGCTGGAGGAGCAGCTGAGCTCCAATTATGACCAGCATCAGGCTGCAAATCACAGGCTGTCCGCGTTGCAGACGGAGCGCCAAGTCAACCTTGAAGAAGCGATGCACGCAAGGAGTGGAATTGAGAAGGAGTTGGAGGAGTCAAAAGCACTGATTGCTTCGCTTCAGGTACGTTCCATTTCATTATTGTGTTTGGACGGCGGAATTCTAACAGGTAAACTAGATTCAATTGAGTGAGAAGCGTGGTTCACAGCGCGTGTCGGGAGAGGCTCGCGATGTCAATCTCGACCGCTCCAATTCCTCATCAGGAGACCCCAACCTCAGAAAGAGCACCTCTCACGGATCCTTACCTTCTCCACCTCCCGCCATTCCTCTACCACCGCTACCGGGCAGCCCACCAAGTGCCCCCGCTCCTTCGCCGCCCACTTCTCGTCACACAAGCAAAGATATTGCACAAGCACAGCTCGTCGAGGACCAAGAGGCTCGTATTCGCACAATCGAGAAGCACCTCTTCGCAGAGAAGCAGCTTACTGCCACTCTTGAGGAGGCTCTCACCGATCTTGAAGCGTCGAGCACCAAGCTCAAGTCCGAGATGGATGGTTGGCGCCGGAAGTGTGTTACCCTAGAAGAGGAGCTCAGTGGTCTCAAGAAGGAGAGGAACACGGCTCGGTTGTCGGTGCAGCAGCTCGAGGAAGAGCGCAATGCGCGTGCACGTGTGGAAGCGGAGCGCGCGAACCTCGAGGCTCGCATGGCTCAGCTGAGCGCGGCGACGAGGAAGAAGAAGAAGAGCAGCATCAACTGCTTCTAATGAAGATCAACGGACGGACTTTTCACTTCACTCCCCTTCTCTTGCTAATTGCTTGAGATCGCCCCCGAAACGGCTTTCTCGTTCTTTGCACTTGGATTTTTCTTGCTTTCGAGCTACATACCCCTGACAGCAAAATGACAGTTTCTCTTTATCACCGGCGCGTACAGACAGACACAGGTCGTTCTTTTCCACGTCTCCTTTCAAAGACCGTTTTATGGCGTCGGGTGCAGTTTACAGATTGAGGCCATTTGGCTGAGCGACGTTCGAGCCTGGTCCACTCACTTGTATCTATAGCTCTTTCTGGCGGATACTTTCACTTTGCCTGGACACACGCTTCGTCTACTCGAGCTGATGGCGTGGGTGGATGTTTAATGGCCTTCCGCAAGGCCGCAAAAGATTGTCGATATTTCCCTTTGATGGTTTGGACTCTTTGATTTTCGAATTTCTCACGATTGAACGGAATGGGAAAGGGAAAGAACAGCGGCGATGGATTAATGGCGACAAGCTTTTTCTCATCTCAGATGGGCTCCCCAGTTTTAGTCGTCTTTGAAGATGTATGATAAACATAATCCGAACCAATGCAATCACTTGGCCAGAATTCATACTTCCGTCTAATAAGTGTTTGCTAAGTTATCGAAGTGGGCCGCCCAGCAACCTTGGTTGGTGGCCCTGGTGACTGTCGTCGTTAAATTGGACAATATTGATACTGCCGCAACGAATAAAGTATACCAGCGGTTGAGTGTATTTCTATGCATTTTACACTGGAAATAGGATTGAGGTGGCTTCTGCCTCTGGTGCACCCGTTGATGTGGGGCAGGTCAAGGGAAAGAAATGCCTCTTCAACCTTGACGAAATAGTATTATTACTCTTGCGCTCAAATTCTAGAATATGTATTGAGAACATTTAAACATCACATGCACTACATATTCACGTGGCTTAATTCAACAGTTCCGGGTCAACGCTTCAATCACTGCCGAACTGTGAAACTTGGATCTCACACGACAGCTCCGACGCCGCAACTCCAATTACCTTCTGCATATACCACCATGTCCCTCCGCTCGCCATTGCAGTCACAGTCTCAATTCAGTTATGACACCTCCACACCTCCCCCGCCACCGCCGAAGCCATCGACGCACTCGAGCGGACGTGGAACGCCGTTGACAGGTCCTCCCCTTCCACCTCCTCCGCATGGCCAGTCGCCGCATCCAAGCATAACCAGCAATCCGCAAGGCTATTCAGGATCACCAGGACCCAATCCTCCAAATCAGCATGCATTTGAGCAGGAGATTCCGCCACCAGAGCCTGGCTGGCTCCCGGACATTGTCAAGCAGCAGACGTGAGTCTTCCCCGCATCTCCAATTCTCAAACGTCTCAAACGCTCACGTCTACACACAGCACGACGGACTTGACAACCCTTCTGCGCGACCCCAGCCTCCAGTCCGCCCTCCTCAATAACCCAGCGACCACACATCCCTCCCTCCCAGCCAGCACCGCGCAGCTCAACGCCATCCTCGCCGCAAACCTCCAGCTCGCACAGCAACTCGTCTCCCTCGAATCGCACCTCCGCTCACGGCGCGATGCCACACAATCGCGGCTGCTCGCGCTGCGTGCCCTGGAGCGACAGTGGCGCGCGAAGCAGAGCGAGCAGGACGCCGCGCTGCGGGACTTCAGCGCGCCGGCGCTGTACCAGCGGCTTGTGGCAGCCGTGGGCGAAGGGGATGAGGTGTGTCGGGGGATGGAGGAGAGCTTCTTGCATGCGAGGGGTGGAGCTGGTGGGGAAGGGGAGAAGATGAGCGAGAGGGAGGTGATGGAATTCGTGAGGCGGTATAGGGAGGCGAGGAAGATTGCGTTTTTGAGGCGAGAGAGGAAGGAGAGATGGGACGAGGGTAGGGTTGGAGGGTGGAGATGATGGGCTGTCGATTGATTCGGTTCTCATGTGATAATGAGAATTACAAGCACACAGACGAGAATGGTCACGACTCTTGGATGGTTGACATGGCACTGATGCAGAAGGGTGGAATATCCTTTCAAATACATTGGTGCTATGGTTAAGCTATCTAGTGCGGGAGTGACGACGAAGCTCATCCATTCAGAAAGCAACAGATGGCTTGCGTTTAGCAGCCACGCTATGTCGGGATTTGCGTCTACGTCGACCTACGAAACTGTTCGGCGAGTAAGTAACAGGTTTGCAAAATGCAATACAGGAAAGATGGGTAGATTGGATGGATCAGGTCTCCAAAGTGATGATTTGAATCTTCAGCGGATAATCAGGAAGAACGCAGCAAATCGTGTACTCATCAGGGAATATGGCAGAATTATATGGGAGTTACTGACCACGGGATTGGCTCCAACGCTAGCTGAACTGAAAGGGTCCTATTCGAATAGCACAAGAATTAGTCGATGTACATGACGTGGACAACGTTGTCTTGTGCGAAAGGTCTGAGATGTGCGAGGCCATCTGTATCAGGCTGTCACCATTTCGTTAGCCATCGTCCACAGCTCTGGACAAACTAACGGGACGGACGTACCTCATTAAATCAGAATTTTCAGTGTTAATGTTCATTTCGAGCGAGTCCTCGTTACAGACTCGCCGATCAAACAGTGTGAATAGCTATCATCATTGAAGATGGCCTGGCAAGGGGGGATCGCATGATAGGAACAGCACCTACTCTGCAATTCAGTCAGTTGCTAGTCTTCCAGCCACACTCGTACAGCAATTTATGGACGGTTGTAAAATCAGCTGACGAAATCTCAACAAGTACATCCCCAAACCAGCACCCAGGAGGTGTACAGCCTCGCTTTTGCGAACACTGGTTGGAGTATACGCAGTCTGTCCGCCCGTTCGTTCAAAATATCTTCATGCAGGATCGAGGGACAGGAAGGAGAGCTGTGTATGTGGAGGCGCATACCTATATCAGCCAACATTAGCTACGTATACTCCAGACGAGCACAGAGCAAGACTGATGATAATGCAGAGAATTCAGACAAGGCTGAAACAAACGAAGGTTCATCAAAGAAATTCAGATTGAGGAATGCCTTTCCGGTCGGGTATTGTCATCACTGGAGGTGGTGTGTATGCAAAAAGATTTGCCGTACCTTTACTAGATTATTGAACTAATCGACCGGACCTACAAGAAGCCGGAAGGAAGCCAATGAGTCGGCCTATATCTATACAATGTCCCTTTAACATCTGTCAGTAATAGGTCCAATGAGAGATAACGTGGATGTTGAAGTATGAAGACTGGTCATGGTAATTCTAGGTTTAAAGTGGTCCTTCATGATGGATAGGATTTGGATTGTTCGTTGTCTTTAATCATTCGTGTTTGGTGAGAGAAACATGTAGATACTCACATGGATATACACATATTGTGATTGAATTGAATTGACGACCTAAGTTGTCAGTAGCTGGAGTAGTGGAATGAATGAAAGTAGATCGTCCTCGAGGTCGAAATTCTGTGAAAAGAATTGGAGCAGAAGCTTTGGCCATCATCGGTCCACGGCATACGGCTTTTTCCGTTGCCGTAGAATACCCGGGCGGCCCGACGAACCATTTGAGGATGCACGTGACGTCACTGGATCTTTAAATATCCCGATTGTCGATTTTCTGTCTATATCTGCAATACGAGATGGCTCCCAATAACGACGATCATGTCCAGAAGACGAGCAATACACTGAAGCCAGAGCCAGATGAACAACCGTCAGATACACGTTTCTCAGCAGAGGAAGAGGCTGTGCGTTTGAACTAGACTTTCTGTCCGTTGGAGCTCAGTTATGCTGGAGAGACAACTGACTGTCAGTAAATCGTAGGCTCTCTTATCGCAGTCACACGAGCAGAAGGCAACAGCGAACAACTTCTTCACGACTGGCAGTTACTCAGACGCGATAACGCGCTATGGCCAAGCAATTGCATCGTGTCCCAACTACCTCGATTACGAGCTCGCGGTCCTGCACTCCAACATCGCTGCCTGCCACCTCAAACTGAAGGAATGGAAAGAAGCGGTTGACAGCGCTTCGCGAGCTGTGGATGGTCTGGAAAGGCTTGATCCCGTCCCCAAACCCAAGGCAGCAAATGGGAAAGATGGCCAGACAGCAACGGAAGGAAAACAAGGACAGGAAGTCGTAGAGATTGACGATGAGACCGAAAGGCGTTTGGAAGACCTGTCGAGGACAGGGAGGAGTCTTGACGACGTTCGCAAATTACGCGTCAAAGCTCTGCTTCGTCGTGCAAAGGCGCGATCAGAGCTGAATACGTGGGCCTCGCTTCAAGGTGCAGCCGAAGACTACAAGCAGCTGTCGAACATGCCATCACTAGCGCCGTTGGATGCCCAGACCGTTCGGAGGGCGCTCACGGAGCTTCCACCGAGACTGGAGGAGGCACAGAAGAGAGAAATGGCGGATATGATGGGCAAACTGAAGCAATTGGGTAATGGCATCTTGAAGCCCTTCGGCCTGAGCACTGACAATTTCAATATGGTAAAGGACGAGGCCAGCGGAGGCTACAGCATGCAGTTTAACCAGGACAAGTGAAATCCGAGCTCCGAAGTACAGTCGTATGTGCAAATGCCGTCTCCACCCAATAGCTACTTACCCGTTTGGGGCTCGCTTGTCTTCCATGCCTATTGGACGACTGGCCGGCGCACCATACACTGCGTATTCGGTAGGTGATCACAAAGAAAGCCTCGCCCCGCACACGGCCGTGGGTCTGCGTAACGCATGTGTTAATCGGCGCAGCCATGCGATTCGTGATCAGTGAACACGTTCTTGCCGCTGGAAACTGGAGTGAGCCTGGTGCCTGGTCTATCAGGCGCATACGTATGTATGCTCGGATCCTCTGCGACAGCCCCCCACGCCAGGCTGACTTGCAAGCTTGGAAGCCTTCTAGAAGGAAAAGCTTCGCCTCTGCCGAGTTGCTTATCCTCTCCGTTCGGTCGACACTGCCTGCCGATCGCGGATTCGCAGCATTCCACCTTAGTCGCTGCATCGCCCCGTTCCGTGCTAAGACGACTGCATCACCGCGATCCTGCGTGATATCATTTTCTATATAACAACTCTTCTCCTCTACATTCACCCGCTTCTCCTAGATATGCCTTCCTGATAACTATGGAGGACAAGAAAATCGACGAAAAACCGCCTTTCAACGGCGCTGACCCTCCAGCTTACGAGGGTCCAACAAATGGACAACCCCCACCAGACTTTGAAGATCTAACAGCGAGACTGAACAACTTGAATCTATCGCAGTCCTCTGCAGTTCCAACTCCGGATCAATGCATCGCGCACCTCAAGTTTCTCGAGGCTCTGCATCAGCTTCGTGAGAGCGTTGCCCAGACTGAGGGTCTCTTCGACCTCATCTCGCCACCTGAGAAGAAGTCCGAGAAACCATCTGAGCAGCGCGAGAATGCTGAGGCTCAAGTTCGGGTGCGAGAGAAGAGATGGGCTGTCTACGTTGCCAGAGCTGTGGATCGCTTCGAAACCTGGTGGAACATGTGCATTCCATCTACCGTGGCTGGCACGCCGTCTGACAGACTCACTGCTGAAGTGTATCTTGCAGAACAGAGCCCAGAATTTCGACCCCTCAAGGGAAAGCCGATTATGCAGCTTTCACAGGATCAGTTGCCACCACTTGGTATTAAAACAAAGCCAGATGTCCTGTATACCTAACTGACCTCTATTAGATGTCTTGATGGTTTGGCACAGCTACATGCTGAACCCACGCTGCTTCTTGGAGGACTGCATCAGATTCACAAAGCTTGACTTTTATGCGACACCTTTCCCATTTCAACATATCGACCAATGCATTGACAGTGTCACCTTCGAATATATCCCAACTGCAAGGGCTCGATCGCATTGGGAGCAAGCGACCAGTCGAATGTGGGATAACCTTCACGAGCCGATGGAGAAGACTCTACTGTGTCCCAACAGCGGCAACGGCACGCCGAAGCATTTCGCCTCCTTCCCTTGGACCTCGGGCGCGCGTATCCGCATTATGGAGAACGGAGAAATGAATGGCGGTTGTGGTTATGCTGATGCTGATTTTCAGGGTGTCTGCGAGACATGCAGTGTCAAGTTCACTCATGACTATCTTAGGGTTCAAAAATTCCGGAACGATCTGGTTGCCTGGAATACGAAACACTACCCGCTTCCTGGAACGATTCTTGGACGTCAGGGTCTACCCGAGCCAGCTACCAAATACACTCAGCTACCACCCGAGTGCTGGGTTCCGAATCTTCTCATTTCCGGCATGACAGTCTTCGACACTCTTGAAGGCGCTACGAAGCCCGACAATGACGCAGCTACAATGACTGACGTTAAAGGTGTCTTCGAGGCAGGTGTCAAAGACCGGAAGACTATCATTGCGCTGGGCATGCGCGCAGGCAGACTGCCTCCATCTGCGCGCACTGCTATTCGCCGCATGCTCAATCGCTATTGGTTCAACTCGTCCCCATTTGCACTCGACCTCGTCGGTGCTGTTGTCCGACAGGGCTCTTTCATCGACAAGATGCATAACATCGACTGGTTGCGTTCTCCGGCTCTCCAGAGTACGATGGTGCGACTGATCGAGAAGTATCAGCGCTTCTTTGGCATCATGAAGGATAATCCGTGGAAACTTGCTGTCCCGACCCTTGATGTTGATCTGGCCTGGCATACACATCAATTGACTCCACAGATGTATTATACATACTCTGTGAAGGCGACTAGTCAGCTCATCGATCACGACGACAAGATTGCAGAGGCCGACCTTTCCGATGCGTTCGAGTGGACAAGTAAGACATACTCGAAGATGTATAACGAAGCATACTCCCAGTGCAATTGCTGGTACTGCGAGGCCGTCCGCGAAAGTCACACTTCTACGTTCTCGCGAATGACTAAGAAGAGCGACATGCGCCAGCCTGACGAGGGTTGTCCATCAGACCCACTCAAGTCCGCTCACATCTCCGCTCACAATGCGGTTCGCGATACGGACTACACTGCCCAGGCTAGAGCGAGAGTCAAGGCTGCAGAACTGGACAAGGCTTACCACAAGGCTTGTGCAAGAGCAAGGAAGAAGGGTCGCACCCCTCCTCCGAGAGACGATTATTTCTACGCCTATGCGTACGGCTATCCATATTTTTTCCCTCTTTATTACCCTTACGCCGTGGACCCATGCATCGGGGGAGCTGGTGTATATGCCTGTGATCCTGCAGGAGTGAACACGGGTGCAGGCAGCTACGGCGCTTGTGCTGCAGGGACGTGCGGCGGAATGGCTGCTGCGGGCGGTTGTGGTTCCGGGGGCTGCGGAGGTATGTTCTGCCCCTTTTACTTATATACAGCGAGTTGCAGAGCCGGCTTCCAAGGATTTTCGATCGTCGATTTTCGAATCTCAGCGTCTGACCCCTTTCGATGTCACAAACCTGGAGTATCTACATAGGAACATAGGCCGAGAGTCATTTGATTCAACTAATCTATAGGATTCTTCCGGGATTTGCAATGGCTAGGCCTGCCTTGGGCCAGACTTATAGGGTAGGCAAAGTCCAAGTCCTTCCAGGACAGATCTGGTCACCGCAAATGACTTCTCCTAACAGCAGCTTACCGAACAGACTCTGAGATTCGAAAATCGAACATCGAAAGTCGAAAATTCTTAGAAGCTAGCTCCGCAAACTTCTGTAGCATTGATTTGTCAAGTTCATGCGTTGCTAACGAAATCCCTTAGGCGGTGGATGCGGCGGAGGCGGAGGCGGATGTGGAGGTGGAGGTGGTGGCGGATGCGGCGGTGGCGGAGGGGGAGGCTGCGGAGGAGGAGGTTAGATCTGACGTTTGGTTTGCCAATTCATATGTTGCTAACGAATTTCTTTTAGGTGGAGGCTAGAGAATAGACTTACTCATGAAATTTCCTTACTGCGATGTCACGTGGACTTCACCGGCGACGATATTGCCCGAGGGATTTGATGGCATAGGGAAGTGGACGTCGGAATGAAGGCTAAGAGTCTGGGTTTCCTTGTATTATTTAGTGCACTCGATACCTTTCTCAGTCCAATGACGGCCGTGTTTTTGTCTTTTCTCATCCAGTCATGTTACTTGACCTGGTGACAAGCCTTTCTCGATGACTATTCAATCACCCCATGTTATGGGCGCCAAAAGCAGTGCCTCTGAAAATCATTATAGTGACCTATATCGTAATGCCCTTGCTATGACTGTGCCTGAATTCTAACAAAACAAGAATGCTACTCTACTGCTCTCTCGACCACCTTCTGATTACGCTCTTTCTTCCAAACATATGCGTATGGTAGCAATTCCTTGACACACACGACATTCTCCGTCCCAAGCTCATCAACAACGATAACGTCAATGTCCGAATTGAGGTCAAACATCTGCTGGCGGCACCTCCCGCATGGATTGATTACCTTCATAGCAGGATCGCGGTCATTATGGACGCGCTTTACTGCGACCATGAGGAGCAAATCCGCAGGTAGGACGCCTGATGCTGCAGCTGATCCGATAGCGACGGGCTCAGCGCATGGCCCGCCGGTGAAGTGAGAGACATTGATGCCGCTTCAGAGGTCAGCTTAGACGTCTACTGGGAGTATGAAGGCAGTGTGGAATACGTGAAGATTCGCGAATCCTGGGAAAGACAGGCTGCTGAAACACAGTGCGTTCCTTCGGCGGTGACTTCGGGAGGGAGATTGCGCAAGGTAGCTTTAGCTGCTGAAATGAGCTTTTGAACAGCGTCGTCGTCCGGTGCCATGGTATCGGAGCAAGGGGTAAACGTAAGCAGATGAACTTTTTAGTACTGTGAGGACAGAAAGAAACGAAGCATGTAGACTCAACGAAAGATGAAAAGGCTTTAAGGATTTCTTTGTGGAGTAATACACGACACCGGTTCCGGGGGCGGTGATCAAATTAGGCAGTCTTGACGACTTGGGAGAAAAGAATAATTTTCTACTCTTCATCGTATTATTATACGTCTCTTGTCTTGATAAAAATAAAAAGGTCTCGGTTTAAAATGGCTCTGTTAGACATTTCGATTATATTACGAGAACTTTACTTAAAAACTGGTATCGTTCCATAGCTGCGTTTAACAAGAGATGGTGTGGAGGACTCGCAGGGTATGCAGACGCATTGTGATATCACCAAGTTACCAGTACTAGACTTCTTGTAATAAGAGCAGATTGGATGAATGAAGGCTTGATGTTTACATAACTATCGCTATGATGTCGAGTTTGGAAATATGTAGCTCAGTGATAGCAACGTCCGATCCATGTTGCAGTCGTCCTCATCTGCCACATCCTCCAATCTACCACATTCACTAATCCACCACATCCACAGCTAATGGAGGCATTGAGATGCATCCCCACTTTGAAGAGTTCCAGAGGTGCAAAATTACTGCCTTATGGCAACGATACTGTTTTTCTCAAGGCAGGACCAGGCTTTTCCATGTTCGGGGACACACTCCTTGCAATCGGATTGTTCAATGCGGCTGCTACTGTAGGTGCAGCGCCCCATTCGCTATCCAGAATTCTTCGTACATCAATTTGGATTAGCAATCCCACTGCCAATGGACCCACTATCGTATTCAACACGATGGCCCAAATGGCTGTAATGAATGCTTCTGTGGAGAGATAGCTTGTCTGGTTGTATCCAATTTGTATGATGAGTAGACCGATCTCGCCGCGCGCAACCATCGCCAGACCGACCAACATGGTTGGAGAGATAACACGCTTCAGAAATGGAGTCGGCCCCAAATCTTGCTTGCTCTTTCGGCTGGATCCAATGCCGTATCTGGCGGACAGAGTCCAGAGAGGAATATACAAGCCAACGATGAGCTTCGCCAGCATCATCACAATAGCGAAGGCTACGCCTCTCCAGATTGCTTCGCCTGTCCACATGTCCAAAAACGGCACTGCAAAGCCAATGCTGGCAAAGAAAAGAGGTTGCAATACGTACTGTTGCACGCTGGCCAAGAATTGATCGAAAACCTTGGTGAAAGGTGAGACTTCGGAATCGTTGCAAGGTCCAGTCGTAGCCGTTAAATAGACTTGATTCGCCGGAGGACTTGGCAGGTAGGCTAAGAGCATCCCAGCTAGAAAAGCCCCGTACAGTACTGAACTTCCAGAATATGCGGAGATAGCCAGGAAAGCGCACAGCACACATGCCATGAACATCAGACTAAAAGCGCGTCCCAACTTGAAGAGGCGAGGTTCAAGAAAGTGACGAAATGCCGGCGTTAACAAATACTTGGCGAGCAATGGAGTAACGATACTCATCGCGAAGGATGCGACAATGGGCCGTCCGATGAGCCATCCGAGATTGATATTTGCGCCTCCCGAGAGTGCTCCCAGGTTCTGAATTACACTCGCCATGACCAAGCCAGCCACATCGTCAATGACAGCGGCGCTGAGAATGACCGTGCCTGCCTTCGTCTGGGTCATGCTTACTCTGCCGGCAGCATCCTTCAGGACCACAAGTGTAGTCCCCAGAGATGTGCAGGAGAGTGCCGCTCCAACGATAAAAGCCTCGAGTGCGCCGTAGCCATATGAAACATAGAGGATTAAGAATGATAGGGCAATGGGCATAGCTGACCCTGTTGTTGCTACTATCAGGCTCAAAAATAAATTTTGTTTCAAGAGATCGAGTCGTGCTGTAAGGCCACCTACGAAGATGTTAGGTATCTTGGGTATATTCCGTGAACGTATATTACCTTCGAAGACGATGACGATTAATCCAACATAGCCCAAGGCTACGAACGTCTCTTGCCATTCAACATGTAAGATATTGCTGAGTGGCCTGCCGTATATTATTCCCACGAACATCTGCCCGATAAGGCCGGCGCGGAAGACCTTGTTCGCCGCCCATTCTGAAATCGAAAGGGCAAGAAAGAATGATATCAGGACAAGGATTTGGATTACTACTAATTATCAGACCTAAACTTAGCATCGAAGAAAGCGGGCTTCTTACTGTCTGGCTCCTCGTATGGTAGAAATCGGTTCGTATCAGTCATTCTCACAGAAATCTACGGAAGTAGAGATTGCTTCAACAAGCCTTGAAGACGCCATCAAACAGGTTTCAGTTTTCTACTGCGAGATCCTTGGAGTTAATTATCTGTGAGACAAAGATTGACTCCAATTAGATCGTATTGGCTGATTTCGAGGGAAGAGGCTAATAGGTCGAGATCGCAAGATGTCGACAGACGGCACGAGGGTTGATAAATCTTCCGCTGGGCGGGCACTAGGGCAAGCCCACTTTAGGGGGCTTTCCCCACTTAACTTAGGGACCAGCCACCTAGAATTCTGCAGAGGGCTCCCAAACGTGCTACGTCTGCATTGGAGAGCCACGAGTGACAATCATTCGTTCCACCAAACCCAAATGTACTAAGCATCAGAATGGATTGGCTCTAATCTGTGGAGTATTAATTTATGTGTTACATAAAGCTGCTACTCTACTAATCCGTCATCAATCTCCTGAAAGATGGCCAGACCTATTCTACCCAGCGCCGTTCCAACTGCAACGGCAGAAGCACCAACGGATCGCATACGCTTGTACCCTTCTGCATCACTCACGCCACCCACGCCTATGATCTGGATATGCTGAAGCTCAGGGCGGGCTTTGATAAACTCTGAGAGAACCCGAACATTCCCTAAAGCGAGCGGATGAAGAGGAGCTCCCGCCATTCCTCCTATGCCGGCTCCAGTGCTTGAGTTAATGGTGGGCGTAAATGCGTCCTCATCGGCATCAATTGGCGAAAGAATCAGAGATGAGCCTAGTGTGTTTGTAGCCGTAATGAAAGAGACCTTGCAATTGCTCGCGCAGGTCGACAATGCATCGACGAGTGCCTTGAACTGATCTGAATACGTGTACGGCGGGACCTTGAGACCGATTGGGATCATGGGGTACTCAAGGACTTCAAGATACTCGATCAGACGCTCCCCCGAGTACGCTGGCGGAGGCTTGTCGGCTATGTTTGGGCATGAGAGATTTATCTCCATCAAGAGAGGGATGTCAACCTCTTCCTGTGTCGTGGCAATTGCATCGTGACATCGCCGGATCTCTAGAGGGCTGCCCGTGACTGATATGATGATCGGCTTGATGTTTTTTGGCTTTGGAGAGAGGCCCTTGAGTACATCGGACAATTTTGCGACTATTTCCAAATACTCCGAGAGCAGCAGTGGTGAATAACCCAGTGTATTAAGGCTTCCGGTCTGCGTCGGATTGGCTTTGCCGAAAGCTGGTGTCGACGAATGCGACTGCGGATCGAAGAATGTGTATTGATGTATGGAATCATCGTGAGCAAAGCCGTCTATTAACGCAGTCCTTGTAGTTACCGCTCCGGTATATGGACAAGAATATAAAGCTTCGAGATCAGTAAAGTCTGTGGCCCAAGGATTCGAGCTGTTCAACAGTGGTGGTTCAATCTCAATGTGATCCTGCCGGCTGCTCTCTCCTGACGCCCACAGGGCATGTGGGACGCGCATTGTGAATCAATGAGATCCCTTTGAATTCGTGGGCTATTCTTATATACGAGAGAGATCGATTTGGAGAAGAGGAAGTGGGGCGTAAGGGAATTAACTAGATAGTGTAAATCCGGCGTTGTTGTTGAAAGCGGCAGGGTAGATAAGAAGTAAGTCTCATTACCAAATCATGGCGTGCCCAAGCTCAGGTAGCAAAGTGTCGGAAGAGCCTCGAGAAGAAAGAACTTTCACGTTACAAAACAATATAGATCATACAGCATCGGCACAACGTCCTTGTAAGAAAAACACTGGATGGCCTGCCAATAATATTGATTACATAAGTAGCTTCCATCGTCCTTCATCTGACAAATTCTACAGAAAACACAAATATGCTGTCGGAGCTGCACAGATTGTGCCTCATGCAATTCTAACGATATTGTATCCTTGAACCGAGCCGACGGGGGAAGTGATGAGCCATTGAGCTTTGAATACGCTCTTGATCCTTCGTCTAATCTTCTCTGCCTGGACGTAGAGGGTCGTCCACTCGAGTAAAAGAAGGAAACTCTGATAAAAGATGCCCAGTGGCCCATTCCTTGATTGCGTCGAAGTCGCGGCATGTGTGAGGTACTTTGGGGTGGTTCGCATATCTTGGTGGGTCCAGTATGAGTTCCCATCGCCAGTAATGGGTGCTTATATCACTGTGACAGGTAACCAATTGCCGAAGAGAGTCGATACAGTGCTCTAAAAACATATCAGTGATCTCCCACTTCCTATGTATTCGAGATATCTCAGTAAACGTACCAACATGATGCATAGTTATATTCCTGTACTGATAACCATCCCACAGTTGTCCATGATATCGCTCCGGATAGATAGTTCTGCGAATAATATTCAAGCAATGTAGCTGATGGAAAACATCAAGCATAGTGATATAACTGCCTTCATCTCCAGGCACAGGAGACGTGTAGTTCACTAGCTTCGCAGCTGATTCTTGCGGTATCTTGATGATCGTAGCTAATATGCTTGTTAGGAATGATGTCTGGAAGCCGACACCTTACCTGATAACTTACATTTGTATAGATTTTCCCAATTCCGATCGACTTCGTCATTGGGCATACCACCTTCCTCGGGAGGCATATACTTCGTTTGAGGATCCAACTCTCCAGAGAACATCATGGTTTTATACGAAACGAGATGATTCGCAGGAGCTGAATTACAGTCAGTCAGTATCATGTGTTATGATCCAGAGATCAACTCATCGGAAGAGAACTTACAATACAATGCCAAAGTCGGATCAGATTGATGCACTGGCTTGTATAGTATTATGATCAAAAAGAGAAAAAGATTCGAAATTGAAAGAATGACTAGTCTGTAATCCGGAAACTGCTGCAAGAACCTTTGACGTAGGGTATTTGCATGGCCTTCTTTATGCCATCTCGGCTCGTTTGGTTCGAGAGTACAGGTGTCTTTCTCAAGGAAGGGAAGTGTCTCTGCCGTTTGATTGGTATCATCCATCGTAGGAATACTTTGATACCTCAGGCACTGGGTCGATTAGTCAATAAAAAGATTGGATATAAGGTGACACTTATATATCCAATTTTCTTTAGTGAGCGGGTATAGAGAAGCGGTTAAAATGGATGTATCACGAAAGACTAATGCAATCAGCCTCCCATTCTTTCACCGCGTTAGAAATTTCATGTCTTTCTGTATAGAGTATCATGCCTAAAACAGGGGACAAGAACGATAGATCTCGCTACCGTGGTTTGCTAGCTCTTTCGCTGCCTAGTGGGGGGGGGGGGCTGGCTTAGCGCTCGTACCTACAAAACTATATACCCATCTGTTGTTGTGAGTGAGTGCACAGTTTACTTTAGAATCCTAGCGGTGGCTTTTAACTCCTGGGCCCTACTAGCTTCAGCGAAAGAGCGAGAAACCCACGGTAGACTTCTGTGTAGCTCGCTTACGGTTATTCTACAGCGCTAAAAATACTATGTCTTGCTGTTTAGAGTATCATACCTACAAGAGGAACGATAGATCTCGCTAGACCTGTATCTAGTTTCACATCGCTTCCGGCCGTAAATCAGTTGCGGCACTGTCGTCTTAATATTAGATAGATATAAGAGGTATTTGAAAGTACCTGGAATTCTCTTTCCAACTTCGTCTCAAACCATAAACTAGACTCATCTTTCAACATGAAGTTTTCTATCGTTCTGCTTTCTATCTTTGCAGCTGGATCAATGGCATCCCCTGTTGCGCAGACCACTAGTCTAGCAGCCTCGCCCACAGCTACTGTCGGACCCAAAACCCCACAGGATGAGGCAGTTATCAAAGCTCTCGTCGAAAATAAGATCCTCCCAGATTACTACGACGGCCCTTATGGAATGGGAATCATCAAAGTCTAATTTGTATGTTACGAAGGATCCTGTGATATTAAAAATCTAACATTGGATCAGGTGTTTTCAACAGCCCCGAAAGGCTGGGATCCCGGAGTCGGATGTTGATAGTTGAGGTGGTAGTTGAGGTGGATAGTTGAGGCGGATAGTTGAGGCGGATAGTTGAGGTGGAAAGTTGAGGTGGATAGTTGAGGTGGTTCGTCTTGTCTGTACCTAATAGGCTATAACGTCACAATGAGTCACCCCTTTGTATAAAGGGGTCATAGTCTATCGTATAGTTGAGCAGAAATCACTCCTTCAGGACACTAGCTGCAACAAGACCTACCGCAGTGTGTTGATTGAGACTGTCCCACCACTATGCGATCACCCGCCACCATGCAATCGTCCATCATTATGTGATAGCATACGCTATCCTATGTATCCAGGCTCAGCATCTCCAGTAGATTGGATGAAGCATTCCAATCAACGAGTATTGGTCAAGCCGTCGATCGTTTCTCGTGCACCATTGATCGCAGCTTTAGTTGCTCCTTGCTCAATCGCGACTGTGGGAGTCTCTTCGAAGTTCGAAGTGCTAGGGAGAATCCGCAGGAGAATTATATGGTTCCAAGCTTTGAAGACAGTCTACTTTCGGAACATGTATAGCAACAATCTTTGCTGGGTGGAGGAAAGAGGCGTCGATGGCTTTTCAGACTGCATCGATGTCCATATATCCACACTAAGCGTTGAAGGTGAGAACTAGCCCTGTTCCCTCACTGCCCGGTGGCCCAGCACAACTTTATATTGCCACTAAAAGCTAAGTAGTTGTAGACATTTTGCCACCCACGGTCTCGTTTGCGAAATATAGCCAGCTCCAGTGCTCTTCGGGGCTGTCCCACAGGCTCTGCATCGTCATAACATCCTCATCTTTCGGTCCCGCCAACAGTATCGCCAACTCTATGCTTAGCGCTGCGTACATTTTCGTCTTCTCTTTTTGGCCTATGAAGCTACACTCTAGCGCTGCATGTAGGTATGCGTTGGCGAGGATGTTTTCTAGGCCCTCCTGCTTTACCAGTGAAATGAGTAGCTCTGCATCATCAATAGTCGCTGTACGATTGACAGACTGGTCAGAGAGCCTGTCAAAAAGGTCACTAATGACCACGAGGCGAGAATCGGAGATGTCGGTATAGAAACGGGGCTGGTTGCATCGTGGACAGGTACAATTGAAGCCACAGTTGCTGTAAAGAAAATCTAAACGCTTCTGCCGAACCAGCAGAGGGTTTATGTCTAGTAGCGACGTGGTTAGCATTAGTGTCCTACAAGTCATGTGCATACTACGCCAGTCATACATTGCATGTAGAACTCTTCGTTAGGGTCGATATCTCTGATTGCGTGGAAGTGCTGCGTCCAGGTGTCGGGATCTAGAAAGGAAACTACACTTTATACACTTTAGCGAATTTCGAAATGCACGAGTCTATGCACCTACTTCGGCCTGCACGCATGATTCAGTCGCTGTATCTGGTGATTAGTGTATAGCAAGCATCTTGAGCGGGTACAGCTCACCGCGGTCTCTGGGACGACGATCAAGTAATCTTTTCCGTCGCTACTAAGCTCCGTCCTGAAGGCGTTGGTAGCGATGATATCGTTTACCAAATCTCCACCAAATTGGCCATGCAGAGCTAGATAGGCCTCTCTCGTCTTCTGGGGAAGCCTCGCAACACCACGCTTCTGTAAGAACTCCCGGTCGCTATTCGGCATGGCCTTGTATATCTTCGTATTGATGACCAGTACGGGAGTATGGGAAAAGATTCTATCCCCACGATATATTCTAGTGTTTGCAATTAGACCAATACCTCGTCCTGGCCGCGCGCGAGCTTCGTAGATAAAGGGCGGTTCCGTGTTTGCTCCCCGGAGAGCCTCTTTATTCGTAAAAGCTGCCATCTCTTCAATTGACTTTGCGGCGGTTGGAGTGGTAATAACTGATACACCGCGGCTGTCCGCAAAAGTGAGACTCGTGTAGAGGCAAAACGGTTCGATATCATTACTGCTCTCTACGCAGTCCGGTTTATACGACCATGGGGGCGTGATTTCAAGCTCCTGCACCACGCGGTGATGTCGATGGGTAGACTCGATCCGAAGTGTCGTTGGAAGATCAAGACCAGGCTGTTCGCGCCAATCGCAAATCGGGCTAAATCCGAGAAATTCAGAAAGCAACGAAATAGAACAACTGCCAACGCCCAGCTGCATAATCTCAGGGGCAGAGGCTTGGGAGAGGGACGCAATTACCAAGAAAAGAAAGAGCGGCATATTCATCGTCAATGTCCAGGCGTTCAGATGGCGAAGAGACTAGAGTTCCAGTTCCACCGCACAGCGGGATGTTTAATGTATGCGTTGGAGTTCAGCTACCAGCTTCCGAGCCAGATGCACGCCTACGCGATGTTTGGGAGCCCAGAAGCGAACGGATAAATAGGCGACTTTTCGTCCACTCGGCACAATGGGAGGCCGTAAGGATTGAATCAAGTCAACCGCTTCTCCTGGATACAAGAACATCGTACAAGAAAAGCCAATGGAAGTTTGTGAGACATGTGGGTCAGCTTACGAAGGGGCTAGTGTCCACGGCTGGATTTAGTTAGTGTATGCCAAAGGAGCCGCATACACTAAATTTTTGCGGCAAAACGCCGGCCTCTTGCATTTACTCCCTGGATAATGGCCCCTTCGTACTGTAATATCCCGTACTGCTAGCACTTAGGCTTCGTATTTGCTATTGATATGTTAGAACCATGCTAGCTCCATCGTGCAGACGTGCTTGCAAATTACGATTGGAGAATGGGAATATCAACCCTTGTATGATAGGCTGGTATAAGAAATGTTGTTGTCCACCGGATATGCAGGACACTTACACGCTTTGAGGCAGCATAGCTTGCAGACTTTCAATATCTTGCCTTACCGACGTCAACATGCTGTGGTATTTTCTCTTTATTGCGAGCTCAGCACTTACTACTGTCTTAGCAGCCCCAGCCAGCCATGTGCTCCACGAGAAACGGGATTCTAGGAGGCAGCTCCCTCGGCGACGTGTGGAACCCGATGCCTGGATTCCCATTCGAGTGGCGCTTAGGCAGAGCAACCTGGATGCCGGCCACGAGCGTTTGATGCAAGTGTCACACCCCCGCTCACCAGACTATGGCAAGCATCTGTCTCGAGAAGATGTGCACAACCTTTTTGCTCCAGTCGAGGAGAGCATCAAGGCTGTCAAAGATTGGTTACTCAAATCAGGTATCAAGACCGGGTCGGTTGTCGACTACGCGAATAAGGGATGGCTCGCCGTGGACATGCCGGCTCGACAGGCGGAACTTCTTTTCCATACCCAGTATTATGAGTATTACCATACCGACGGCGCACGGATCGGCTGCGACAGCTACTACCTACCGAGCGAAGTTGCCGGACATGTAGACTTCGTCAAGCCGGGGGTTAAGCTTTCAGGAACCCTCAAGAAGCGACAAGTGGAGAGGAGAGATATTCTCTCAAGACCTGTTGGCCCGTGGGAAAAACCACACCACATTCATCCTCGACATGATCCGGCCTACTCAATGTTTCCAGGAGCCCATGCGCTCGCTCCAGACCTGCAAAACTGTGGAGTCAACATAACCCCAACTTGTATCAAAGCTCTTTATGGCATTCCACCAGCAAGTCATAGTGATCCTGTAAACGCCATGGGACTTTTCGAGCATTTCGACGCATTCGCACAGGAGGACATCGATCTTTTTTTCAAAACTTTCGCCCCCAATGTCCCACAAGGAACTTCACCAACCGTACTCTCTGTCGATGGCGGCACAGCACCAGTAGCTCCAAGTGATTTGCGCAATGGGGCAGAGTCAGACAGCGACCTCGACATATCTTATGCACTAATTTACCCCCAAAATGTCACTGTTTACGAGATTGACGATCTACCCAACTCTTCGGGTGAAACAAACAAGACTGGGTTTCTCAACACATGGCTTGATTCAATCGATGGGAGCTATTGCAGCTATTCCGCTTTCGGAATCACTGGAAATACTCCAAGTATCGATCCCACGTATCCGGATCCGCTTCCTGGTGGCTTTAATGGGAGTCTAGAGTGTGGTGTGTACGAGCTTACTCGTGTTGTGAGCATTTCGTACGAGGAAGCTGAAATTGACCTTCCAAAACGTTATGTAGAACGCCAATGCAACGAGTTTATGAAGCTCGGTCTGCAAGGACATTCTATCGTCGTGCCCACTGGGGATTACGGTGTTGCCATTTTCCCTGGTGCGAACGGGAACGAGTTTGGATGTCTCTCTGGCTTCGGACAGAACGGAACCATTTACAACCCGAACAATCCTTGCGGCTGTCCATACGTTACGGCGGTCGGTGGAACGCGTTTATATCCTAACCAGACCGTCATTGATAGAGAGAGTGCGATGCAGGTCAATATCCAAGCTCTTCATCCAAGCCTACCACCGGCCTTCGCCCTCTCCTCCTCTGGCGGAGGCTTCTCCAATTATTTCACCCAGCCTTCATACCAGAGAGCTGCAGTCCAAGGCTATCTTTCGAACCATAACACTCTACCATACTACCTTGCTAATGAGGCTGCAACAAACATTGGAGCAAACGGTGGTGTATATAATCGTGCTGGGAGAGCATATCCTGACGTTTCCGCGAATGCGGCCAACTTGCTGGTCTTCAGTGATCTTACGGTATTTCCTAACTTCGGGACAAGCTCGGCATCTCCCATATTTGGGTCTGTCTTGACGCTTCTAAACGAAGAACGAACAGCAGTTGGCAAAGGCCCCATTGGCTTTGTGAACCCGGTATTGTACGAGTGTAAGTGGTACAAGTGGCTGCAAGCTTCTCAATATCGGGGCGTATTGCTAAAGGTTTCCATAGACCCGGAAGTACTTAACGATATTACGAATGGCTCAAATCCAAATTGTGGTAAGTCTCCTTGCGCAATTGCAAAATGATCAAAGAGTTCGAGAAGTTGACCGAATATGCTTAGGCTCCTCAGGCTTTCAAGCGGCCAAGGGTTGGGATCCTGTCACAGGTTTAGGTACTCCAAATTTCCCGAAAATGCTTGAGCTGTTTCTGGCTCTGCCATAGGCAGCCTTGGAGGGGTTATGAGGTATGGTGCAGCTGGCTCCAGCCAACATGGTCGCATAGCATGAGGGAGGGTCCTGGGCTGGTGATTCGGGAGGGGTGTCCCAAGGAGCACGGGATAGTATGGACAGTTGCGAGGTGGGCAGTCTGTCGACAGATGTCCAGGAGGCGGAAGCTTTGGAGGTTGACCGCGAGGACGATGAGCATGAGCGTTGGGCTGGTTTCGACGTGCATTGGGGTCTGAGTCGGTCAATGGACGCATGCAAGACTAAGAGAAGAATCTCGTAATAAAAGAAAATACACTCACTGCATACACAGCGAGTCATATTGCCTTGCAGTAAAGTTGGACTTGTGCCATAATCTGAAGGCTGGGCCACATGCAGATAAGAAGTTCAGTTCTTTCCGAGTGATGCTTAGCGTGGAAGAGGCTCCGCCACGTGACCTGGCCTAGTGGGGCCTCGGAACGTTATCTCAGCATGCTCAGACTTCAACGTTTGCCCAGATTCCACTCAAGAAGAAATCAATAGCCAATGTGTGAGCATTTATATATTAAACATTACTAGCAGTGTTTAGGAAGTAAACGGCACATCTCAAGTAAAACTGAACATACGCCAGCCTCATTAAAGCATTCACCACCCTCACTTGGAAGTTGGTCAATACAGAGTCTCCTCTCCAGTTTGATATAAGTCCACCGCCGTCATGAGGCCTCACAATTGCCAATGAAGAACGCAATGCTGGGCGTGAAATTGACAGTCATCTCAAGATCCGTCTCCTCTGTGTCGTCCGCGAAGACCCTAACGCGCTTCACCTCTTTACAGCCCAACCGCGATTTATGATTGAGCAGCAACCAGGCAACGCCTTCGCCATTTGGAGTACCCAATAAAGCTTTGGCCGACTCGTCCTCGATTGGGCTATCTTTAGCTTCGTTGAAGTATCCATACTGGTTGCCAGATTCCTCGACTACCCTGCGGGCAGCTGCGAGCGTTATCTTGTCCGTGATACCACAGCGGACGATGAGGTTGATGTTTGTAATGTGGTCTTGAGCTAGTCTTTGCCATTCGAGGAAGACAATGTCTGACCAGTAACGCAGAGCAGGGACGTGATACTTCCCGGCCTGGTAGCCCTCTTTGTCCGCTTTGAGGAACGCCCCCTGTGGGCTGAGATTCCGCAAAGCAAATATGGCACCATCGAGAGGGTCGTAGAGTTGGGTGAAATGCGGCATTTCAGATTGTTCGGGCTTCTAAAAAGAGTCAGTGAGTAGTTGTGGACGGGAGTACACGAACCCGCCTCTCCGCTTTTGGCAAGTTGTGTTGAGAATCCCCCCAAGCCGAATGAATTTGTCTCATATCGTTCAAACCCTTAAAACTTAAGGTGTGATAGAGGGTGCTAAACTGGTGCTTGAAAATCCGACCGTATCCCGTCTCACTCGTTTTCCAATCATTCTGCTCGAGACTCTCGTAGTTCGTCCACTTGCTCTCAGAACCCTCATGCTTGCCATTGTTTATTTCGGAAAGAATGTGAGTTGCGGCGTTGGCATCTTTGGCGCGCATCGCATCACCCAGTATTCCACCTTTGCAAATCAGCCTCTGCCAGGTGCTGTCATCGGCCGGTCCAATGTGCTCGAGGGATATTTGTCTGGTGCCACGAATCACATAGCGCCCCAAAGACTCGGTGACGCTTGAAGAGAGCGGGGGAGGAAGAGAAACGGATTGAACATGACGATTTCTTGCTGCGTCGGAAATGGCTCCCTGAAAGAGCGACAAGACATAGACAAAGGCGAGATTGAGAATCATACGATGCATGGCCGGAGCGGTAGACTGACCAAGATTATTGAAGCTGCTGAGGACTGAGGCAGAACATACGCTTAAAAGGATTACTGCAAACTGCAATGACGGCGTTCGAGGCATCACTCTACGTAAGTACCGGCTTCGTTGATCCCGCGGCGATTATGCGGATACGTGACCAAGAAGCCTGTGATAATGCGTAAATGCCGCGAAAACAATACCTTTCCTCAAGGCATACTAGGTCACATTTCACTAGATATTGGGCTTAGCTGATTAACATTAAGCTTGAGGCGAGTCGAAATAAAGGAAGAACGCAGACAAGGCAAAGAGCATTAGTAGATAAGTATGAACCATTGCTCCGTGATAGCCAATTCAACCATTTCCCGATGTACGAAGTAGAGATATCCCGAATGCGACACCACTCTCCACATTAGACTCGCATACCAAATTCCTCCAAGCTACTACCTTAACAATCATCGATGTAGAAAGCATACGAGACTGGTGAGACTACGTCGTGGGTCTTCCAGTCCACCAGATCTTGAGGTGAATCCATCAGAAAAATCTTGATATGGGTAACCTCTTTGCGACCCAGCTGGGCCTTGTGCTCTATCAAAAATAAGGAAACACCCGTTCCAATGGGTGTTCCCAGCAGTGCTTTGCCGGCTTCTGAAGAAGCGATAATCTTGTCCATCTCTTGGAAACCTTTAAATTGCCAAGCTCCTCGCTCTAATGCCCTCTCGGCGACTTCCAAGGTAAGTTCACCCTCGTCGGTTCTAAGGTCTGACCCTCGAATAATAAGATTGATATCTTTCACTTTGTCCTTGGCGAAACGTTCCCAGCTTAGAAACGTAACGTCGGCCCATTGGCTAAGGGATGGAATGGAATTAATTGGAAGGATGCCCTTGGCCTCCAGCTGATCGAACACATATCGAGGACTTGTGGATGACAGCTCGAGAATGGCACCGGCTTGTATACTGTACGCTGCAGCATAAGAAGCTGAGACAACCTAGAGAGTCATTAGTCTATTTTAAGCAAGACTTTATTGAGTGCTTACAGGATTATCGGCAAGCTCTTGAAGCTCCGCGTCCCAATACCACGCATAAATCTGAGTCTTCGAGCCCATGAAGTTGAGATCATCCATAGCGCTACCGTAGAATTTGTCCAGAAATGTCCAGCCTGTTCCAAAGCTTTCGTGCAGCACCCAGTCGTTATCCGCAAGATCGTCGAAGAACATCCAAAGGCTTTGGAATTCGGTTTTATATTCATCACGCATCTGTTCGAGAATTTGACCACCTCGACATTCATAGACCTGCCACTCGCTTTCAAAGGCCATGCCTTGCGGAAGGCCATCACTAAGCAACTTTTCCCAGGTCTCTTTCCAGCTCTTCGAGTTGAAGAGGGATTCGGAATCGGGGTAGACTTTCCGTTTCGAGTTTGGCCTATGTATGGTATTGACTTCGATGTCCGAACGACCACGGAGTCCATCGGGACGTTTGTGAGGAGGGCTCAGCGTAGTATGCGTAAAAACAAAGGAGATCGTCCAAACAAGAAGTACGCATATATACGCCTTCGTCGTGTCGATGCGAAGCGGTTGATGAACAAAGGCGAGAAAGGTGATCACGCAGTTGGTACATGTGCGTTCTGGACTGCTGAAAAGAAAGTGGAACATCCAAGACTCCAACCGGAGGTATATATATGAGAGAACGAAGTTGATGATGCAATAGGACTCTCCTTGACGTCATGCCTAAGCTCCATCAAGACAGTCATACTTTGAGAGTCGGGGAGACGCGAATGTCCAACATGCTCCGCGGATGTCCTGGTTTCGAAATTCTGCCTTCAGACATTGAGAGGTGTGACGTAGAAGAGACTGGCCCTAAGAGCTTCTCTCTGCTTTATAAGGTAGTGACTTGATGAGCTGTTATCGTGTGCCTTGGAAATGAAAAAGAAATGATTTCATAATTAGTGCGAAGCAAAACCAAACATATAAATCAGCAATCCCAAGAAAGTCAGGTAACCAAGTTTTCCCCCTATTAGCTATTAAATCCATTCTGTGATTCCGCCAAGACCTTGTCAATCAGGCATCAATGGCAGTAGAACGCGTCCATGATCAAGTCGATTGCCATCATCAGCAATCCTCTATGAAGAAAGCAAGAGCTATTGGGGATTCATCCTCTTCCGCGTTCGAAGGGCTGTGTTCATTGTCTTTTAGGAAGACCTTGATTCTCGTTACTTCTTTGCATCCAAGCTGTTCTTTATGGTTGACCAGAAACCAGGCCACACCTGCACCAAGAGGTGTTCCTAGCAGTGCTAGACCTGGAGCTGTGTCTGCGTATATATCCGGTGCCTTACGAAACAGAGGAAGCGACTTCCATTTTATTACGTGTAGCGCTCTCTTAGCAACCCCAAGAGTCTGGCCGTCATTGTTGCTTAGACTGCGGACGATGAGCTCCACTTTTTTGGTTTTATCACCTGCAACCTCCTGTCATAACAGGAAGGTAACGTCGGACCACTGTTTGAGACTAGGAGCGACTGTCGGATCAACATCCTCATGGTTTTTCCAGAGCGTTTGGTAAACATGCGTCGGACTCATGGATGCGATTTCCATAATAAGACCGCGGTCAATGTTGTAGACAGATTGATACTGCGCTCCATGGAGCTATAAAAATTGTAAGTATAGTGACCTGAAGAAGATTTAGAAACATACTCCGAGTTCATTGTTCTGCCACTCCGGGTGGGCCCAAGACCACCATGACGCTTTCGTCGCTTTATTCGAGCGAGCATTACGGATACCAACGCTCTCGAAGACGGAGCCAGCGGAAGCAACGGCATCAATCATAAGCTCATCGAGATAGAGGTCAAAGGACGTCCACCCACTCTCCTCAATATCATCCCACGATTTCCATTCGCTTTCGAGCGACTGATCATTGCCACGGTCCCGCATAAGGGCTTTCAACCTCTCTCCTTTGCAGCGAAGCGTGTTCCATTGTTCGTTGGAAAGTTCGGAGCTCGGGTCATTGTCAGGCAACTTTGCACCTGACCGAGTATCTAAGTCTGAAGAGGTGTCATTCAGACCAGTCCACGAAGCTAATTCATCTGACCGTTTGGCACGATTATCAAGGATCCCGAATTTTTGTATCAGATGGTGTGCATGCCCTGCATTGGCTCCTTTGGCAGCTGAATGATCCGGAATTGTGGCTCCTTTCGACAAGCCAGGAACGACGATAGCGCAAAGTAAAAGGAATGATAAGGTGGTAATTAACGTGGTATGCAATTCCATTGCAACGATATGAAATTTCGAAGGAAGACAAAATCAGAGGAGATAAGGCGCTGGCTTGCCTGCTGGAGGACTCTCAGTGTTGGAAAGATTAAAGGGAAATACAGGAGAGATACAGATATCAATACTTTAAATAAGAGCATTTTCCGACCAATACATTCTCCGACGTCACCCTAAAGGCTTGCGAGGACAGATTGTACTTCGAGACTGGAGGATACTTGGATGTCCAAAGTGCTGCTTCCCGCGGATGAGGTAGCTTTTGCACTCCATCATCCGCGGATGTCGAGAGGTGTGACGCAGGGATATCAGCATCAAGAGCCTCTCTGTATATGAAACAGTTGGTTGGCTCTATGAAGTAAGTTGGAATTGGAGGAGTGATGTACTTTGAGATGCAAAATTGGAGAGGAGGCAAGGCAGGATCTCTTGAAGTTGATGTTGCACGTAGGGCGCTAAACCAAATTTGGAAACATAATTGGATAACACGCGACGCGTCCTTAGCGTCAAGTTGAGTTGCAACTTTTGGGTATGGACTTCGAAAACAATTTTTGAAACTGCGGCCCTGCACCAACTCTTCTCTAGCTTGTCGAATTCCTCATCTACCAGCATAATGAATCGAGAAATCGAGAAAGCACTTACCACCATCATACCGTCTCTCAGCGCGCTGCCACTTGAGCTCGTTGATCTTGCAGTCTCGCTGCTCGCACAGAGCCGCAGCAAGGCTAGCGCACTCAAACCTGACGAGGAGATTGCTCGTTCATACATATGTGCTCATATCGCATGCGAGAGGTATGTGTTCAATTGACAAGCCTCTTCGCCGAGTCCTGCTCAACAATTGACAATCTGACCTGATCTAATCCCTTACTAGGTCTAAGCAAAAGTTAAACCTCCCACCTATCACTCCACGGCCGCCATGTGCTCCTCGAGTATACAAGAAGCTATACACCTATCTAGACTCGGCACTTTCGTCGCGTCCCACCCGTCCAAGCGCTCATCGCGCTGCTTCTCTGGAGCGAAGAGATTCTGACATTAACGTCTCTACACCTTCTCGAACCCGCAAATCGGCTCTAACGACGCCAACGGGCACACCCACCAAGCGGTCGAGCGTAGCTGTGGATAGATACGGTACACCAACGCCTCGGAGGACGACAAAGCCAACCACCGGTAGTGGGCTAGGGGAAGATGGAATAGCACAGCATTTACCTTTAGTCCGCGCCATCTGTATCGCGCTTGATCATCGGCTCTCTATCCCTCATGTCGTTGCTGGGGTTCGATCTATCCTCAAGGCTCATGGCGAATCGAAGCAATCTACAACACCATCCCGGCCTGGCGTCCGAACCCGCCGTTCAGGAGCTGACCAACTCAATGAGACGCCAATATCTGAGGATGAGATCCCTGCTTTGATCATTATTGTCATGGTCATGGCAGTTGGAAGACTGAGTGGAGAAGATGTGAATGACGCTTATGTTGCAGAGAAAGCCCAAGCAGCAGTGGACAGTCTGTCGGCTTCGAATAGTGATGTCGCACAGAAATTCAACGTTGACATGGTAGTGTTGACTAAGAACGTTGCGGACCTGACACGACGGGCGGAGCAAGGATGGCTGGATATGGAATGGTTTTGCAACATTGAAGAGCCAGGAGCCGACAGTGACCACAGACACAGTCAGGGCGACATGCTTAAAACTGCGAATGTGGAAGATGATGAACTCCTGCCTATATCATCATCGCGACGTGCATCGAGAACGTCGAAAAAGAGGAAGAGGGATGAATATCCAGCTGAGCCTTTCCTGCAGCCAGGGCTTGGGACGATGTTCTGTGATGCGGTAGATTGGCTGAGCGAGGACAGAAAATCAAGGTACCAGATCTGGAAACGGGAGATTATGGCCAAGCTAGAAAGCGCAGCGTAGAACGGAGACCAGCTCCTGGCAACGCACGTATTTTTGAGCTAGTTTTAATACCAAATGCTACGCGTCCTGTGATGCGGTATCATTTCTCTTACCTCTTCGTTTCGCTCAAGCTCACCCCTTCGTGCTCGTCGAATTGAACCAGCACCAACATCAGCATTTTCTTTGCTGGCAGTTAAGCTCTCTTGAGCTTTCTTCTCCAGCTCTTTCATTGCATCATACAGGAAGAAGTCAATCAGTATCGCGTTTAACTCTGCATCAGGGTGCTTCCTCTTGATTTGCCGGCGTATCGACTCAACGCTCCAAATACTGCAGCCCCTGAGCTGTATCTCCCAGGAACTGCCAGGGGGTATCTCCCGCTTAGCTCGAATATGAGCATCCAGTGGGGGAGAATAGGACATACTCCCCAGCGTATGCAAGATCTGAGGTATTCGGTAATCTGCAGAAAGTTAATGATCAGGCATTGTTACGGAATCGGTTACGATTGAGCATACCTGCGAACATCGTGATTTTGTCAATATCATCAAAATCTCCCCAGTCTTGGCCGTCAAATGCGGCCCAGAGATCTGCCACGAAGATCTGTGCACGCTTGAGGAAGCGCACTTTTCGACCTTCAAACCTCGACTCATCTCGAAAGCTTGGAAAGTGTTCTGCAAGTATGTTGGCCAGCCCAGGCGCGGAATGATCAGCTGATGTAACAAGACTACTGATGCAGCTTTCGAAATTCTACTATGTCAGTGAGAGCTGGTTTTGGAAACAATTATGAAGCCTCTAGAGAGTGAAGGCAACTCACCATGCAGAGCACCTCCCCAGCTTCTATCATTACATCGAATCGTTCCTGCAAAAGTGGCATCTCGTCATCTGTTGCAGAACGGAAGACGTGCCTGATGGTATCGATCGTCATGTCGCCATTGTGCCAGAAATGCGGCGATGTAATCTCGATTCCTACAGTGAATAACACTATTAGTATACTACCTAGAGAGTTGCTCCCCCGTGGGCTCTCTAACCTTCTTCCAGCGCCCTCCTGAGTGCAGCAACTAGGGCCCAGTATCCCGTCCATCTTTTGTCCTTGTAATCAACCGCAAATCTGCTGTCCCCATCTCTTTCAGTCCAGAAGCTGAAATTCAGGAGATCCATGGTGAATATGAAGTTGAGTCGGTCTTCATCGCCCATTTCTTCCTTGCTCGGGTGGAGTTCATGCTCAGACCAACTCTTCCTGCTGTATCCACGTTGCTGCATCTGGCTCCAGATCGATTCTGCCGCTGATTGAGTACCATACATGTCCAATGCGACATCGATGCTATTGTCGCAAATGAAAGACGCTGATTCAAGTACTTTCGTCTCCGGTGCTGCTGGAGGCCCAGAGCTTATTCCCAGACTCTTCCTCAACAACTCGAGAAGCTCTGGATCAGCCTCATCGTCCGACATTGTACCCTTCTGAAATTTAAAGGAGACGAAAGACTGCGAATAATGTCTTTGGCTCAGAAACCACTTTGTGAATTGAAGGTGGGGCAGCCTGAGATGCAGCGGATGCGGAAGTGTTCGAATTTTCCGGCTCAAATTGAGTACCGAGACACTCATACGAGTTGAAAGAGTGAATAGTGCTTTTCACTCCAACTCATCTTCTCAGGAGAAGTTTGTTAGGAGCAAGTGAAACGACATGGGTGGCCCCCAATCTTAAAATGTCGGTGATGACGTTCCTAGGCACGGCGTGGCGTGCAGATCTCGCGGCAAGTGCTTGCATGCGACGTGCAGCAGCGATCAACTTCACGTTTCCCGCGCGTTTGTCGTAGCTTGCGACCTCACCTCTCTTCCTCATCATCTTCTCTCGCTCCCACCTTCAAGATCTTTCATCTCTGATGCCTTGAAGCGACACGCTACACCTTGCTCCACCACAATGGCACGCGACAAGTATGTGCGACAGAGCCTTGGCTCTCTCTACAGCACGATCAAGGAGGTGAGATTTGGCCGATGCGGCGCAAGTAGCTAGCTACCTTCAAGCTAATCACAGTATCTAGTCGCGAGTCTTGATGGTCGGCGCCGGTGGCATCGGCTGCGAACTACTCAAGAACCTCGTCCTTACAGGCTTCGGAGAGATCCACGTCGTTGACCTCGACACTATCGATCTCAGTAACCTCAACCGCCAGTTCCTCTTCCGTCATGAGCACATCAAGAAACCAAAGGCACTTGTAAGGATATTGTTTTCAAGGCTAGCCGTTATGCAGCACCACTAATGCGGCTGCACAGGTTGCGAAGGAGTCAGCGTCCAAATTCAATCCCAACGTTAAGATCGAGGCGCATCACGCAAACATCAAAGATCCGCAATTCAATGTCGACTGGTATCAGGGCTTCGCATTGGTCTTCAACGCGCTGGACAATGTTGAGGCGAGGAGACATGTCAACAAGATGTGCATCGCAGCGGATGTGCCTCTGATTGAGAGTGGCACAACAGGGTTCAACGGTCAAGTGCAAGTCATCAAGAGGGTACGTGCGAATCTATCACAACATGTCTTGTTCAATATTAATATGATTCTAGGGCCGAAGCGAATGCTATGACTGCAATGTCAAAGAGACACCGAAGACGTTCCCCGTTTGCACAATCCGAAGTACGCCAAGCCAACCTATCCACTGCATCGTTTGGGCGAAAAGCTATCTCTTCTCCGAGATATTCGGCATCAGCGAAGATGATGCTCCTGAGCTGGATCACACCGAGAATTCAGATAATGCGAATGAGATTGCCAACCTACGGGAAGAGGCGGCGGCACTGAAGAGGATTCGAGAGTCAATGGGCTCCGAGGACTTCCCTCGGCTAGTCTTCGAGAAGGTTTTCACGGAAGACATCAATCGTTTGAGGTCAATGGAGGATATGTGGAAGATGCGGAAGCCTCCAGAGGCCCTCGATTTCAATAAGCTGTCTCATGAAGCACTAGGGGCTGGGCCGGCAGTCGCACAGCAAGACCAAACGACCTGGACTCTGGCAGAGAACTTCGCGGTCTTTGCAGATAGCCTGAAGCGATTGAGTGACCGATTGGAGGAGCTCAAAGCAATTGCCGACACTGGCAATGCGCCACCAATTTTGACCTTCGACAAAGACGATGCTGATACTCTCGATTTCGTCGCGGCGAGTGCAAACATGCGCTCACACATCTTTGGGATTGATATGAGGTCAAAATTTGATATCAAGCGTACGTTTGCCTCTCTGCCGCTATCTAAAGTATCGTACAATTGCTTACATAAATACAGAAATGGCAGGTAATATAATCCCTGCAATCGCAACCACTAACGCCATGATCGCCGGGCTATGTGTGTTGCAGGCCTTCAGAGTCATGCGAGAAGATCTTGCGAAGGCCAAGATGGTCTTCCTCACCCATTCAGTAGACCGTATCATCACCGCCGAACCTCTGCAGCCTCCGAAACCCGGCTGCCCCGTCTGCGGCGTTGCCCATACCAAAGTTATCATCGACCCATCACGTGCAACCCTGCAGGATCTAGTAGAGGGTGTCCTTAAGCCTGAGCTTGGTTACGGTGAAGAACTCAGTGTCAGTAGCGAAGCTGGCATCCTCTACGATCCAGAGCTTGATGACAACCTCTCCAAGAAACTGAGCGAGCTTGGTCTGAAGGCGGACAGCTTCATTACAGTTGTTGACGATGAGGACGATCCTAGAGTCGATCTCAGGCTCTCGATAGTAGAGCAAGCTTTGCCACAAGACTCCAACTCCATCGTCCTTCCGGAAAAGCCTGAACTGGGAAAGAAACCAGTACCACCCCCAACCGAAGCCCCTGCTGCGGACAGCCAAACAGGTACCGTATCGAACGGCGCTCCAGTTGCGGGCAAACGCAAGCGTGATGTGGATGAGGTCGGTCTTGAGGATGAGCAGATTCGCAAGAGAGGCAAAGTCCCTGAACAGCCCGTCGCCGCCCAAGACGATGATATTGTCTTCCTGGGCGACCCTAATGGTGGAGCCATCGTGATTGACGACTGACAGCTCCGAGATTTCGGCTCTGCTCGATAATTTCCGTCCCTCTTACTTAGGTCGCTATCCGGCCTTCAACAAGGTATAATTGTCGATACCCCTGGATAAATCGTTTGCCTGCTCGGGCAATGGCTTACAGATGGGCGCTAAGGCCCCCATCAAGATTGAGCACACAGTTATTTGCATATTCGTTGAGCGCAAGAAATGATGCGGCCTCAGCTACTTCGGATGGATGTCCGAAACGGCCAAGTGGGATCTTTCCAAGCAGAGCATCTTTCTGATTCGTTTTGAGGCCTGATCAAATGTATATTAGCCGCTGAGACGTCAAAGGCGGATAACTTCCACATAGCTTGGCGGTTTTGATATGATCCGCTAATAGCATTGCAAAAGTAGCAAGAATACGGAGTAGGTATGACTGGCAATGAAGAGGCATAAATTCAAACTTAGGAGTCCTCAATCAGCACTCACCTTCGGTCATACCGGTCATGATGTAGCCTGGCACAATAGCATTTACTCGAATATCCATCGGACCCATTTCCGCTGCAAGAGCTCGAGTGAGGCCTGAGCTATGTTAGACGTTCTGCAAGAAATGCCTGATAAACTCGGAGAAACACCCAGTGATCATACCTAGGATTCCGGCTTTAGATGCCGCATACGCAGCAGAACCTCTGCCTCCCTGAAGTCCCAGAATGGATGAGATGTTGATGATGCTCGCTGGACCTTCTCGCTTTTTCTTCATCAATTTTGCGACCTCGCGACAAGCCCACATCGTGCCCATCAGATTCGTCTGCACTACAGCCTCCGAATGTTCCATGCTCGCTCGCATAAAAAGAGCTTCTTGAGAAATGCCTGCAGCATTGACTAGAATGTCCGGAGGGCGCTCAGCAATCCATTCTGTGCTCCCAAAATCTTTCCAGAATGACGCCTGCCCTACTGAAGCTGAGAGAAAAGAGACTGTGCCTTCGTTCTTGTTGTTTCCATCCGCCTGAAGTTCATTTGCAGCGTTCTCTAAGTGTTTCGCCTGCCGGCTGATGAGGAGGCAATTCGCTCCTTTACTGAAGAATAGCTTTGCAATTGCGAAGCCGATGCCCCGTGAGCCTCCGGTGATGATGCAGTTGCGGCCTTTGAGAGTTCCAAGGGTGTACACCATTCTCGTTGGAAGGTATTGTTGTAGAAGGCTATTGTTGTAGAAGGCTATTGTTGTAGAAGGCTATTGTTGTAGATAGCTATTGTCAGACACAGCTATTTCAGCGCCAGTTCGTCACACATTTCTAAGCTCTTTCAATTTTCTCTTCAACGTACGGCGAAATAGCAATTACAAAATCAGAGCAGCGATCCTTATTGCGGCTTCCGGACGTTTGGTCGAACTTCAAAGTCTCTCACGTGCAGACGCGACTCCGAAAATCGCGCTAGCGTGAACCTCTCAATTCTTCAACCGCACGGCACCCTCTTCAAGTGGTCGCACTTCTACTTCACCGTAATCATGGCGGAAGAGAATCAACAGTCAGACTATGTCACTCTTGTGTCAAATGACGGCTTCGAATTCAAAGTGCAGCGCTCAGCCGCTTGCATCGCGGGCGCCATCAAAAAGATGTTGGACCCATCAAGTACTCATCTACCTCCTGTCGATTGTGCAGTCAGCTAACGTATACGCAGACAACTTCGTCGAAGCGCGAGAAAACCGATGTCACTTCGAATCGATCAATGGCATCGTCCTCGAAAAAGTGTGCGAATACCTCTACTACGCCGAGAAACACAAGGATGCGAAGGATGTGCCGGATATGGACCTCCCGCCGGAGCTGTGCTTAGAGCTTTTGATGGCTGCAGACTTTTTGAATTGCTGATGTCTTGCAATGGGGACTGCATTCAAGGCAATGATATCACTGGCGCATAGGAGCACACAGGTCGGATGGTGGAGCGGACATTCTGGTAGCATTTGCATGGCGTTTTCGGAGAGAATCGTGGGCTTCAGTCAATGACAGCAGCCGCTCTGCGATTTCAATCCACGAGAGGACAAATATATGACTGGTATGAGGCACAGGGCAGATTATGCGCGAAGAGTTGCATAGCGATGTCTATCAAATAACAATTGCACAGCTCATCCCCCATTCCCATATATTCATCACATCGTCAAGCATCACGAGCATATACGTCCCGCATCTTATCAATGAACTGGACGTCTATAGTTGATGCAAGAACAAACCTCCACTCTATCAATCAGCCCTCTTAAACCGTGAGGTCCTGATTATTGCAGTTGGAAACATCTCCCGTCTCGGACTCTTCTCTTCAATCAACTTCTTACTCTCACATCAAACACCCGCTCTTCTTGCTCGAGTGCAAATCCGACATTCCCAGTCTCATCTTCTTGCCCCCCACATTGACAAAGCTCTCTACAATCCATTCATACCACACTTTTCGATCGTCGGTCTGTCTCCACATGCTAACTTGAAGCTCTGAATCGTCGGGGATATACAACGGGACCTAAGTAAAGTCAGTCTCGATCTAGATGGAGCCCTAGCAGCCACAGGTCGTAGTGAGGATGTAATTTACCTTCAAAGGAAAGAATATTGGGAACCAACTAATCATATCTTTGCTCTTCCTGTCCATGGTCACTGGATTAGTGCTCAACTCTACTCTTTCCCATTCGTTACTCCCATTTCCCTCGTACAGAACGGTTTCAAAATAGCCAGCCAAGCCGTGACACACGCCTCTTGATTTGCAAGCAAATCGCAACCTGCAAAACCTCGCATTGTGCTCGTTTGCACCGTCGCCGCCTGTCATACCACCACCACCACCTGATGCTCCTCCTCCGCGCCGCAAATTGGACTGGGCCAATATTCGTGATGGGATTGG
This sequence comes from Rhizodiscina lignyota, assembly GCA_010015805.1. Classification (NCBI taxonomy): domain Eukaryota; kingdom Fungi; phylum Ascomycota; class Dothideomycetes; order Aulographales; family Rhizodiscinaceae; genus Rhizodiscina; species Rhizodiscina lignyota. The sequence continues at coordinate 357,225 of ML978133.1, forward strand.
GTGCGTGAAAGACCAGCAGGTCTGCACATCCGGCATTGGCGAGTGCGTCTCCAAATTCGGTGCTGGCCCAGACATGGTCTGCCGTTTTGCTTTGGATTCCGAGACTCGTCGAGAAGGTGACATGGTCATACTAGTTGTATCCGACTTTGCTTCGGAGTCACTCCTGGCGCGTGTCCCGTCGGTGGAGAGATAGTCAACTGCATGGAGCATGACAACATGCGGTGTTTCCGGAACGTTTGGATCCTGTGCAGCACGAGCGAGGATATCCGCATGCAGCTTAGGTGCAGCAATAGGGCTAAGGTGGGCAGTATAAGACGCTGGAATCGATATACCGCTGTATGAATTAAGGACATGTTGAGCACCATCGAGACACTCGGGGGAGAGCTCGTTGTCCGCAAATGATCCTAAAAGTTCGGAAATAAGAATGTCAACCTGTCCGATGGAGCCGTCCGCTCTGAGGGGGCCTTTCCAGGCGCGCATATCAGATTTGATGACCGTAACTCGATTGGCCCAATCCTCGTCATTATGGCGTTGAAGCACCACATATGCATTTGGATTCTTTTCGATGGCATATAGCTCGATAGGCACACCGGAAGCGGCACTTGCTTGGAGTGCTCGAGTTACGAGAGGCCCTCGACCAGCTCCAACTACAGCCACAACGACATTGCCGTTGAGAGAGGAGACTGGCTTGTTCTCCGTTACCCAATCTTTGAGAGCTTGAGTGATAGCTCTCTCGTACCACTCGTATTTGATGGGATCCTTTTCGAAGACCTCGTAGGTAATGCTCTCCAGATTGTCCGTAAGAGGCTGTAAAGGCGCTTGCAGGTAATCCTGGTATCCTGCACCGAAACGTTCAATGATTGGTTTTGGTGGTTGATGCTTCTGTAGGTACCTGATATAACTCAAGTGCGGAGTGGGATCGTTGATTTCTTTAGCTGATAGATCTTGGCCATGCGCTGCTTCCGCAGGGGTTGGATAGGTTGACGCCCCTACAGAAGCGTCCGCTGCTCGATCCGGAGATAGGAAACCTGTCGCAACTGGAACGAGCATGTTAGGGTCGTTTAGACCCGGAATTGGTCCAACATCACTCAGCAGGACCCACGGCTGTTGCTTTAAGCGCATGAATCTGGAGATTAGAGCCTGATGACCTCTGGATAGAACTGGTTGCCGTCTTTTGTTGAGCAGAAACGACACGCCGGGTAAGACTAAGAGACGGACTGGTTCTGAGTACCACCTCCATTGGACGTGAACGGGGGGAAGATGTTGAGGTAGGCTCAGAGCTTCATTGGCAATCAGTTAGTGGAATGTGCAGCCTTGTACTAGGATGTCAAGTCACAATAAATGGTGAAGAAAAGGGAAGTGCTCTTGTCAATATGAACAAGTAGTGAACCACAGATGTATGAGTTGCTCTTACCGACTGATAGTCTGGCATTGTATTTACACAACGTGCGGATCGTATTCCAAGCATCCCACGCATCGAGAATATCACTGCCCTGGCTGCCATCACTTGTAAACTCTCGAAACTCAGGTCGAGCCAGCGGTGCCAAATGTCCAACTCCGCCAGTGTTGTCCCAGTCTGGATCTGGTACTATTGGCAGGTGGATGTGGATCTGAACGTAGGGTCCCAATGATAGAGCCTCATTGATTGCTCTGGCGTACTGCGCTATCCCTTCAGAGCTCGCTCGTCCGCGCCCTAGATTGGGCCCTCGCACAACGATATTGCCACTTCCACAAAACGCAGCATACGCGACTTCCTGATTGAATATCTGGCGGGATATATTTGACACGACCGGATCAGGCGAGGAGAGGTCTATCCAAGGGCTGGTGAAGGCAAGAAGCTGTCCAATTATCTCGTTTGGCGTAAGATATGTTTCTGAGGGCTTAAAAGGCGGAAGGAGGGGGATGGGAATCTCGTCAGCAGACACGCCCCCTTCGAGCTCTTCGAAATATGATGGGAGCAGTTTCCAGACTTCTGCATGCAGATGCGGCGTACTGATCTCGGTCGTGAGCATGTCATACTACTAGCACGTCAGATAATTGGAAGCGCGTTCGAAAATTTCACTCTTACCCCACAATCTCGAGCTTGCTGGAGGACCTGTTCTGTGACTGGTACAGAACGTCTAGACTCGTGCTGTCCAACGTAGAATATGGGCATTGGCTCCGCGCCAGAAGCCGAAGAGTCCATAGTGGCCAGGTTCAATGTGCAACAGCGCTGGGCCAGTATCACCTGTAGAGAGCAAGTTGTGCGAGTGAATGCCTTGGCGGCTGTTGGGGCAAGAGACACATCGCGGAAGTCACATTTCGTTGACGCCGAGTGTTGGTTAAGTGAATACTCTGGAAGCCAGGGAGCATCCTGACAACCGCATTTGGACTCGTGTGTGCGACTGAGCAGTGCATCCATTGGCAGCGCAATGCAGGAACACACCCTTCGAGGCTGCGCGGAATTTGCCGTTAGACTACTCTAGCCTCCGAAATTTCCTTGTCGCCTACAAAAGTTGCCCGCAAAACCAACGTGCACCGCCGATCCACCCATCTCTCACAACTTCTCACATCATGGCGACAAAACGGCCCAACGACGAGGGAGACTTTCAATCCAAGCGACAGAGAACAAACGGCGCCAGCCTTGATCCCAAGGCAAACCCTTATCTGGCGCATATGTACGAAGAAGATGCAAGCAATGGCTACGGCAACGGCTACGGCAACGGCTATGCCACCAGACCGAGCAAACATTTAGGCCCACTTGACAGCATAACCCGCCATGAGAGCACCGCACAGCAGGCGAAAGACGCTGAAGATGGCCCTTTGAATCCTTTCACAGGAACACAGCTCTCCGAGAAGTACCACAAGATTCTGAATACGAGGCGCAACCTGCCTGTTCATGCCCAACGGTAAGACTTCCAACAGCACTTTGCGAATGTCAACTAACGTGTAGCAGAGATGAGTTCCTGAGTCTCTACCAGAAGAACCAGATCCTTGTGTTTGTCGGTGAGACTGGTTCCGGCAAGACGACACAGATCCCTCAGTTTGTCCTCTTCGATGACCTTCCACAAGCGAATGGCAAGTTGGTGGCTTGCACACAGCCTCGTCGAGTCGCGGCTATGTCTGTTGCACAGCGTGTTGCAGATGAGATGGATGTCAAGCTGGGAGACGAGGTCGGCTACAGCATACGTTTTGAAGACAAGACGTCTTCGAAGACGATTCTCAAGTACATGACGGACGGTATGCTTCTGAGGGAGGCAATGAACGACCCAAAGATGTCGCGCTATAGCACCATCATTCTTGATGAAGCACACGAGCGTACACGAGCGACAGACGTCCTGATGGGCTTGCTGAAAGAGGTGGTCGGCAGGCGGCCGGACTTGAAACTCATCATCATGTCCGCTACCCTGGACGCTCAGAAATTTCAAAAGTACTTCAACAACGCACCACTTCTTGCTGTGCCCGGTAGAACCCACCCTGTCGAGATCTTTTACACCCCAGAGCCAGAGCGAGACTACGTTGAGGCATCGCTGCGGACAGTTCTTCAGATCCATGCCACGGAACCGGAAGGCGATATCCTCCTGTTTCTGACCGGAGAAGAGGAGATCGAAGATGCTTGTCGGAAGATCAGGCTAGAGACAGAGGAGCTGACGCGAGAAGTGGATGCCGGCCCTCTGGAAGTCTATCCCCTCTACGGCACACTGCCACCCGCACAACAGCAACGCATCTTTGACCCAGCACCTCCACCACGTACAAAGGATGGTCGACCAGGTCGCAAGTGTATTGTGTCCACAAACATCGCCGAGACATCTCTTACGATTGATGGTATCGTTTACGTTGTCGACCCTGGTTTCAGCAAGCAAAAGGTCTACAATCCTCGGATTAGAGTCGAGTCGTTGTTGGTCTCTCCAATCTCTAAGGCATCCGCTCAGCAACGTGCTGGTCGTGCTGGTCGTACCCGCCCTGGCAAATGTTTCCGCCTCTACACTGAAGACGCTTTCAAGAAGGAGCTTATCGAGCAGACACACCCTGAGATTCTTCGGTCCAACCTGTCAGAAACTGTGTTGGAGCTGAAGAAACTTGGTGTCGATGATCTCGTCCATTTTGATTTGATGGATCCACCAGCCCCTGAGACGCTCATGCGAGCTCTAGAGGAGCTCAACTATCTGGCTTGCCTGGACGACGAAGGCGAACTTACAACGCTTGGGCGCATGGCATCCGAATTTCCGTTAGACCCTGCTCTAGCAGTCATGCTCATATCTTCTCCCGAGTTCTACTGCTCCAACGAGATGCTATCTCTCACTGCACTGCTCTCCGTCCCACAGATATTTGTGCGACCAGCTGCAGCACGCAAACGTGCTGATGAAATGAAGGATCTCTTCGCTCACCCCGACGGAGACCATCTTACTATGCTGAATGTCTATCACGCTTTCAGGGGTCCGGAGGCCCAAAAGAACCCCAAGCAATGGTGTCATGACCACTTCCTGTCGTACCGTGCCCTCCAGCAAGCGGATAACGTGCGAATGCAACTCAAGCGCATCATGGAGCGAGAGGAACTAGAGCTCATGTCCACGCCGTTTGAGGACAAGAAGTACTACGAGAACATCCGCCGTGCTCTCGTCTCAGGCTTCTTCATGCAGGTTGCGAAGCGTGAGGGGACCGGAAAGACGTACACGACGATCAAAGACGATCAGACTGTCTTACTGCATCCGAGCACGGTGCTAGGCGTTGATGCGGAATGGGTCGTGTACAATGAGTTTGTGCTCACGTCGAAGAACTACATTCGTACTGTCACAGCAGTCAAGCCTGAGTGGCTCTTGGTAAGTCGCCCATCTGGAGGATGCAAATGAACTGTTCCCTAACAAATTGTAGGATATCGCGCCGAATTACTACGATCTTGAGACGTTCAAGAAGGGCGAGATCAAGAATGCGCTCCAGCGAGTAATCGACAAGATGCGGAGGAGGGAGGCGACGAAGGGAAGGCGATGAGCTAAGACGTCCCGATGCAACTCTGAATCAGATGGATATGTAAGAGGATTGAATGGCATAGAAAGCTCAAATAACGACGAGTGAAAATGACTTCTAGATAACAAGTTTCACGTGCTTTCGCGTTTTCTTTAGATCGTGCACAGCCACAGTAAATCTCCGTTAGGTTAGAACAGGACCAAGCTTGACGCCTCAATGACTCCTCTGCATCACTTTCGCAATAATTGAGTACAGCCCTCTTCCATCGAATATATCGAGCTTTTTGCAAGTGAAGAATGCTTTTTTTTTGCTCTGTTCTAGATACTGAACGCGAAATTGTATCGATACGCTGTACCAACTACCTAGCACGATAAACGTGATTCCTGACCTCAGTTACCGCGTAAGTCTCTAGCAGTTCGATCACCATTTTACCTTCTTCAAACTTAACAACATTTTGGGGCGGCCAGATGGAGATGGCATGATGGCGCAATGCTGGCTGGACTTCAACAGTAAGAAGATGCCATCCCCTCTTGAAGAGTTACCCGCGGAGCTTCTCCAGGAAATTGTCGCTCAGCTCATCTGGCCAAAATGCCGTATATGTCCTAAAGAGAAGTGGTGCCTGACGATGCCCACCAACTCGGCCGGGTGGAGACGATTGATGCCAAAGGCTCGCATAAGATCCGCGGGCGCATTGCCTGACGGTTTATTATGTTTGAAGCGAGATCTGTTCTCGTTGCGTCTCTCCTGCCGTTCCGTTTGCTACAAGATTGAGAATCTTTTCGAAATCTTTTTCAGACACATGTATGTCGATACGAGCCCGGAGAGCATCCAACGTCTGCAACAAGTCTCAATGCATCCAAAACTCTCCCTGGTAGTAAAATCACTCAGCGAAACAACACCTGGGCTAGAGTATAGCAAGGGGGGATATCAGAGCATCCGAGACCACTATGCAGAGTCAGTGAAAGAGGGAAAGATTGACTCTGACTTGGTAAAAAGAAGAGCAGATCAGATTCGTAAATCCGACCAATTGGGCATGGATCTCGATTACATGGAGAGATCAGGAACGCTGACGGCAATGATGGTACCGATTTTAACGCGGCTGCGAAACCTTCGCTCCTTAACTTTCTACACCCATGGCTCCAAATCGTTCCGTACAGCCACCCCATACGGACGACCTTCTCTGTCACGGCGATTTGGAGCTTACTTGGCTGCTATTGGAATGTCTGGTTGCCAGCTGCACGTCCTCCGCGTCGAGGGTGTGCGTTTCATCAAAGTTGGATCTGGAGTAGCCATCCAGGATCTTCCGTCCATGTTCTTTCCGCAATTTCAAAATATTCGAGAGCTTGTCATCACTTTGAGCACACAAGACAAGAGCTATCGAGGCCCTGGCGATACCTGGACGAGTATCCCAAGCCGCTTTTTGTCCGCAATGCCGCATTTGGAGAGCCTCACTCTTGAATTTGATGATCGGGAAAACACCGAGAAAGTCTTTTCTCACATCGCTGAGGACGTGTATTTGCCGAAACTCCACACTCTGAACTTGAGCGGATTTTCTTTTGTAGCTGACCAACTCTCGTTCTTCCTGGCAGGTCAAGCACCGCTCTTGAGCCACTTGAGGTTGAGGTATAGTACTATCGTCCAAGGACTATTCTCCGATGTGCTGAAAGGACTTGAGAAGTGCTCGACATTATCAGACTTGTTGTGCCATCAGATAACTCAGGACAATCTTCACGTCGCCTTCCCAAACACGGGAGACATCGTTACTCAATGCACCGGCGCAGAGTTCTCAGACTGGACAAACATTCTCAGCCAGAATAGATATACACTCCGGATCAACGACAAAGAGAATATGACAGCCTGGTTGCAGGCACATTCGGCCGATCTCACGGTTGAAGACAGAAATTTGGAAGGGGTTTCTGCGCTAAGCTTACGTGGTATTTCTAGTAAGTGTCTCACGAATGCAGAACGACGGAGATGCTCACAGACTCATAGGATTGAATAGATCGATAGCTGACATATAACTGTCGGTAGCGGCTATTCTTGATATCATACTTGTATACTGAAGTGAAGATAGTGGAAGAGGAGCCATCAGAGGCCAAACTTGTACTTTAATTGAACGTGGATAGAGGCTGACAACGGAGCAATCGCGTTGGAACTCACATACTGGCTTCACATGCGATGAGCACGGGAGAAGATGGATCGGGCTTTTAATTGTACTTCCACTACTTCCTTCAAAGTGGCAGAGGAAGGGAAGCTGTAATTGAGACGGCAGATCAAGTGCCTATGTAAGTAGCTCAGAAGAGTAACTGGAGGGTGTGCTAGAAACCATTCCGACTATGGTGACTGGAAACCTTGGGAGACCTTAAGGATTCGCCATAAGCTTCTAAAACAGGTAGCGCGACTGGTTTGAATGGGTCCAAACTGCGAGAACTGCAATTGTAATTGTTCATCTATGGACAAGGTCCGTAGTTTGGATATTAGAAGGAATCTGTGATCGGTGTCTTTCATGAAAACTCAGCGCCCATTCTATGTCGCGGTCGTGCTGAGAGGCTGGTTGGTACAGCCACTTGTGTTGCTCCGAGCTGTATTTTCGGTTCGGTACGTATGCTTCGAGATGGTAGTAAGTGTCCCGCCGCCACGGAAACTCGTACGTGTCGGGTCCTTTTCGTTCCAGCCAGCGATCAGTTCCAGAATCAGCGTCTTCTGCCGTCATGTCGTATGGGACCGTACTCTTGCCCGTCCGTTTATACCGCCGTATTGTGCGCACAGTAGTGTCAAGATGTCTTTCAAGAATGAGTGCATACCAAAGGGTGCTTCGAATAGACTTGTCGACGATGGTAGCATTCTTTGCAACCAGATCTAAGTTCCACTCCGGATTCGTGCCTCTCTCTATAATCGGCAGCGGCTCGTGGCGATCGAGCTGACCTTGCCAATGCGCCAGATCCACAAGGAGACAGAGGTTGTTCCAGGCAAGAATGCATGTCAGGCAAGAGCAGATCTGGGTCGGTTCGGGCGACTTGACATGCTGGTACGGCCGCTTGTGAATTTCTAGCATCCGTTGGCGGCCTTTGCTCAAGAGCGCGTCATGATACTTGGCATCCACGGCGCTGAGATAAACCGGGCGGGGGAAGCTTTTCGCGAGTGACGAATATCGCTTGTCAATGAGATGCTTTGCCACAGCTTCACCATGATACTGAACGACTTGATTCAGGTCCCGGCAAACCGAAGCGAGTCGTAAGCAGTCGCTGGGTAGCAGCAGCTCGATAATATCCACTAGGAGTTCGGTGGGGAGTGACAACAAGTTTGCGGCTTCGGTGGCCTTCTTCGCCTTCTTCTGCAGCTTTTTCCTTTGCCGTTCCGTTCGTTTGGAGTGCAGTGACAACGCCTTCGTCATATCTACCAGTGGCTCTTCTCCATCACTTCCATCATCCACCTCGGTGGCCAGATGTTGGCCTCGCCTGATTCGCATCGTGCTGGCCTGGACACTCCGTGGATGAGGTGGCCATGAGAAAATCTAGTGCTACAGCTTAATGGCACTTTTTGAGGAGGGGCCCCAGAGGCAGGTGGCCCCGATGAGGTTAGCTTAAGAGCTAAGTCGTATTTGGAAGAGCGATGCCTCATTCCTCCCCCTCTCGTCTTTTCGGTTTTCCATTGCACTCTAATCGCATTTCATTTGAAATACCATTGACCGGTTCACTAGCGCAGTCTCATTTATTCCGACGGTGTGATATCAGGTGGCATATTGTCCAGTGGCTCATAGAATAAGGCTGGGGAAATTGTTGCTATTTCTATCACGATCCGCAAGGAAAGGCTCAGAAATTGAAACCTGCGGCGCGGGGCATCCCTATCCTGTGATCAGGCAAAGATATCTAGAGACTTACGTAGGTGCTGCATCCGACGGTTCTTATCTACTGGAGGACAACCTTTGTGTTGTGGTTCACAGCCACGACAGCTAGGATTTGCTGTGTCTTTCAGCCTTGATTCTTGTGTAACCTCCCACATTCATCTGGGGCTGTGCTCGCTAAATCCTCCTGAAGGATCATAGTTCTAGCCGAGAGCGAAAGGGCGCCAGGTATGAATCCCTTGAGTGTCGTTCATATCATCCTGGAGTCGGCCATGCGAGCAACCCGATTTCCAGTGTGAAGTTCTTCAAAGAGTAGTGCAGTTATGAAGCTTGTAGTGTTTTCATTTATTTCCTCGTATATGTTCTCAATTTCGCCTATGGCGTTATCGAGTTTCGTAAATCAGACCTCACCATCAATTAGTATCACTCCAACGCCGCCTCCGCAGGTTGATCCTATAGCTATCGGCTCGACAACTGTTCCTGCCTACTCCTCATGGACGACTTGGACTTGCGGTCTGGGCTCAACTTGGACGACGCTTATGCCATACGGACGATGTCGAACCACCGACAGCTCTCAGGTTCCAATCTACACGGGCTGTGTAAACGCTTCAATCCTTGTCGGACCGTTTGATACCACGCCCTGTTCTGGAACAGGTGCACAAACTTCGTGTGTGACTGGTAGCATCTTCTACAATAACCATGTCACGGTCACAAACTACGAGTGTTGGCCGTCATGGACGGATGGAAATTGGTATGCATGGCGAGAAACTTCAAGCCGTCAACCACCTGTGAAGGTCATCGCACCCGCTGTTATCGTACCTGTGGTAGCCATCATCGTTGGCGTTGTTCTGTTTTGCCTGCGTTTGAGACGGAGGAGAAGAGCCAGAAGGGCTGAGTTTGTAATTGGACAAACACCGCCAGGCGCTGAGATGACTCACTCGACTGTAGTCACCACTCTTGAACGTCCCAAAGAAATGGACAATAGCATGCCCGGCTGTGAACTCGAGGGCCATCGCAGGATTTCAGAGCTGTCCAGTCCACTTCCACGATATACGAGCATTGCAGGACCTTTGGATGGCATGGGACGAGCCACTCGAGAAGATGATCAAGATGATACGTCGTCATACCATACTACAAACTCAAGAATTATTCCACAAGAGCTTGATGCGGCATACTTTCCTTCCGACTCCCACAAAAGAATCGAGAGACGGCAACGATTCTTCGACTGGGTTCTCAATCCGGCCAGGGTGTGATAGGGGAACTAAATGGAAAGCTTCTCGCCGATGTGGATGACGTACGGACATAGGACGACGAATTTACAAGCGGTGTTGCACGGAAGCTGAAGGGCTAATGGTTTCATAGAGCTTGAAAACAAAGGTTGATGTCGCAGTTCTTATGGTGTGTCGTGTTACGGCTGAGCAAACCTGGATTTATTGTTAAAATAACCGATCGCTCACTCTTCACTCAATACAAAAATGTGCCTCGACAGTCTTCCAACCATTGATCGGCGTAACGTCATTCGGACAGGCTGAAAAGGCAATAATCAAATCAACTTCCGCCCGAAGCTTCAGATACTGGCCCTGTTCGCACGTCGACTTTTCCCAGCTCAGCTTTCCACCCTCCGCCACTGGAATGTTCATGAACACATTCAACGGATTCGGCGAGAACTCATTCCCACCAACGCCCAGCTCATCCAGCGCCTTCCGCAGGTTGTCGGTACAATTGTCATGATACTCCTTGATTCCGAACTGTTTCCTATAGCGGTGGCTATCACACGCCGGAATCAAGATGTCATGAATACCAGGCGACGTATCTTCCACAATGGTGAGGATGGGGCTCCGCCTGTTGGTCATGAAGGTATCGCCGACGGTTGGGAAGATCTTGTCGAGGTGTGCACGCGTGTGTGCCATGCTCATCTCCTCAGATATATCGTCCTTTACAAATGCCCATGTGTCGATGACTTGAGTGCCGTGAGTATTGATGATTTTGACAGTCTGGCCTTTGTTGACATAGGCGGCCTTGCCGCTGCGGGCGGGTATGGCCTGGATGCTCATGTTTGAGGAATTAAAGTGGTAGATAGATTGGTATTGGAAAATGGACAAGATGTAACAGATAAAGTAAGATAAAGTCGAGATATGACTAATTGAGTGTAACGTGCCGGATTCTATTAGCATGCTGAACTCACCGTCCTGATCTAATTAATACCGCCTGAGTCATTGCAGAACGCTGAGTACATCTAAAATGAAGTCAGACCTCCATGGTAATGTTCCTTGATGCTTATGTTGATCGCCATATCCTCACCCTTGGTAGGAGAGAGGAACTTGCGCTCATACAGGGGGAAGAATGTATATTTCCTAATATCTAGGTGCTTCAAATAGAGTCTTTGCGTTAGTCAAAGGTAACCCAGAGTATTAAAGGATATTAAGAGAAGATAGAATTCCAGAAAGAAACTGTTCATGATGCACGAGACAATTGTACCGGATGGCGGCTAATCTTCGGTAGCCGCGCGCTTGCAACCTCAGACGCGTCCATTCGCTGCCTTCTTCAAGCTACCTAGGCGTCACCCTCTAATAAGCCTCTAGAGTTCTCTTCGACACACTCTTTTCAACACGCTTTCTTCTTTGGCCATACTCTCTTGAACCTTCTGAAGCTCCTCCATACCTGCAAAGATGGTACACACTCGCCTGCACCATCATCAGCCTCATAGCTAACCGTACATCTCCAGTCACTCCGCATTACGCCTCTCCCTTCAAACCCAAGCTACACAACGCCCGAGCGCGGTGCTCCGTCCGCGCCTGGCGTTCACGATACCCTCCGTCACAACCTTAGCCTTACCTCCTCTACAGCGTCTACTGGTATCCAGCAGCCTGCATCTCTCACGTCCGCACATCCACTGGAAGCCCGCCTCGCGAACTGGCGTGCCACACAAGATGCACTGAAGATGGAGGGTCTGAGGCGAGTCCATGGCTTGGGCGAGCCTCTTCGACGAGGGATGGAGCTTAAGATCGCAAGGGATGGAGAGTGGATGCCTAGGATGCTTGGAGGAGGCTCCGGTGTGCATGTTGATGTGCTGGCCGGGCGGGACTGTGAGATTGGGTGGGAAGATGTGTTTAAGGGTAAGATGATATCTCCTGGCTATGGAGCAGCTGGCTCTGGAATGGTACTAATATGCGCTTCACAGGCGACGAGATGCGTGATCTGCCGGATTTCCACTCGGAGATGGAGGCGAGGTTGCGGATGAACTGGTAGAGCGCTGACAACGGACGACTTTGGTTCGAGAGGCTTCCAGAACAAACATTCGCTGCGGCGTGGAAGAACAGCATTGGAGGAAGCTGTATACTAGCTACCTTCGTGTATCATCCTGGCTAGGGCAACGGTGGATCGAAGGGACTTTGTAGCATAGAGAAAGACAGGCTGAGGCGTTATATCAAGTATGCTTATGCCAACTTTCTGAATACTGAGAATTATCTATAAACAACTCGCCCAACCCCATGCAGTTTGGTCAATGTACAGGAGTTGTCTACATGAAGCAGACCAAAGAGTGCTAAAAGTGACGCCGGATTTTGGTATCAACGCCATACGCCGCCCCCATCAGTCGTATGCCACGTTGAAGAAACGAGAAACAGAAAGAACCAAGAAAGCCTGCGTGGTCCTCGATCCCGGACCCAGACGATTGACCAATGGCGAAAACACAACCCGATAGAGACTGCGCGTCTATAAGATGACACATCGACACCCAGCATCTCGGTCTTCTCCATCACGGTCTCTTCCGCCTTTGCCCGTCTTCGTGTCCTCTTCATCAACAATTTCTTGGGGCTTAACGGTCATGTGGACGATGTTCGGGGCGTCGTGGTTGAAGCGGCATTCTAAGATGTATCAGACCTTCGCTCGGCAGATTGTGGAAGTAGAAATGATGAGTGATATACCTTTGAGAGGCAGCTTATCCTCCAACATGCGGCCAAAATGGATAAGACGAATGTAGCTGGGATTAGAGGGACGCGGCTCCCATTCTGCGTGATTGGTCATTGTCAGCCTTCAAGCCTCTCGAAGCACTCAACAGTGTTTATGAAATTATATCGTGCCCAGATAACGTATGCAACCAAGATGATAATCGAGGGGGTGATGCTTACCTGACCTCCAATCGCGCCATATCAGCTCCTTCAGCGTATACACACTGATGTTGAACGGGTCCATGTTTTCCACATCGACGCTCCGTTTCCGAAGATATCTCTGGTCAATCTTGTATGGGTGTCGCGCGCCATTCGTGAGAAGGAGCGTGATATGGACCGCAGGTCCAGTAGAGGGTGCATCTGATTTCGACACGGCGCTCGTGGAGGGTCCTATTGCTTCCGTGTCCTCTACATTCTCAGCTGGTGCTTCTGTCTGAGGTGCTGTCGATGAGACAGCGGCTTCTGTCGCGGGAGCAGCTTCCTGATTCGATGATGTAGCAGCAGGTTCTGAAGATTCCGTTGCTGGCGGCGCGCTGGGAGCGTCCTTGGAAGCAGTAGCAGTCTCCACTCCGCCTTCACTCTGTGATTGTGGCGGCAGGTCGCTCATCTCATGAGAATTGGGCACTGGTGCCCTCTCTTGTGATGTGTCTGTTTGCTGACCAGCAGGTTGCTCGCTTGGAGCGGAGGAGGCCATAGTTGGCCGGCGGCGAAAGAGCGCGTACTGACTATGCGAGTAAGGGAGAACGAGCGACTGCACGAATAGAAATTGAGGTTACAATGCTCTTGGGATAGCGCAAGCACGTAGGCTTGCCGTTTGGGGCTTGAGAAGTTGGGGTTTGAGAGGTGGGAACAGAAGTCCTGCGCTGCGCTTCGTCTTTCTGGGCATCCCGGCCTTCCGCAGGGAAGACCAAGCGGGAACACCTCGTCCGTCCTCTTCGTTTTAGCCAGGCACTGCGCACGAAAGAGGCAGGTGAAGCGTCGAATTTATGTCCCTCTGTTTTGGAATTCTATCAACAATGTCTCTGGAACCCCCGACGCTGACCCTCCACTTCCCAATCGTTCACACGAGCAGTTGGCAGTTGCGGAGCGCATTGCATTGCATCTCCTGGGGAAGCGGGAAAGGTGTGGCTAAACGCCTGCGCGTTTCAATGCGAACCACCCTGAGGCTTGCACGCTTACGGGGCTTATTCAGGTGACTATGTCCATTGCGCGTACATTGACACGTCTTCGATCCGCACCCCTTCCATCTCCTCTCGCACGCCCAATATATTGACTTTGCCTACCTGTTGGCCGCTGCTGGAACTGTCAGCCTGCCTGTCCTGAAGATAATCCCGCAGTCCGCTGAGAACCTCTGCTCTATCCTCTATCAGCAACGCAATAGCATCGAATCCTCCTGCTCCAGGCACAACACCCCCAATCACTCCTGGCACGTTCGAACAGTCATCGAGAAGCTTCGTCTGAGCGGGGGGCTCGATTGGAACATCTGACTTCTGGGACATCTCTCTGATCAGAGCCCTGGCTTTGAAGATGATCTCTCGGAGGGCCGAGTAGTTGTCGTCCTGGTCTTGACCGAGTCGAACAAGCTCTGCTGCGAGCTCTTCATTATGCTTTTGCAACTGCTTCCAAATGCGCTCAGCATCTTCATAGTTCGCACTCCGCCATGCGAGGACTTTCTTGACCATTCCAGGCGTCTCCGAGCCACAGTCCACATCGCACATCACGAGCCGAATACCCTTTGGAACAGTAACTGCTGATTTTATGATTTCAGTGTCCCATTTATATTTCGGATCCGTGTCTTCTACCAGGGTCTTAAGTTGCTTTGCAAAGCCCGGAGAGGCCGGCTCTCCATGATGTTGCAATATTGAAGGCGAGAAGCGTCGATATAGACAAGAACCATAAACTGCGGACGCAACATCAAAGCCTGATCCAACTTTCCCTTGTGCCGCACAATGTGCTGCTTGCGCGAGATTGTGCAAGATGGATTTGCCTTGGTCGTTTGATAGTGAGAATTCCTCGATTGGGAGATAATGCACCAATAGAGCGGCAGTAAATGCAGTGACGAGGGCAGCAGACGATCCGAGACCGGTCTTGTTCGTCTTATTGAGAGGAGTTCCAAAATCCGCAAATTTGGGTGGATTGCTTGAGCCTGCCGCACAAGGAATGTCGGAGGGTGCCGAGTAGTAGTCGTTGTCAGCGAGGATCGTCACAGACGCTGGCTGTATTCTGGCAGGCTGTATGGTTGAGACATACGTGAGGACGTAACCCAGCGCAGCCTCGACGAAGAGATTCCGGCTGATACGCTGAGAGGCAGCACTAGGAAGTCGAATATAAAAATGAGCTTGAATTGAAAGGACATCAAGTCACAGTCAATTGAGAAGTGGTGAATTTGGTGCGCAAAAGTGGATTCAATACACAAGATACCAAACAACATAGAGCATGCAGTCAAGTAAGATGATTTGGTCAACTTACGCCCGTAGCTGTGTCAGATGTATCCCTCCATCCTCTTCAGTCTGCCTGTAGCTGTATTCCCACACGGCATCTCTGAATTGTGGTGACTTAACAATGATCTCAGATAAAGTGACCCCTGGAGCTGTAGGAATGTCGTTGACGACTACATGTATTCGCGCGTCAATGCCAAACGTCAGACCGGTGTACGCGCGGTCAAGGACGAGGAAACCTCCGCAGAGGAGCACCTTGCCTGGGCTACTGACAACTGTCCGAGTCGGCGATAAAGCCATCGTAACCCGCGGAGGCTGGGCAGGAGTAACGAGACAACCCGACAACGTCCTGCAGGACGGGGTTGCGATATTCGTGGGGTAAGCTCGATAGCCGTGCGAGACGAGCAGATGACCTCAAAAGCGGCAACGAGGCTCAGAGGCACTGGTGGAGCAATTGGCCTGAGGGATCCCGTCGCATGCTCGTTGCTTGACTCACCAGAAAAGGGGAGCCCGAGAGGAGGGAGTGCCACTGAGTGCTAGAGCCCTGGTGGCCTAGTCGCTCGCGTAGCTGGACGGGCCAATCGACTTCCGCTCCGTTCCCTCCCGCGCCCTCGCATTCACTATTGCGTGTACGAATCTGCACCGAACACGTCCAGCGTGCGAACACGTATTTCTCTGCCTTCACTTCTTCTTGGGGCTGATACCTGTTAATTCAGGCCAGCCGTCACCTTCACTTCCCTCCTTCACACACTACGATAAGTTTGATTTTGATCGTTTGACGGGGACTTGCCCTGTGCCGTCTCGTCTCGTATCGTCTCATCTCGCACCTATCACCATTTCCACCTCGAGTACCCCTACAACTCCATTCGCGCGTTTGTTTGGCGGCTGTGCGGTCGTCAAATGAACCTGCAATTATTGTATATTTCGAGTATCCAAGTAGGTTCTTTTCGCATGTCCATACTGTCGTTCCGCATCCTTCCTATCACCTCTTCGTCTCGTGCGCGAGATATTTCGACTCCTCCAAGAGCTCCATCGAGCTCCATTATCACAGCTTCCACTGCCGAAACGTCGAAACACATTCTGACTTGCTTTGTAGTCTCACCCTTCAAATCTGAAGGGTTCCTCGATATCCTAAATGGTCTTGAAGTCCCTCAACCTCGCGCGCCAGAGTCTAGCAAAGACCTTCACCCACGGTTATGCCCAATCAGTAGTTGCCGCCAGCCAGTCATCCTACGCATCGCAAAATCATCCCTTCGGTACACTCCATACTAGTTTCGCCACTCGATTCGGTGGCAAAGCTGGCGTCTCCCAGCATTACAGCGCTTTCCAGGGTACCACTCAACAGCCTGGAGCTTCCAGCAAGCATGGACAGCAGGAGAATACCGATTCTGGCCTCGCTGCCTACTACGCGGCATGGCAGAGGGCTCAGAGACTAGGCGAATGGCAGCAGTTTCAATTTACAAAGCGCATTGAGTGGAAGGCACCCACCGCTGTTGCTGAAGGAAAGGCAACGTCAAAGGAGTCCGCTACTTTTGAAGATGTCGATGAAACAAAAGCTACAAAGGCCGTGCCAGAAAGAGCATACTCGTCAAGCGCCGTCGATGATTTCAGGAAATCTGTTGGCAGCGAGGAAGCCGAGGCTGCCGCCATCGCCGAAGTCGACAAAGCAATCGCGGAAGAGATTGCTCGCTCGAAAGAGGAGAAGTCTTCGATCCATGCTGCTTCAGAAAATGCGGTAGCTGCCGCTGACAGCGCCGCCGCAAATGATGTCCCAGAGAAGTCAGTCACACCGGTCTCCACTGGCACAGTCGATTCTCTGCCCCTGAGCGACCTCACCAAGGCAACCACAGTTTCTATTCAGGACTCATACGCAGAACAATTGAACAAGCTTGCGGAACAGCATCAACATGGCGAAATTCCAGCAGTTTTCGAACACATGCTGGCACAAGGCATCAAGCCTACTGCGTCTGCCTACAATACTCTTTTGGTCGCTGCGCTCTCTCTTACGCACGGAAAGCATCACATCGTACCAAAGGCACTCGATGTCTATTCTGACATGCTTCGACGCCGTGTCATTCCCGATACTACGACTTATGCAATCCTTATCGAGCTACTTTCTACACGTGCACTAGACGTCTTGGCGTCGAAAGAACAGCTTGAAGAGCGACGGCTTCGTTATGGAGGCATCGAAGAGGAGGGCAAATTCATGTTCCGCTCTAATGATGCCGAGTTTGACATTCTCTCCGAAGACGACTCACTCGCTCTGGCTCTGAAGCTTTTCCGAACTGCAACATCAACGCACTCTGAGCAACCATTTGCCGGAAATACTTATCATGCTCTGATTACAGCGTGTGCTGAGGCGGGTAAAGTAGACGACATGGTCGCAATTTATTCGCACATGGAGTCTCAAAACGTTGTTCCTCGAGCAGACTTATTCGTGCCTATGATACAGGCATTTGGAGTCTCTGGAGACCTCCGCAGCGCAGTAGAATGTTACGAAGAATACAAGACACTGGCCATTGCGCATAATAACGGCGAACTGGACATAGTTCGAAAGGACGACGAGGTCTACGCTGCGTTAGTCAAGGCTTACGAGGTTTGCGGCCGCTCTGAAGGTGGACAGCGATTCTTGAACAAACTTGAGACAACCGTCAACGATAATGCCAAGGTTGTGGAGCTCCGTGGCACCATCAGCATGCAGGCGCTTATACCTCATATGCTCAAGCGAGGGGCTTTTGCCCAGGCGTTCCAATATGCGCACGAAAAACTGGATCCACAAGTTCGAGACCAGGCCATCAGCTCCATCTGCGCCGCAGCTGCAGACGCCAACCATGTCGACATTGCTACAGAGGCGTACTTATCTCTCAGCGATGCGGCTGACGTTACCCTCCCGGCACTCTCCATGGGAGCGATGCACA
The DNA here is from genome assembly GCA_010015805.1 of Rhizodiscina lignyota. Classification (NCBI taxonomy): domain Eukaryota; kingdom Fungi; phylum Ascomycota; class Dothideomycetes; order Aulographales; family Rhizodiscinaceae; genus Rhizodiscina; species Rhizodiscina lignyota. Next base: position 375,319 of record ML978133.1, read on the forward strand.
TTCGCGTTGGCAATCTTGCCGCAGCTGAGGAATACTGGAAGGTCCTTGAACACTCCAATGTACAGTCGGAGTTTCTGGAAGCTGCCTCCATGCATACTGTTGCTCTGATTGGTACCGGACACTCTGACACTGCCCTTCGCCAATGCCGCCAGATGTTCTCTCGCATTCGTGACTCTCAGTCCACCAATAAGCAGGCCAGGTCTGAGATCATTGAGCAAATCGACGAAGCAATAGAATTCATCGGTCACTTTATCAGTAGACGGGGCATGACCTTGCCTGTCAAGTCCAGTATGGAGCTTATGTGGATGATGATTGATAACGGTGGTTTGGTCACTCCTGTTGCCGGGCATCTTCTTGCTGGGCTCGGACCAGAAGCTGTCAGCCACCTGGGATGGGAAGATGTTAATCTCCTCACCCAGGTCCAAGCTGGCATGATCATCAACGGTTCCGCAATGGACATCGGTCACGAGGCACGATTTGCGCACCTCTTCGAGGTAGTAGTCAACAGTGGCATGACAGCGAACAAGGACACAGCTGGCTTGGTTGAGAAGGCTCTTGCCAAGCTTGGTCGATCCGATCTCTCACAACGTTGGTTACAGTACCGCTATCCGGTTGCGCAACCCGTTTACTCGCCAGTATCATACCATGGCATGACTCCCACTTCCCCAGCCCCGGTAGCTTTCGAAGACTCGTACGATCCATATGCTGCAACTACGGACAACAAGGGCTCTGTGGCCATTACGGACCTGCTCGACAAGACTCATGGAAAGTCGTCTTCGCATCTGAATGAAGCTCTGACACGATTCAAGAATATGCGTCGAGCTGGTCGTCATCCTCGCTTCTTCACCTACGCGAAGCTCATCAGCGCTGCCGCCAAAGAGGGCCGTCTGCCACTCGCGCATGACATCCTTGCACTAGCGAAGCAGGATGTGCCATATCTCCCACAGCACCGTATTGTTCGATTTGGTTGGGTCTCTATCTTGGACGCAATGGTCGCTGCCTGCTTGACTACTGGGCAGCGCCAGCTTGCGGCCCAATTTCACCAGGAACTCCTCGACATGGGTGCTGCACCGTCAGCAAATACTTTCGGCCTCTATATCACTACCCTGAAGGAATCGACCAAGACCTTTGACGAGGCTACTGAGGCGGTGAAGATCTTCATCCGTGCAAAGTCTGAGGGCGTTGAACCATCATCCTTCTTGTACAATGCCCTTATTGGCAAGCTTGGCAAGGCCAGGCGCATCGACGACTGCCTCTTCTACTTCGCCGAGATGCGCAACCTTGGCATACGCCCGACGAGCGTCACGTATGGAACCATTGTCAACGCTCTTTGCCGTGTCAGCGACGAGAAATTCGCAGAGGAGCTTTTCGAGGAGATGGAAAGCATGCCAAATTACAAACCTCGGCCGGCGCCATATCACAGCATGATGCAATTCTTCCTCTCGACAAAGCGCGACCGTAGCAAAGTTCTGGCTTACTATGAACGCATGCGCTCCAAGAACATTCAGCCTACAACTCATACCTATAAGCTTCTGATTGATACCTACGCCACACTCGATCCCATCGACATGACCGCCGCGGAGGCCGTCTTGGACCAGATCCGTCAGGCTGGTGAATTGCCAGAGGCTGTTCACTATGCATCCCTTGTCCATGCGAAGGGATGTGTTTTGCATGACGTTGAAGGCGCCCGTCGGACTTTCGACACTGTTCTCGCGGATCGACGCATCAGACCACAAGCTTGTCTTTATCAGGCGCTCTTCGAAGCGATGGTCGCTAACCATCTTATTGAAGAGACCGAGCCTATCGTTGCGGACATGAAAGTACGTGGCGTTGAAATGACACCGTACATTGCCAACTCTCTCATCCACGGCTGGGCCATGGCGAAGAATATCGCGAAAGCAGAGGCTATCTACAAGGCTGTCCCTGTCGGGAAACGCGAGCCAAGCACGTACGAGGCCATGACCCGAGCTTTCATGGCTCTCGAGGACCGTGAGCATGCCATGGTCGTTGTCAATGAGGGCCTATCGAGAGGCTACCCAACGGCAGTTGCGAACAAGATACTGGAATTGGTGGGTGGCGGCAGGTCAGCCGCTCCGGAAGTGGCGCAGTAAAGTCTGGATATGCCTGCTAACTAACCACGCTGGCTCCACAAGGCGGAAAGGCTTATTTGAACCAGCGCAACGAAGGAATGTCTTCGTTGTTGAACTTCAGTTCTCTTTTTGACTTTTAATCTTGATCTTGCATCGTCGTTTGCAAACTTTGTTTCTTTTGTACGTTTTGCATTGGACGGCCGATCTACGCAGCCGGGAGGGAGAAGATACCCTGGCGCACCCTGTATTAACGGCCGACGACATCACGGGCAACTGGCGTTTTCCGAGCGATTTTAGGCGAGCGGGCCGGCGCTTTTGTGAGAATATATTTCAAGGGTTTGCAAAGGGATTTGTACCATAGGTAGCTCAAGGATACCCACTCCTCTCTAGACGAGACCACAAGATGTGGCTCTGGTAAAAGTGAAAAGAAGATTTCGAACGTTAAACTCTCAAGCTTCGCTCTCCATTGTTTCAAGGCATCTTAATTGTGGTCTCTTGGCTCTTCTGCTCGGATCCCGTGGACTCGATGACTAGGCCGACTGCTACCGTCCTGAAGCGCGCTCCGTGGTTACACCTCGAACAGGCCACCTACCGATCATGTGGCCCGCGTTAAGCTTTTGTTGTGAAGGTGTTGTTGTTGTTTCCTGACGCGCTAGGGGCTAGCGCGTCCGCGGGATTGCTCCTGGTATAAGGAGCTCACCGCCCTGCCCTTTCCTCTCACACCAGGACAACAAATACATCTCGACTTTGACCTTCTTCTCTTCAATCATCCCGCTCTACTTCACTGACTCCCCATCTCTCTAAAGCGCTCGAGGCCATCTCACCGCCCCTCTTACACACAACGCCGCCGTTCTTGCTCGGTCACATCGCGTACCTTGCTCAACCGCGTCTTTGGGTGCGTGACTTCAGGCTTCAAGCTTGTGAGTATGCGCTCGATTGTTTTGTCTCCAGACACGAGACTGACTTTCAAGAAGACGGATCTGCGACATCCGCGTGGTAGTCAACTCACTGCGTCCCTGAGCCGCTGATTTGCCACCCACGCGCCGTGCATAACACCACACAACTGTCTCACCGCTCCACCGTTGTTGCGTCACTGCTCAACCGCACGCTTCCACGGAGATTTAACACAGGCGGCCGGAAAATTTTTCTCCCGCAGCTCGCCTCTTTTCTCGCACACACTTCTCTCATCCTCTTCCTCATTTACTCTTCTCACCCAAGAACTTCCTGCTCAACCCAAGCAACAACGCAACATCGCAACTACTCTAGCAAAGCAGTGAGTATATGAGTAAGGTCAATCAAATTATAAGTTCGATATGTTACGTCACATTTCAGGTCCTGGTTCCTTGGTTGACTTCACCAACACCACACATATCGACATCAGAAGCTCGACCACACTTGTCAGCTGTTGTTTCTCTCCTCGCACTCGACCGACCTATCAAGGCAGTACGTATTTGAGAGAATATGCATCCTCAGAAGAGATCGAAAGTATTATGTGACCTTGCAGGCCTCGCTTCACTGTTCCAGTGTTCAACCTTACCGGCGCAACACGCAACTCGCATCCGAGCGAGCACTCATTCTCAAGCAAGACTAAAAGCTGATTTGACTTGTCAGCCTCTTGTGTCTTTGCTTCCATCATTCGAACTTACCTATCACTGAGTACGTAAACGACAGTCATTGCTCAGAGGATCAGACACTTACGTCATGTATTAGATATCCACCTCCTTACTCACCACCTTACCGCAACTATGACTTCTCGCCCTCAGTCTATCTGCGGCTTGCACGTGGGAGACAAGGTGCCCAAGCCTCTTGTCCCAGGAGTGGACAATCGCATGCATGATTCGCTTTTGCATAATGCGGGCGGCATGATCATCGTGCACGAGTCCGAGCTATTCCAGCTCCAAAAGGAATACCGTGAGAAGACTGGCAACTCCGTCACCATTGGTCCTGAATTCCCCTTCATGAACCTGCCCCGCGAGCTACGCAACAAGGTCTACGACTCCGTGTACCCCGGAGGCGAGACCGTTACTCCTTTCCAATCCGTTAAGGGCTCGCCCAAAGCTGAAGATGACTTCGCGGACTTCACCCAGTACATCGTCTCACCGGATGAGCCCGGCGCCAGCAGCCGCTTAACCGCATCAGCCCTTGCGCTGATCTCCCAACCCCTCCGCAAGGAGTCTGTCGACGATATGGCCAATGTTGCGAACCCAACCAACAGGTTTCCAGCTCTGGACTTCCGCTCTGACTGGGCAGGCATGACCGCTTTGCTCCGTAGCTTGGGCAAGAAAGAAGCGAGCCACCTGCTGCACAAGATCACCTTCCGCATCCCCAATGCTGCCGGCCATCTCCTTAAGAAGAAAACTATCTCCGATGTCGACGTTGTCGATATCGCCAAAGCTCTGTTTGAACTTGGAAGTCTTGTATCACCTGTTCCATCTAAGGACATCACGACCTTCAGTGTGATGGACGATATCTCCCATCACCACTCCGAAGAGTGGTTCGACGTGCTCGTCCCCAGCATTAACGGTCCGATGATTGATCCGGCCTTGCTTGAAAAAGCCAACTTCACCGCTGTTGGTCACACTGGACAGAGGCCAGTCATCACACTGTCCATTCCTGAGATGAAAGATCATCGTGGTATTCTTGCGCTCAAGACAATCATGTGGCGCCTGGGCTACGCCCTCAAATACGTTAGCGCGACTCCGGACGATCCTACTCACCTGCCTTGGGTTCCTCATATGGATGATGACGCCCAGTTCATTGCACCAGATGATGCACCCTTGTTCGTCACCTGCACCTGGGAGCGCAGCTCGACGCCAGAGCATACCACCGCCGACCATCCTACCCGCTTCTGCACTGAGCAAGTGGAGATTGATGAATTCAGTCTCAGGGTAATCGTGACAGGAATTCAACCCCCACTGGCTGATGGTGTTTGTGGCCACATCACCCCTGGAAACGCTAGCATCGAAGTGTGCTCTCAGCTGTCGGCAGCCGAGCTGTCCTACCTCAAGAAGGCCCCGCTTGGAACTCTGCTCAAGACACACTTCCGCCTTGCCAATGGCGGCACAGTTCCGGTCCAGGTCTGCCGTTGCCACTCGCTTCCTCTCTCGGTCGGCCTTGCAGACCTGCACGGCCTGCACTGGGCTGACTACGACATGGGCAACTACCTTGGCGTCTGGGACTTCCTGCAGATCCCGCGTGACGAGGTCCTCAAGTACGGCTGCAGCGCATATCAGTTCCAGTTCTGCCAGGAGACTGGACTGCCAAAGATTCCGGCCGGCGAGTCGGACCAGATCAGCCCTGCGCTGTTCTGGCACGGCCCGGCGGCAAACGCCATCCTGATGCGTGGCATCGACGAGGACCCACTGTTCCATGCGGACATGAGAGACGCTGGGTTGGCAGACATCGTTCACAAGCGCCTGGTCCACGCCAAGGTGGACACTGGTGCGGCTTTCACGCCGTACCAGCTGAACGGGGCTCCGCACAGCGGAGTAGTGGCGGCGCTGTTCCGCCCGCACGTGCTGTGCCCATGGCACAGCACGTCGCTCAGCAAGTACATGGACCCGCTCAGCTGGTCCGCCTCGTCCTTGCTCACCCACTGGGTGAACATCGACGAGGCCACCAGATAGGCTCGCGTGCTCTCTCTTCTCTCCCCCCTTCCCCCCTAAATAGCCTCTCAAATACAAACGTTCCCCCCTTCTCTCTAAGTGTAAAACGTGCTGCGCTGCCTCCTGATATAATGAAAGTGACTCTCGACGCCCAAAAGAGCTGTAATATACAACCTTTAGGGCGTATTGACTTGTACATGTTCTATATCCAGCCAAACCTATCGCCTTGGTGGTTGACTTTGAAGTCAAGAAGTTGACTCAGCAAGGTAACTCTACACACCGTCAATATCAATTACCTACAAAGCATGCTTTTCCCTAAGTTTATAATAGCTCAAGCCGCCTCCAGATATAATAAGATCATCGCTCAATGCTCACAGAAGCCGTAATCCATAAGAATTGGGTAGCGGTCGACTTCTAATAAACCTGTAGTCTATCAGATCGTCCATGGTGGTTCGGGCTTGGTATATCAAAATGCTGACTAAGCAGAGTAACTCCATACATCGACAGTATCAGTTATCCACAACGCGTGCTTTCCACTAAGTCTACATCAATTCGAGCAGCCCTCCAGAACAACCAGATTGATGCTCAACGCTCAGCACGGCAACAGTTTAAGAGCCTGAATTGCTGGTTAACTCAGCATATCTCTGCAATCCACCAAATCTTTCGACCCCAAATTGCTGGCTCGACAGCCTGGCTCCGTACAACGTCCACACCAGCAGTATAGCACTTACTTTTCAATAAATCACAAACCCCATGAACGGACTCCTTCGATAATAAGATTCATGCTCAGACGGCCTTGGAAGCATGGTGTTTCACCGGCTGGAGCCAATTAAAAGTGAGGATGCGCTCTACACCTGAAGGGAGGCTTTCTCATCGTAGAATTAAACGCACAGGTGTTCGTGCTTAAGTCAAGTTACTCACAAAGGGACCCCAGCGACAACCAGATCAATGCTTAAATATGCTTGTATACGCGGCGTTTCCCCCTCTGCAGCCAGTTGCAAGGACAGTGACCTCTCTATCGCCTGAAGGGCAGCGACACTATGCGCTAGAATACAATGCTCTCCACGCATATATTAAACCCAGATGGAGGAGTTACGCACCTTGGCGGCGTACAAGAACAAGATGTCAGCGGCAGCACGATCTGGCTGTTGCTTGTGCCAGAAGTCTTCCAGGAGACCTTCAATCGCAAGAAGCTGACCTTCGTCAAGGGTAGTCTTCCGCGAAAGAACCCGGCAATAACCAAATCGATGCTCGAACACGCCTACCAGTATAGTGTTTTTCCGCCTATGGCCGACCGTAACGTCGGTGAGCCTACTGTCGTCGACAAGGACATCGGGGGACACGAAAAAACACAATTCTCCTCACCCTTATGTGAAACCTTCCGCGAAAGGACTCCAGCAATAGCCAAATCGATGCTTGAACACACTTGCTAGTGTGGTGGTTTCCCGTCTACGGCCAACCGTAAGGGAGGTGAGCGTACTGCCGCCGAAAAGCACACCGAGGGAGTACGATAGAACACCATACTCGTCACAAATACGTCAGGCCGCTCACAACGGGACTCTGGCGATGATCCAATCAGTGCTTTAACATGCTTGTATACGTGGTATTTTTCCTTCTACGACCAAACGTAAAGGTGGTGAGCTATTGCCGCCGAGATGGACGCCGGATGAATGTGATAAGACATCAGACTCCTCGCGCGTAAGTCAATCCCTTCGCAAGGGGATTCCAGAAATAACCAATCGATGCTCAAACACGCTTACCAGCGTGATGCTTCACTATTTATGACAGATTTTAACTTGGAGAACGTTTCAGATGTTTGGTGTCTATATGATCAATCGAGACACACCACTACTCGGCACTCGATGCTCTCTCGAATCGGTTCATATTCGGTTCCCTCCAAACTGAAACTCGCATGCGGTGCCCTCATCTCTTCGCCCTCTTTTTCCGCGCTGTCAAAAATCTTGATCATCAACAGCTCATCCCGCGTCTGCTCACTCATCCAATACCATTGGTGTACACATTGTCCGCCCTTCTCAGGCTCTTTACACGCCTTGATGACGATGTTCTCCGTCGTTCTGCCATCTGGATAAATCCTTGGCAGTGGTATCAATTCATCGCGGTTCTTTACCGTTGCAGCATCGGCAATACCGAGCGGATCACGCGTGACTGTCTTCAACGGTTTCCACAAAGAGAAAACCATCCAGCGCCTGCCAGACTCGACAATATCCTTCGCTACTGCCTCGCCAAATTCGCCCGGGAGAATCTGAATGATACCATATCGCGTGAAGTCTATATGAACGCGTGGTGCTGGAGCTTGGCCGCGGTATGGTTTGTTCCAAGCTTCGTCTGTTGGGCCACTAAAATCTTGTTTAATCGGAGCACCCCGGAGTATATGACCAAGATGGTAGACTGCTGAAACATTCTTTCTGCTCTAATATTAGCGATGGGCTCAACGAAGCGGGCCCAAATCCTAAGAGTGAGACCTTACAGCTCCCGTCGCAGCATCTCATCCAACTCCGGATAGTACACTTGCTTAATATGGTCGTCGCTCTCCGGCTCTATCATCTTGCTTTGCAACTGAACGTAGCGAAATCCATTTTGATCAAGTGTGAACTTGTCTTCTTTACCTCGGACGTCAAGAACGTGGAGTCTCCTTGTATCTTGATCCTTCGTTCCCAAGATTAACTCCAGGTCGTTCGTGCTGGGCTCAGATATACCGCCAGCGGGTGGCATATAGTAATTGAACTCCGAAAAAACATCTTTGATACCTCCAGATTTTAATATCAACCCTTCTTGTGTGGTATCAGTCGCCGTCGAAGTATAAGTGGCTGACATGATCAATCGGAATAGCGGTGGCCTCCGTCGTTCTCGAAATGATAGCACAGATGAGAAATTGAATATGTAAAGAATGTCATGAACGACAGTTTGGAACTTCTCAGATGTACCTAGATATGTATTTATCTCTCCGGGAGCTGGAGACCCACTTCGGCATGAGAACGCGGTCGAATCATATCTCTCTTTCCCTTTCCGGCCAATTCAGCTTCGCAGAACACTGATTATGTAACTCGGCCTTATCATAGCTGCATCAGAATTTGGCATTCTGTTATTATTGGGCACTTCACTACATACCGTACCTAGAAAAAAGCTCGAGGAGAATGAGTGCCCGACGCCTCGGGCTTGAATATAGATCACGTGGTACACCTCCCTTAGATCGGCTCTGACCTCTGGTCAAGGTCATATGCTTCCGCACTGCTCAGTTCGATTTAAATTGGACTGAAGCATTATGAACAAATGTTTGGTGATTATCCATAAACGTTTGTGCTTAACTTGGCACAGCATGGTTGCGCTCGAGAGCTAACCAGGTCGTCCAACATTGTTCAACACTTAGACTCAAGATCAGCATGTCTTTGAGTAATTGGATTGATTGGTATTGGTATAGATCCAATAAATACAATGAGATACTGAATGATGAGCGACCAGAATCACAAGCTCTGTGACCAAACGCATAAGGTGCCGGTACGGCTTTGCTATATATCACGGGTTATAGCTGATGGCACTGACATCGCTGATAGTGTATGTTGTATCTAGTTCATGAAGTCAGCAATTTCCAATGTGTTGCTGGTCATGGACGTACTGCCAGTGGGTCCTGGGCTTCCAGACGATCCCTCCATCTGGAAATCGACAATACTGTGAACCTGATCAGCGGAAGGGAGAGAAGTTCGCAATATCAAGAGAACTAACAGATACATAGCCTTTCCAATATAGTCTGCGCCAAACTGAGTCGTCTGCAATACGCCGTCCAAGTAGAAGTTCACCTTCACGGTGCTGCCGTCCGATTCCGCTCGCACTTCTGCCTTCACTGTGTGCGTGCTACTGGGATTAGGATACGCCACATCATCTGCCTTCACCACAGTGCTGGTATTGAAAGTATTGAAGCTGATCAAGCCGTCGCCCTTCCACTCTGCGATGTCAATTTCCGGCGGCCATCCGGAGACAGCAGTGAGCCAAAATGCCGGCCATGTGCCTTTGATTGTTGGAGCGATAAAGCTGGCACTGATGTCGTAGCCTCCGCCTGCAGCAACTGTGAATGTGGGCTTGGCATATATTGTGCCAGATTTGTAGTGTAGCTGGATAGTCGAGCCTCCGGAGGTCACGGTTCCAAGGCCGGTAGTATAGACAGAAGTCAGTGTGACGGAGTTGGATCCCGTGTTCAGCTTCATGATAAAATTAACGCGAATTGATCTCATTGTCCGCGGCAGGTGCACTCACTGTCACATGTGAGCTGTCCATGATAGCGGCCCCATTATGCGAATCGCCCCACGGATAGTTGTAGTTCCAGTACTCCGAGAACAGTGTCGATGAAGAGAAGCTGTTCGGTGGAATGACGGCGGTGGTAGCTCGTGGCTTAAGTACAGAAGCATTGCAGAAAGATACCAGAAAGAAACTAGCTGAGATGGCAAAGAGTAGCCGCATGGTTGATGGCTGAATGTCTTCGAGCTAAAGGAAATGCCAGTCTCGCCCACTGCACACTGAACGCGATGACAGATTCCGGTAAGGAGAATTCTCTTATATGATTGTCTTCGACAATCTCTTGTTTAATGCTCTGAAATGAGCTTTTTACGTAAACTCGAGCAAGAAAACAGGCCTCATCTATTCGAGATATTCGCGGACGGGGCTTCTCCTTAGCAAGGTAGGACACGTCACCACACTGAACGAAATAATACTGGGATATAGAGGAATAAACTTTCCTTAAAAGTACGTACAGAGCCTTGTATGAAAGGCTGACATGGTGTGGTTTTACCCGAAGAGCGAGATTATTTGGACCACTTACTCCCTGCTGCGCGGATCCGCTTCAACGCAGGACAAGGTCATAAAGGTTGTCAGTCCGAGAAAGAAATCAGACGCAATAATAAGACTAGGTTTCGCTAGAGCCATGTCGAAGGTTATACAGCACCGTCAATCCATTTTGCTCCGGTGATGCTGCAAGATGGATGAGGGGAACTAGTCTTGATTCGTGGAATTGATAAAGCACAATCCAGGGATACAACGTTGGAATGATTGATGTGCATCTTAAAGCGCAGAAATGGCAGGTAACTAAGGCTTCTCGCGAGATTGAATGACCGAGAGAAGACTGAGAAGTTGATGAAGTTGAAACAAGATCTACGCATGAAACGTTCAGCTTTAATGAAAACGCTAGTCAGGTTGCGGCTAGTGCCAGAACGCCACAAAACGAGGCACGGCTGGCTTCGATTTCAGGAGCTTCACAGGAGGTATCCATTCTCATGGTAACCTCCACACTTCCATTCTACAGCAGTCCTGCCATCTAAATAAGTCAGAAATGAGCTTTTCTGCAACGTGTGTCTCACTGAAAGCCAGAAACTGGGCGTGTTCAGCACACTCCCTTCTTTCTGCTAACACAAGAGTAAAAAGATGACTGCGCTGCCTTCGATGCCAACGATTTTCCATTCTTGGGTGCGCTTTTATGCTAGTCAGGACTTCGCGAATGAATCCTGCGATCAAATAGTCCTGGGCAGGTGCCGATGATTCAATTTATCACCTTCAGTACATTCAACATATCCTTCCCCCATCTATCTGGTAAACCTGTCCGCTGATGAAGCTCGCTTCATCGGACAACAGGAAGGCAATCAAGTTTGCAACCTCTTCTGGCCTTCCACTTCTCTGTATCGGTTGCGCCGCCTGCTCCGGATTGGCTTCCGTTGTGAGTGAGACGCCTTCTAGTCTCCCTGCTTCAGCAACCATGGGCGTATCAATCGTTCCTCTGGACAATCATCAGAATCGCGAACGCAGCAGCTAAAACCCACAAATTCAACAGCACTGGATTACTTACGGGGCGATAGCATTTACTCGAATGTTTCTGTCTCCCACCTCCTTCGCCGCCGACCTTGTCAATCCAATTACCCCATGCTTACTCGCTGTATATGCTCCATTGAACTTTCGCCCTGTCGAAAACTCTGTTAATTCCAAACCCGGGATCGATTGATATTCCCAAAGCCATGTCTAGCGGAACAGAAGGAATCCTACATACCAGAAACTCCCGCAATGCTGCTCGCGCTAACGATACTCCCGTTGTCCGCCATTACCTGCAACTCTGCCCGCATACATCTCATCACTCCAGTTAAGTTCACATCAATCACAAATGCCCAATCATCCTCATCCATACGCTCAATAGCACCACTCGGCTGGCCGATGCTCTTGGGAATTACGCCCGCCAGATTCGCCGCGCCGTCGAGCCGCCCGAGCTTGTCTACCGTGGCTTTGATCCACGCGTCGACATCAGATGATTTGCGAACGTCAACTGTGTGAATGATGATCCCTTGTAACTCTGGGTGCTTGGCAGAGATGTCCTTTGCGGCAGCCTCGAGGTTTGCGGTGTTCACGTCGGCCAGGGAGAGCGCGTGGCCTTGGGATGCGAGTTTATGCGCGAGGGCGAGGCCAATGCCCGAAGCCGCTCCAGTTATTGCTACGACTTTTGGCATTGTCGCTTCTCTTTCCCAATCAAGTACAGAGGACGCTTTCGCAAGAGACAAATAGGAGATTCAAAAACACGACGAAAAACTGAGACGAGTTAGAACGATGATTCTTAGATGTGGAAATCTTGTGACGACGTAAGAAATAGATTGATGTAGGGCGTGAAATCGAATCCAAAGATATACTCCGCAGTGCACATGTTCCTATGACCATGGGTCTATATTTCCCCAACTTACAACCGTGCAATTCCAATCCGGATATCGTGGGCCGAGAACGTGGTACGAAATGTGGGGAGATGCAGCTGCACGCGAGCAGCGAACAAAACGACACAACCACAAGAGTAGGCCAGTCAAGCACTTCCCCAGATTTTGTTTCGCGAAACCCGTCAGAGTAATACCGGCTTCGTCAAATACCTCCGAAGAAGTACGCAAGTCCCCTGCAGTACGTAGTGACGGCTTCACATCTGTCAAATGTTCAGATCGCCAGTTGTGTTTGTTGAACTTATTTCATATTGCTACATAGGTGAAACCACCGAAAAGAGCTATTGTACATGAAAGGAGAGAAGGTTAAGAGGTTCAATGGGGATATCCGAAAATACAAGGTCCGTAATCCTAGGTCCATAGAAGGAAAGCAGAGTAAAACATCACCAGAAAGTATATCCAGTAAAGGCCTTTTGACCTCCCTTCCTCACCAAATACTCCGTTCGCAACTCCGGCTTGCAACGCCCATTCCACAAAGAAGTCAAGGCCCCATTTCATCAGTGAATCAGATCAAAATACTCACTGCTGTAGCAATTGGCTCCATCACCTTGTACTCGACGAATCCTTCGTCCATCTCGTCGCTGATTTTGCTGAAAATGCCCTTGACCCTGTTACCCTTTTCATCTTTCGCATCTCCGAGACTCCTGAGGTCCATCACGAGCTTCCTGCTTGCCTCCTTAATGCCATCCTCACCGTTCTCATCCGCGAGGTGATACTGGGAGATGGCGTAGGTGACAAGATTCTGGTTCTCTGCGACGCGGTAGCTCAGCAAGTACGGAATGTGGCTCGCGAGCAGCCATTCCGTCGGCCGGTTGATTGGCAGTGCCGCCATGAGATCCTTCTCTGTGTACTTCTTCAACTCGTCGATCGACTGCGGCGGTGGGCAGGAGAGCGAAGGAGGCTTGTTGATGACAAAGGACTGGTAGTACTCCTGCAGATAGTTGATGGCAGTATGCTGCGGAGAAGCGATGTGGATGCACATAGTAACTGTGTCTACCAGCTCGTTAAGCGTTTTGATGTCCGGGAATGATTTCAGCTGACCGCCATTATCCGAGCGCAATTCATCGCACCAGTCCCGGATGTGTTGGTCATTTGCGACGTCCTCATCGGACTTGTATCCATTGCTGCCGTTTTGGAGGTATGCGAGGACGAACTTGTGCAGCACAAACCACATGATCTGGATGTCTCTTGCATACGCATAATTATGGAATTTCTCGTCGTTGATTTGAGAGACTGGGAACCCACGGCGTTCAAGGTCTTTGGGGACATAGTGTTCCTCCCATTTGAAGTTCTTGTAAGAATCGCGAAGATAGCTGTACGTCTGCTCGGGGGTGATGCCAATAATGTCGCAGACAACGTGAGGTACCAGAGTGGACCTTGCACCGGCGTTGATTGCGAGAGTTTTCAGCCAGTGAGGGTACAAGAGACGGTAGACGATGTGGTCCTCGGGAAGTGTCCGATAGGCTGCAACAATGACAGCCTCTTCGACTAAATGGCAGTCGTTAAGATGGACACCCACTTCGTGGCGGATCCAGTCAGAGGCTTGCGCTGCGGTCTTTGCATAGCGCCACGGCCAGTCTGTTTGTTGGTCTCCCTTGTCCGACGAGTGAAGTCGCTGGTTGAAGATGACAACGGATTTCTCCATGTTTCCCTTGAAGTCAATGACAATAGCCAAAGGATGCAATTTTCCTTTTGGCTCCAATCGATAAAGTGTGACTGACGCACATGCGAAGCGATCTTCGCCTTTGACCTTTCCTTGCACCCAAAGCTTGGTGTCAGCAGTAGCCCCAACTGCCTCGCGTATGTGACTGCAGTCTTGAACGTAGAGAGAGGCATTGTCTGTGTTGGTCAATAGCTGAACCATCTTCTTGTTATTCTGCTCCTTGGCCACTGTCTTGAACTTATCGATCCAGTCTTTGGCAAGCTCAATGGTAGTTGGGTTGTTGCCAGTGAAGGATTGTTGAGCAAACATCTCGTCCGTGTACCAATCCTTTCGATCACCGACATTTGGCTCAGCATAGATGTCCTTCTTTGCACTACGAAGGTCGTGGTTGCGCTGTTCAATCTGAGCGATCGTAGCACCTTGATCGGGATAGCCATAGACGAAGTCTTTGATCTTGTCTGGAATGATACTGGCGAGAACAAATCCGCTGTCGAGAAGCCGCATACGGTCGAAGATTTGGGCCTGAGTAAAGTCGTCCTTGCTACCCTTGGGGATGAGGCTGAGATGCGGAGGGTAGTGGTCGTAGTCGGGGCCACTATCTGGTCCTGGGCTCCATTGATAGAGCCTCCTCTTCTCCTCCGGAGTGGTAATGCCTTGCGGTAGGCTTGGCTGCAAGTTGATTACATCGAAGTAGGAATTGAACCTATTTATTCACTCTATTAGCCCATCTTGACTTTTGACGGAGCAATCTGCCGCTCATTTTCAAGATTTCCGGTGCAAAAACGAGCTACAGGATGCTGAAGGCGGCATGAAATGATAAGAGAACTTGATTAGGCGGTGAGATGTGCTAAACAGATGAGGTAGCAAGCGAGTTGATTTCTCCGCTAATTCTGCTCTACATAGAAGGGGGTGACTTGAGAATAACTTGATGAGCTGCATACCTGGTCTGAATGAGATCGAAGACCTGAGTAAGTGCTCTCGACGTGCCATGGAATGTTCCTTCACTGAGCTTGTTCTGCGGCGCCGTCTTGGGTACGATCCAACCCAAGGCATCCCTCTTTGCATCTGCTGAGAGCGCGCGCGGCCAGAGCTTATTTTGGGCGATGGATTGAGTGACGAGGCCTTCGTCCCAAGCAACGAGGCGGAGGGAATCCTCGACCAAGTTGGACGAGATGTTCGACCAGAGGGAGCTCATGCTTGATGATTTGCGTCGATGTCCTTTACGGTTGTTCTTGTCGGAGAGACCGAATGGTGAGAGGAAGAGGGAAAAGATACTCATATTGGCGAATTATAAACTGCGTGACTGCTACAAACTATTCTTGGCGTGGCACGAGACGTATTGCGTAGTGACTACTTCGCTTAACTGAGGGAATTGACGATAAGTGGAAAGAACGACTGAGTATAGGTCCAAGGTGTGAGCTCTGGTATGTAGTAAAGAGGAACAAAAGGGCTGAAGAACAAAGAATCTAGGGGATGTGTCTACGTATAAGGCTCGCAATACGTAGACACAGATTTCTAATATAGAAATAGGAACCGGAAGTAACAGACACACCAAGGCACGTCCCACAGCCCTTGCTCGACCAGAGAGGCTATGATTCTTAGTCTCCGTTGCCGAAAGTAGAAACAGCTCAGTCACTTGCGGACCACGCTCTTTCTCACCTTTCGCGAACCCGGAAAGCGCACATCACCAGGCGGATGGGATAAGATCAAGACAGTCTAGACTTGACCGAGACAGACTACCGAAGCTACAATCTCCTCGTGGAGTCTCCTCCGAGAATTGTTTCTCAATCGCAACGGCAGGATGCTGAACATGGTGTGGACCCCAAGGCTCGGCCAGTTTCGACAAAACGAGTCGCTAAGAAGAGATCCGGCCCCATAAGGCGGGAGCGATGCAAGTGTTTCGTGCATCCAATCGTGCCAATGCAGTTGACAACCACCTCAGGGTGCCAATCGGGCAGTTTCGCCCTGCATAGAGAACCCATAGCTGACAGCAAGGTTGAGTCGATTGCAGAGGTTCACAGACGGGTCAAGAAGATACAGCCTCCACTCCAGCGTGCAATGAACGTAGCGGAGAGGTTCAGCTGAAGTGACGATGTTGCAGAATTCGCGGAAAGACAAGTGATTGGACGACCGCGGCAATGCTCCGCCCCCAACGGCCCCCTTGGCGACATCCAAGAATCCGTGCCCTCTCGCAAAGGCCCTGGACTCGTATCTTCTCCACGAAATCGCCGACGCACGCTGACCGCGTAGGCCACCTTCAATTGAAGGGACTGCCGAGGCCGGTGAACTCATATCATTGATATCAAGCTCACAATTCGCAAATGGACGATTGCCTGACGTCGCAGCGCCCGATTGCAACGCGTCGTTCGCGTCCGAACTGGAGTACTTCAACGTCTATTTTCGAGTCCTTCGGCGCTCCCAGCTAGTCAACACTGCCTCATGCGGCACGAAAAGTAAGAAAGATTGCTGTTGGACAGCGTAGGCGCTTCGTAGGTTGAGTTCAGAGTTCTCATTTTCATCCCTTGCATGCATCTTCCGTCCAGCCTCGAGATATGTCATGTCAAAAACGCCTCGCGCATTCTCAAAGCCTTCATATGAAGGAAGCCTTGCAGCTGGCTCTGATGCTCGAATACTCGTCCAATTGCAGGACATAAACGCCTCCTGGACTCGACTGACTGCTCCGGATGAGCTTGAGCGGACCTTGGCCCACTCGCCTGAAGCTGGAGTATTCTTGTTCCGCTTTGAACGATACTTTGCCTATGTGCAATTGGTCGTGGTAAATATCTTTCAGATAATAGCATTGTCATGAGGAAGAGTCTCTGTCGCTAATCACACCTTCTAGATTACCACGTTGAGACCAATGTTTCCTTCCATACCCCCATCCGATCCCACATAGCGAACTCTTGTTTGCCACGACCGACCTCACAATCGGGACGACCTACTGATATGCCAATTGATGTTATACAATCTCAAGACGGAGTACTTCTCATACAAGTTTGGGTGATGGGATGTGGCAGCATTTGACATGGATCACTGGGTTTCCCTAGATCGGGAGGTTCGTTTGGGCCCATTCGATGTTACTGCCCCATCAACAACCGCGACAATTGTCAAAGTGGTAGGTTTTTCATGGATGACTATGCGTCCCTCGGCATTGACTGGGAGTGTGACTGCCTCCTCCATCGAACTTTCGACCCACGGAGAGGACTTTAGTAGCTTGCGGCGGGCACATTTAGCCATTTCTAATTATCCGAATGTTTGGGCTGAGATTTCTCCCTTTCCTTCATAGAATAGCATACAACATCTGCATAGCTGTGCGTCATAGTGGTCGTCAACCGCCATACTTTCAAATATTCCAGCTCTCACGAGGAAGTCGAAGCAAATCAGCAAACAATTCCCGCCGAAAGGCTCTAACTGAGGATTTCGTGGCCATCCCACAGAAGAGGCAGGTCAATTCGCGCGAGACGGAGCCTCATCCTTGAGCTTTGTCAGTTCGGTTGGATATCGATAAGTTGCCATAGCGTCTTGTGGCGCGATTTCGTGGCGTAAAGTTCGGGAACGTATCGATATAAACCTTGACGATGACGATCACATGGGCATCACATGGCTACCTTCCTAGGGATCCCGCGCTTGCGAACCTCAAAAGGCTAGTTAAACAACTCGCTTGGCGCTGTGCACAAAGGATGCACAAAATCATATTCTCCGGCGCACCAACGTCATCGGCGTCCTCAACAATCGTCAAGCTGAGCCATTGCTGGCATAATTACTCGAGGGCAGTATCCACGATGCCAGGTGCCTGGGCATTGTGGATAAGCAATGCTTGAACGGCCCGGCTTACGAAGCCGTACGTACGCGCCAGCCGTGAGAGACTTGAAGATCACGATACGAAACGGCCATCGAGAAGTAAATCCGTGTGGCCGGATGCTGCGGCTATCCACTCTTGCGGAGTGGGATTCTTCCTCCTTCTCTAACTATCGAAATACTCCCGTTATGTCATGATCGAATACAGTATGTGTCAGAGGATGTGGTTCCTAACATTTGCGAGTTCACCGTCGCCTCCCAGTAAAGCGCATTCTCGCCAAGTTGGACTGTTAACGAGCGGCTCATCGAGTTTTACCAGAGCTGCTCGAACCATGTACAGTGTGCATGCAGTTATGCGGACTTCTTCCACAAGTCACCGTCTGAGACACTCAGAGAGGGGGTAAGTGTGGCCGGGGACAAAATAACTCTGTAGACGTTGTGGTAAGCTTTTTCCCTCAATGGCCAGCCGTCAGCGCCAAGCTTAGTGTTCGCTCAAATGGGTCGGTCGCGGCTCGAACTATTTGCTGCGGGAAAAAGAGAAGGTGGTGAGGGGACGACGAATGGAAGCGGTGATCGTCGCGGGTCAACGAGACATAATAGAGGAGCAGACAATGCGAGATGCAGAGCTAGCGACGGGAGACATTGGCGCATTTCCAGTTCTAGAACTAGTGGATAGCTAGTTCAGAATGGTGCAAACGGGGCCTCGCATTCGAACTGTGTTTGAAATCCTTCATGAGCAGTCTTCCGGCCTGCCTTTTGGCTCTAAAAGTGGTCTGAGATGGCGGGCAGCGTTGTCAATAGCGGGGCATCTTTACTATCCTCTCTACTGGGCCTCGTCATGACGTCGGAAAATATCCAAATGTTTGTGCATTGGCAAATGCAAGTGAGCCTCCCGGGATCCTCTCAAACCTGACGAATGTGTTTGGAGAGATACAGCGGTACCTGGCGGCTGGTAGGTCCAGTGGAGAAATCCTCATTGCAACGCAAAAACGCACCTCGCTGCTGCTCGTCACCGAGGCAATGGTGATTCTGAATAACGGTTACTGTGCTCGGCTAAGTTCGCTTTTTCTGACACCTGCAACATGCTGCACCACGCTGTACCACACAGGGCCGGCCATGTAGGTCCCATGTGCGCTCGTATACGTCGCTACAGCTGTATGCAAGCAGAAAAACGGCTTTTGTTCCCCGCCGTACATAGCGGGAAGGTCTGACAGCTGTTGACTCGGGGGATGACGAAGCGATGAAGGGAAAAAAACGAACTGCTGCCGGAAGATTATTACGAGTTGAATATTTGAGGCTCGGCTTGCGAATTTCCGGGCAGATTTGAGCCTCCTTTGGTACCGACAGAAACAAACGACGTCACTGATAAATGGGGTTTCCAAAGCGAGCGAATGACGAATACTTGATCGGGGCAACCGAGCGTGCGCAGGCCGTTCCTCAGTGCCCACCGAATAGCAATACAACCGCTCGGCAGGTGTGAAACGGCGAATCGTGGCTTCTGTGGAACCGTCTGAGACCAGAGCGAAAAGCGGGAACGCCAGTCCTGCAGGTGGTTCGAAAAAGCTGCTGGAAGCCGGGATGCTGCGAAGCGCCGCATGAGTTGCCGAGCATTCGCTGTGGAACGAGACAAAGACGATCTCACGCTATCGTGGGCCGTGGCTGTCGGGTTCAGCCTCAATTCGGGCCTCTCCTGATGCCTGCCAGAGCGGCATCGAGGTCACAGTGCCACGCTCGTGGTGTCTCATCGTGGAGAAGGCCTGTTGAGGGGCGCGGGACTTTAGCTATTGGGTAATAGACTGTGGCCCATCCATCGGTTGCGGCGGCGGAGGCTGAATATGGGTAGGAAAATCAAGTCAGTGCTCATCTGCTAGCCGCACAACGGGTTAGCAACGGTAGGTGTGGCAGGAGGAGGGTGGTTCGAGCGGCGTCATGGGTGTGAAGAAAAAATGGTGGCTGCGCGGGGTTGGGAATTTGGTGGCTGGACGCTCTTCTGCCTGCAGGCATTGGCGATCGCGACAAAGCTCTTCCATGCTGATGCTTGCCCATCGCCGTCAATTGTCCAGTCAGGCGACTGCTGATTGCACAATGTCTGCAGAGTGGTGGCCAGTACAGCTTGCATTGCGCATTGGCGCCCTCCGCTCGCGGGATGCGCTTCCAAGGGCTGCTGTACTCTGTACAATGGAGCATATATGCCCTCGCGACCCGCGCATCTCGCCCTTCCTTTCCCCTTGCATAGCTCATCTAAGCTCCTCAGTCCTCATTTCAATTGTGTGACCGAAGCTGCTTCCGTCAAGCATCTCTGCTTTCGTTACCGCGTGGACAACTCACTTCGGCCTCTCTCGTTCAAAAGGTCAATCACCATCCGCTGCAAACCGTGGTTCTCCCTCGCTCCCAGAATCAAACACGTGCAGCTAGGCGCAAGGCCAAAAGTTCCCAAATCTTCTCTGAGCCCAGTCTTCGTTATCCACATTCGAGTTCAGAAATCACGACAGGAACATGCAGCATACTCTCGCTCTCCTCGCCCTCGCGGCGTCCGCCATCGCCAATCCTATGCCCCAGGGTGTGACCTCTGTCATCTCTGCAGGATCTGCCCCATCAGGATGCGATGTTAGCCACTCGGGATCGTTTGCAATCACTGTGCAGAACGTTTCGAGCTCAAGCACCAAGCGCAGTATCGAAGAGGTGAGCTACAGCACTAAAACACCATTGAAATGAGTATTCTGGCTAACGTTTCTGTAGCGCCAAACCTCTGGTATCTTGACTCTTACTTTGGAAGATGGCGTTCTGAAGGATCAAGCTGGCCGAACTGGCTACATCGCCAGCAACTTCCAGTTTCAGTTTGACAAGCCTCCACAGACTGGCGCCATCTTCACAGCGGGTTTCTCGCTTTGCTCCAATCAGTCACTAGCTCACGGTGGCTCCGCAATCTGGTACCAATGCAAGAGTGGAGACTTCTTTAACCTCTACGATAGGCACTGGGCCGCTCAGTGCAACGCCATCTACATCGAAGCCCTCCTCAGCGGTGGTAGCGAGACAACTGCTACTGCTACTGCTGCTGCCACTAGTGCTGCTGCTGGAGAGAAGACCGAAGGCCAACCCACCGCGACTACTGCAGTTACTGAGAAGCCGGAGGGCCAGCCTGCTGCGACCACTGCAGTAACTGAGAAGCCGGAAGGTCAACCTGCTGTTACGCAGATTACCGACGGCCAGCCGCAAGCTGTGACCCAGCTCTCTGATGGCCAGCCTCAAGGTCCTGCTCCCACGACCGGTGCTGTTTCCCAGATCTCCGACGGCCAACCGCAGGCTACCACTGCCGCTGCCGTTTCCCAGATCTCCGACGGTCAGCCGCAGGCTGCCTCAGGTACTCCCGTCTCCCAGATCTCTGATGGCCAGCCTCAGGCCGCCACTTCTGCCGCTGTCTCAGAAGCGCCAGAAGGCCAGCCTCAAGCTACGACTGCTTCTCCCGTCTCCCAGATTTCAGACGGTCAGCCGCAAGCTCCCACAGGCACTCCCGTCACCCAGATCTCAGACGGTCAGCCGCAAGCTCCCACAGGCACTCCCGTCACCCAGATCTCAGACGGTCAGCCACAGGCTGCCACAGGTTCCCCAGTCTCGGAGGCATCAGAGGGACAACCTCAAGTTACGACCACCGCTGCCGCTGCAGGTACTGGATCTGTCACCCCCGCCAGCAACGGAACGTTCACTACGTCTGCTTCCCCTACCCTCTTCACTGGTGCTGCGGCGCCCGTCAGGCTGGGCCAGGAAATCCTTGGTGCCGCAATCGGCATCATGGGCGCCGTCGCGCTGCTGTAAGCACGCTACGGCGCTTTTTCGACTGTACTCAATTTCTTGGTAGAAATACCGGGTTGAAAGTGCAGCCACCATGACGACTCGTTAACGACGCTCATTACGACACATTCCTTTAGACTTGACCAGCATACTACGAATATCACTCACAGAACGAACATACCCGACACCCCTGATCCCTTCCTCACGACATATGACATCAAGCGTGGAGCTAAAACAACTTGGAGGTTGCAATGGTGGGGTGGTGGGGTCAAGGTCGTCGTCAGCGCTTTCGCTGGGGCAACCTTCCATAATAGGCATAATCGGTGGACGGGAATAGGCACTTGGACTTGGCAAGAAAAAAGCTTGCACGGTTCGGAAATTGGAATCAGGTTGGATCGCGCTCCATGGGGAGCAGGGGATGGGATCAGGCATTGGCAACGGCATTTGCATGGGTCGCGCGGCGGGAGTGGCTTCGGGATTTTCTTTGCCGAACGCTAATCCTCCCGATCGATCGACCCCTTCAACATCTTCTTTTGGCCCGAACGGTTTGCAAAAGCCATTTCTAGCTTTGGTTTTTTTCCGGCTTTCGAGCATTCGACTGTCGATATTTCTAGTTGTCTATTGTGTAGTTAATTCTCAGCATTGGAGTGGCTTGGGAGGAGGCTTGGGTACTTGTACGACAGTAGTAATGCATAATTGAGGGGGTTGGAAGATATCAATATTTCAGCATCTCCTGCCACTCTTCCTTCCACTCACTCCCTATTGTGACTGCGGAGTAATTATTTCAATTTCCTGAAAGAGATGCCCTCAACTAATCATCCGCACTGATGAATGAATATAGCTGTGCTGCGGCTGCTAGTTTGGGGAACACTATGGAATGTGGGTGATAGCGCTACATAATGGTTTTCATCAAGAGTTGAAATATTTCATAATTGCCATTTAGTTGCTCGAATTGAATATAGAGTTATTCCTATGCCAAAGTCAAAACGCCTTCCCATTGTTTTCAAGATAACACCACCTCATACGCAGAGGGCTCGTCGCGCTCAACCAAGTCGACGCCCGTGGAGGCTAGACCTCTTCGGTGACCACTCCCAACATCGCCTCAGTTTGCCTAGTGGCCATACCTCGCAATGGTGCGAGTTGCGCGGCCAACGATCGCAGCGCAATCACATCCACCGCTGGGTCCTTACCCTCAGAGCCGAATCGCAGCTCAACCTCAGGACCAGTGTTCTGTATCACCTGGCATAACACACCAAGCAACCACGGACTCTCTTTGTGCAGCATTTCCAGATCTCCCGCTGGACCTTGCATCCTCATTCTAGGGAGTTTGAAGAGAATCTCAAGTGTCGTGAGTCCAGTGATATCGCTGAGTCCAGCCCAGTCAACACTAGCCCTAGGGATGCGAACGGAAGAAACGGCTCCGATGACGACTGTCAGGTGAGAAAGACGACGGTAGGCGAAGTTTGTGGGAAAGACGCGCCAGAGCGGGAGAACCGGGGGCAAGCCATTGTGATAGACGTGTGCTAAATGGTAACTAACTATGTCATACTGCCGAAGATCGATTTCCACCGTAAATCTGTTTGATTTGAAGAATGCTGCTACTGCTTCGCGAAGCAGTTGCTTTGATGCCGAGAGCGGACGCCAGTTCAGGGGAAGGAATGAGGTCGTCGGAGGTTCGTCTGCAAAAGTCTTCTTGATCAGAAGCGGGCCGTTGTCTACAACCAAATAATCATAGATAAGCAGACGAACCTCCGCTGGGAGCTCGAAGAAGTCCAGCGGCTTGAATCTTGCCCGTTTCCTGAGGATATTAGCAACAATTACAACTGCAGTAAGCTCAACTTACTCATCGTCACTCATGCCACTCGTGTGACACCGAGACCACCTAGCCATCCTACTTGGGGTGCTGCGTAGATTCCAAGGTCCAATATGCACCCGTAGAACAGCTGCGTTGGAAGCGAGAGTCTCTTTATGGAACCAAGTATCGTAATCACGGTATGACCACCTATAGCGCAGGAGTAGACCGTACGGGATCCTGACCGAATGTGAGACATTATGCAGGCAGCACTATCTCTGTAAACATGTTTACTTACTTTGGTAGAATAACGTTCCTCTGGCGCGCGTCCCTGAAGTACATGGGTGCCATCTTGTGGAGCTCGATCGATGTCAATGGCTGTTTATCAGAAGGGGGTGGGTCGCCTTTATATAGTTCCAAAAAGAAGTATCATGCGTCCCTGCACGTGTCGGGAAGAAGGTGAAATTTGCCTGTGATGTGAAGAGAGAGCGCACAGCAAAGCAAGGCATTGTCGATGAAACAGCGGCGTGATGCTAACGTTGTGTAAAGTGAAAGTGTCGAGTCGTTTATTCGGCAGGAGAGATAGAACTGATACTCAAAACGAAAGCCCTTCAACACATTCCCATTCAACTGGGTCCTCACATATCGACAAAGGAGTGGTAAATAATTCGGATATCGCCGGTTGTACTGGCTTGAGCTTTGCGTTTTGGGTGATAAAGGTGGAATCCACCATATTTCTGTATATGTTTATGATATCAAACGTGATGAGAATGGAATGTAGAGTATCAAATAACATGGGATCCGTGAAATTGAATACCTTCGGGAGTGCTTCACTGGAAGAATCTCAGTGAGACAACCACTAGCAGCGAAAACTCTAGTAGATACTCTAGAGAGGTCCTCTTGACTGGGAAACCTGGATATCGAAAAGTCATTGTGACAGATGCCTAGGAAATCCGGTCAAATATCACAAATGGGAAACGTTATCTTTGGGGTTTGTCGAGCAGAGACTGCAGATTCCAAAGTATAACACACTACGTGCTGTGACATCTTAAACGACGACATTATTCGTCGACTCACAGTCACGATTTTCCCTCCTCTTGGTCCCTTTGCCATCGATTATATTCATCCTCCCATCCGTCTGCTCCATTTCCATTTCCGCATCTTTCTCTCACGAGCCCCCATGTCCTCGCTCTTATTATCTTCTCCACTCCTTGCTCATTTCTTAACAACCCAGCCAAGCTTTCCGTCCGTGCTTCTCTTGGGAAATATCTACCAGAGTATGGATCTAATCTCTCGTTTACTATCCGCTCTCGTGCTCTTGCGCTCTCAACCTCCCGCAAGAGAGAATCAGGATCTTCAGGATCAGGGGAGGTCGCAACTGACGTGCAGTACGTCAGGACGTCTGATCGTACTTGCCAGCTGGGGAAAAGGACTTGCTTCTTGAAGCTGTCGCAGGCGGTTGGATTGATGCGGCGCGGCATTGAGGGAGGTAATGACGGACGAGAGAAAGTCGAGTCCGGGTCAAATCGAGAGCTCGTGCCGGGCGTGAGGAGGGCATTTAGATGCTGGGTGATGCTATCGTCTATTGTTCCTCTTGATATTCGAAGGAAATCTACCCATGGGAGTTAGTCGGTGCGCAGAGCTTGGCCGTAACAGTGCATAGTGGTAACCTACCCCTTAATGCTGTCTGGTTAAAGCAAAATTGAGGTGTCAGTTCCGGTAATGATGAAGGTCGAGACATGTCTCTATCCTTTCTCGGACGAGACCGTCGAGTTGGCTCTGCCGGCGCTTCTTCTTCTGAGTCTGCTGGCAAAGCAGCACTCCGTTTCCAGAATAACCAAGCCGTATTTGCGTCTCGAGGGGATTTCGACCCCTTTATGTGCTCGTGAGTCGTGCGCAATGAATTATTGAGGGTGGGTCTGGACACACTATGTGCACATGTAGGCAGATGGCTCTTGCAGGGATTCGACGACGTCACGGCCCGCAGGCGTCGTCGACGCGCCTAAGACGCGCTCCGCGAGCACCGTATTAGGCAACATCCACACTTCCGCGTACAAAATCTCTGACAACTCACCCTCTTGCCTACGTCTTCCTCTCTGGCCGCGTGCCTGTGCTATGAAATTGTATCCCAATCTCTGGCGTTCTTCAATACTAAGTCAGAGGCCCCTCCCACTGCGTCTCTTTCCTCAACACGTCCGCCGGCACGGGTCTTGTGATACTCGCACTTTTGTAACAGCATTGTTCAATTACACGATGTCTGGCAAACAAGCAACGCTAGGGTATGTCAAATCTAGCCAACAGACTCTGGGGTATGCGGCGATCGATGGCTGCCGTCAATCGCGTTCAGTGCTGACCGTGACTGCAGAAAGTTCTTTGGCCGGGCCGATGGCGTCAAATCGTCAAAGCCACAGCAGTCGACATTAGCGTTCAAGAAGAAGGACGAGAAGAAGGAGCAGAAGGTGAAAGAGGAGGAGCACGAGGAAGCGGAATTGCCAAAGCAGAATGGCAACGGCAAACATGACGCGGATCAAGAGGACGTGGAGATGGGCGATGAGGACGCGACAGTGAAGACAGAAGAAGCTGGTACAGACACCACCAGTGAGGAGGAGGGAAAGGGCACCAATGGTAAGCTATAAAAGCTCTCTGCCTAACTTTAAACCTTACCTCAACAACTTCACTGGCAACATTTACTCACGAAATGCAACTTCGATCAGGCAAGGTTTCGGTTGAAAATGCCGCTTCAAAGAAGCGCATGATACTTGAAGCTGACGATGAACCTCCTTCGAAGCGTCAAAAGCCGACCACTGCTCCGAAGAAGCCGGCTGCAGCAAGCAAGCAGAACGCGTCGCCCAAGTCTAGTGATAAGAAATCGAAGGTGAAGCAGGAGAAGCCACCCACACCACAAAAAAAGGCACCGGCCAACAAAAGGAAGAAAGCTGTCATCGAAGATGAGGAGGATGACCTTGATAATGATGCAAATGAGGACCTCCCTAAGAAGGCGAGCACCAAGCGTGCAGTGGAATCTCCTGCATCTGATAATGAGTCACTTGCGGAGCAAGATGAAGCAGAGGACTCCGAAGAGGATGAGAAGCCCGAAGTGGCTGCGAAGGCTCGTGAAAAAGTCCAGTCTACTCTCAAGGCAAGCAGCAAAGATCCTTATCCGGACTGGAAGGCCGGCGATCCAGTGCCATATGCGGCTCTCTGCACTACCTTCTCCAAGATCGAGATGACCACGAAGAGGCTCGAGATCCTGGCGCATTGTTCACTCTTCCTACGACAAGTGTTGCGCTTAACGCCTGATGACCTCCTGCCGACGATTTTGCTCATGATCAACAAGCTGGCGGCGGATTATGCAGGCATTGAGCTTGGCATTGGCGAGTCGCTCATCATGAAGGCGATTGGAGAGACCACTGGAAGAAGTTTGCAGGTCATCAAATCAGACCAAAACGAAATAGGCGATCTTGGTCTTGTTGCGGCCAAGAGCAGGTCCAACCAGCGCACGATGTTCAAACCTAAACCATTGACAGTGAGAGGCGTCCACGAAGGATTGATGCAAATTGCTATCATCGAAGGACAAGGAGCTCAAGCTCGCAAGATTGGAGGCATCAAGAAACTCCTCGCGGCAGCGGATGTTGAGACTGCAGGCAAAGGCACCAAAGGAGTAGACATCACCAAGAACAAGGGCGGTCCAAGTGAGGCAAAATTCATCGTTCGAACTCTGGAAGGCAAACTTCGACTTGGTCTTGCGGACAAGACCGTTCTGGTTGCTTTGGCTCAGGCAGTCGTTGTTCACGAGGTTTTACAGCAGGGTAACAAAGTGCCCAGCACGGAGCAGCTTGCTAAAGGCGAAACGACGCTCAAGTCAGTGTACAGGTATGTATCTGCCCCTTTCGCTAATACATAGGTTGCTGACGTTGGCTTAGTGAATTGCCTAGCTACGAAGTCATTATTCCAGCCATTCTCAAGCACGGACTGTCCCATCTCAAGGAGAACTGCAAGCTCCAGGCAGGCGTGCCACTCAAACCTATGCTTGCGAAACCGACAAAGTCCATTACGGAAGTGCTTGATCGCTTCGAAGGCAAGCACTTTACTTGTGAGTACAAGTATGACGGCGAGCGTGCACAAATTCACTTCGTTTCACACGACTCCGCCGAACAGTACGCTACTGCCGCGCCCAAAGAAGGCAAGACGGAGAAGGGCATATCAAACATCTTCTCCCGTAATTCCGAGGACTTGAGCAAGAAATACCCCGATATCCTCGCGAAGCTTCCGACCTGGGTTAAGGACGGCACGAAGAGCTTTGTTCTGGATTGTGAGACCGTTGCCTGGGACATGGTAGAGAAGAAGGTGCTGCCGTTCCAGCAGCTCATGACACGGAAGAGGAAGGACGTGAAAGTCGAGGATGTCAAGGTCAAAGTCTGTGTCTTCGCATTCGATCTGCTCTTCCTGAATGGCGAGGCACTCGTGAACAAGTCCTTCCGCGAGCGCCGCGAGCTCCTTCACGAATCTTTCAAGCCCGCGGAAGGTGAGTTTGCTTTCGCTACCTTCGGCAACACCGACCAGCTCGAAGAGATCCAGACTCTGCTTGACGAGAGTGTCAAAGCCTCCTGCGAAGGCCTCATGGTCAAGATGCTTGACGGTCCCGAGTCTTCATACGAGCCCAGCCGCCGCAGTCAGAACTGGCTGAAGGTCAAGAAGGACTATCTCTCCGGCGTCGGCGATTCTCTTGACTTGGTTGTCCTGGGCGCGTACTACGGCAAGGGCAAGCGCACTTCTTGGTACGGTGCCTTCTTGCTTGCATGCTGGAACCCGAAAACACAGAATTACGAAACAGTTTGTAACATCGGAACTGGCTTCTCCGAAGCCATCCTCGAGACCCTGCACGAAGAACTCGGAAATCATGTCATTGACAAGCCGAAGCCGTACTACAGCCACTCGGCTGGAAACAAAGATCAACCAGATGTTTGGTTCGAAGACAAATTCGTCTGGGAAGTGAAGACCGCAGATCTCACCCTCAGTCCAAGATACAAGGCGGCAGCGAATGAGATATTGAGTTCTGGTGGAAAAGGCGTGAGCCTGCGCTTCCCACGCTTCATCAAGCAGCGTGATGATAAAAAGCCCGAAGAAGCGACGAGCAGTGGACAAATTGCGGAAATGTATCAGAAGCAAGAGAGCGTGGCGAAGAACAAGGGTCCGAGTGTGGACGATGACTTTGAATATTAACTTTGCGCGGACAGAGGATGAGGAAGCATCGCGGCGTTCTGTGGGAGAAGGTATAATTTTTTGCTAAAATGGCTCTTTGCTACGATGACGAGAGATATGACCACAGCCCCAACGAATATACCTGAATATCTCGCTCTGGAATTGGTGTTCCATCTGCCTTCTCTTTGCGAGGAGATTTTATCGTCTCTTCTCCAACGATGTTGAAGTGGCATTTCTGATAGAGCTTCGTCGCTGCAATGTTCTCTTTCTCCACGAGGATTGTGAAACCTACGGCGTCAGCGCCTCTGTCTATGCTTCGGACCTCGCCCAGGACGATTGCCTCGTCGATGAGGGACTTTGCAATTCCCAGGCCCTTGTAGGCAGGATCAACGAACACGGCGTTCATGTGACAGTATAACGCTCGGTTAATGTCATTCGTATCGCTGTTTTTCGATTCTACCTTCATAGTCTCCCAGGGGGACTTTGAAGCTTGTGCGAAACTTTCTTCTTTCGGTCCCAAAAGCACCGTGATACCAACAAACTTGCCCTTCACCAATATGTCCACGTCGTCCTGAGTTGCCGACTCATCGTCGTCCAGCGCGACAGCAACAATTGTGCTTGCAAGTGGATTCCGAGCGCGGTCTTCCCATACATCGGGCGTAAAGGCGGACTCACGCGCAAAGGTGGACGAGAATGCTTCGGGTGCGGTACGAAGGGAAAAGAGACGAAACTCTTTCTGCTTCGAGATGATGGTTGCCCATTTGTCTGGGTCGTCCACAGACTTTGGACAGAGGAGGTTGACTATCTTTGGCCTCGTGGTCATTGTTGCTCGTGACGGGGCTGCGTGCTCAATCCTTGTTCTTTCGGGGGCAGCCCTCTTCGGAAGCTGAAGACATTTGGGTATTCGAATCTGTGCAATTCATCGCTCCTTTTATATTCGACATCAATGAGGATATATATATATGACTGGAAAATATAATGACTCGATAGTTCAAGATTGCAGGGGTAGGCCGTTCAGCTGCTAAAGAAGGAGGATTGTGGCTTGTGGCTGAGGACCTCGCCTCGTCCACTCGTGTATCGTAGACGCGTCGTGACCAGCCCCGACGAGGCCATCACGAGGCTGAAACTTGGAAATATTCCTAGATTCATCATAATCACTTCATACCTTTATTGACACCATGAGCTCTTCTCCTTCAGCTCACATACCAGACTTATACAGTCGAAGATGACCGAAGAAGAGGAGTCCAGGGGCGAGCTGCCCAAGTACTACCATCAGCTAAACGAGGGCGGCATAAATGCCTTCAAGGACTTTGATAATCCCTTAAACTTCAAGAGCTTGGACGAAAAGGCGCGGAAGGCGAGTACGCGAAACTTCGTTATCGATTTCGGCGACGACGAAGCCTGGTGTGCGTTTGATTTGGAGGCTAGCGCAGTCAAGAAGCTCCTCAAGTCTCCTCGCCCGGCCGCGTTGAATACACGATGGATAAACATTTGGATGCCGTACGAGCAGGAGGACCTCCTCACGGTACTTGCAAAGCATTACGACTTTTCTCCCCGGCTCCTAGGGTTCATGAAATCGAAACCAGCCAAGCACGTCTCAAAATCACAGCAGACGAGAGCTTCTATGTTCGATCGGCTACGGCACAGGCATCAACATGCTCCGTACGTAAAATCAGTATCAGATCCATCCGTTGATATGGAGGACTATATCGGCATGCAAGAGCTCAAGCCAGTTTCTGATGTGGACCTCTTGACACAAGGCATGAATCAATACAGCCTTGCGAACGAGGTATGGCATTGGAGCTCTGTGGACTGGGGACGACGCTGTAAGTACATACTCATACACCACGCGCGCAACAGTGCTGAACAGTAGCCAGTTGTATGCTTAGGATACAATTCCCTTTATCAAGTTCCGAAACCACGTTCCCAAGCCTTGGGTGACGATGACGAAGAAGACGAAGAAGTCCACCCAATGGATCGCGACATCCCCGTAGGCAAACGCATCTGGTCGTGGCTGTTGTTGTGCGAGGACAAGACGGTCATCACAATCACCGAAGATCCATTCCCCTATCGTAGCGGTGTCTCCGACCTCGACTCGCACGAGCGAAGGGCGCAAATGATCATTCGAAGGAACCTAATCAACGTATTCAGAAATTGCTCGAAAGCGCACGACTCGTCGAGAGAGAGCCCCATCTTGAAGCTTCCTGTGCGTGAGAGAGTCGGGGATAGTGAGGAAGAGACGGCACATCGACCGAGCGACACTCCTGGTTTGCTGTTTTACTGTCTGTATGATGACTGGTTTTCATCCTACAGCGTCGTCTTTCGCCGCGAGCACCGGTATGGCGCGGCACTCGACGAGCTGGTGTGTTACGCTTAAACCCTTTTCAACTGTGAGAAAATGCTAACGCCCTTATCTAGCGTCACCTCATGCTTCAACGCGCGGAGCTCGCGCACATCTCACGGCTGCACCATATTGGCCGCCAACTTGCCGTTCTCAAGCGTATGTATCAGTCATACGAGCTCATCATCGATCGTGTCCTCGAGAAACATGAAGCAACGCTTGCATCCCTAAAGAATTCGCATATCATTTCAGGTCTGAATAGCGGTGCCGAATCGATGGCTTCGTCGGTGCCGCAGGTACAAGTGGCCGAGAGCCAGAGCTTATTGGGCGTCAGCCTGAGCTCTGCGGCACGAGTGAGATTCGAGCGGCTGAAGTACCGCATTCGCCTGTATGCCTTGAGTGAGATTGAAGAGTGTTTATCGCAGAAGGATGCTCTGGTTATGATGGTATGCATTCCCCTTCTCCAACTCGAATATTTGCGGCTCTTAACCATTTTCTGTACAGAACTTTAACCTCATCGCCACGAAGCAATCGGTCTCCGTTGAACGTCTCACGCGCGTTACGTTGCTGCTCGGCAAAGTCACCATTCTCTTTATGCCAGTCTCGCTCATGAGCGCCTACTTCTCGTGCCAGTTTACTGACGCGCAGTTCAAAGCCTCGACCTATTGGATGTGGTTCGGCATCATTTTTGGCATTAGTTTGATTGGTCTTGTAGGTTTTAGTATCATGAGTGGTACGCTGGAGACTAGCATGATTTACAAACCGATGGGACGGAGAATCGTGGATGCCATCAGAGGACAAAAGTGGAGAAGGAAGAGAGATAAGGAGAAGAAGGTTATGAGAAGGGATTAACTGTTTTGGGTATTGCGGGATGAGCAATTCGTGGTAGAGCGAGAGAATTGGCATACATGGGTTTGCACAGGGCATACGACGGTTCGGTTCGGATTCAACGAAATATCGTCAGATTATCCGCCCAGGGGTATTGAACGTCGAATCTATACTTTTTTGCGTATTCACAGAAACTCTTTAGAAAGACTCAGGTCATGGATTGATCACACGACGATGTGACTGTAGCACTTGTCAGTGGTCTGTCGGATATCAAGCATGTGGTACTTACCTCCAAGGATGACCCTCTTCGTCGCCATGCTGGATCCCTTCAATCCAATCCTTCATTTGCTGTGCGACGGGCCCAGCCTCAGAGTGGTCGTCGAGCCCGCACTCTACCAGTCTATCTCTCCAACAGATCCTCCTAACAGGGCTGACAACGGCGGCTGTACCAGCGCCGAACACTTCCAGCATCCTCCCCTCATCCGCAGCATCAGCCAGCTCCTTCATCGTTACCTTCCTCTCCGTGACCATCCAACCCTTTGGCTGAAGTCTCTCCCTTGCTAACGCTAGCACCGAATCCCGCGTTACGCCCTCCAAAATTGTTCCATCCAACGGCGCAGTCAGCAACTCATTTTGCCCTGTCTCCTTGTTCTTCATGGCGACGAACAAGTTCATCGTCCCCACCTCAGTGATATACTCCTCCTCGCCGAACAGCCACAGGTTCTGATGGAAGCCACGGCTGGCGGCCTGCATCTGTGGCACGATGCATGGTGCGTAATTGGCACCTAGCTTCTTGTCGCCAACTCCGCCGGGCCAGGCGCGTACAGCGTAGTCGGTCGCTTCGAGCGAAACGGCTTTGAAGCCAGTGGGGTAGTAAGGGCCGACAGGGGAGGCAATGACATATAAAAGCGCGGAGCCAGGAGGGCCAACACCGAGGGTTCGCTGGGTGCCAATCATGGTGGGGCGAATATACAGAGAATACCCGCGTTGCCTATAGTTTGTCTAAGTATGTGCCTCGTATCGGACTTGCATGAGGGAGCACTCACGTTGGGATGAAGCGCTTGTCCAATTTCACCAGCTCCCCAATCAGGTGAGTCAGAGCTTCTCCATCGAACGTGGGCAGAGCTATCCGTGCAGAGGACTTATTTAATCTAATCATATTCTTGTCCGGCCGGAATAGTCTAACTTGGCCCTTCGAGTCTATGTATGCCTTCATGCCCTCGAAGCATTCAAACGCATAGTGGAAGACGCAGGTGGCAGGATCGAGGCTCAGATTCTGGTAAGGAGTTATCCGAGGTTGCAGCCAGCCATCTGAAGCGGTCCATTCGAGAGAGAGCATATGATCTGAGTAGCAAAAAGTGGTAAGCCCAAGAATGGTCAGAGGTCGCGTGCGGTGCAGGTACCTGTGAAAGACCGCCCAAATACCAACTCCTCTGGTGGAAGCAAGTCTTTTGGAGT
Organism: Rhizodiscina lignyota; assembly: GCA_010015805.1. Taxonomy (NCBI): domain Eukaryota; kingdom Fungi; phylum Ascomycota; class Dothideomycetes; order Aulographales; family Rhizodiscinaceae; genus Rhizodiscina; species Rhizodiscina lignyota. Next base: position 408,634 of record ML978133.1, read on the forward strand.
TGTAGTCTTGGTCACCGAGAGCTTCGATGGGTCAATCTCCGCCAATTTGACTGTAGAGGCAGCATCTGCGTGGATGCTATACGCCCTCCGACATCGCTCTGAGGTGATGAATCTTGACGAACGAGAGGCACTGCGAAAGGACGTGGACAGAGGCCTGAACATCGAAGAGACAGTCTTGGTAGCCATATTGACAGAGACTCTAACGCTCACATGAAGAGGGAAATTAGTGAAGAGACAGAATGACAATTGGAAGAGTCATAGCGGTGGACAAACAATTTTGTTAAAGGGCGCGCCCCCAAATCGGAGCTCCGTCCTGTCTTTCGCGCGCATATCGACGGCCCGAGCTCTCAGCGGGGACACTTTGCCCTGTTCAGTGCGCTACATACAGCCACATCTTCACTCGTGCTAATAATGGTAATGCCACTCGCACCCGACTCGAGAAAACAAGCAGCTCAGGAAACTGCCTAAGGGCCATGCTGAGCCGATTCAACCGTATCACGAGCGCCTTTCGCCCCGCAGGATTCACGAGAGCGACATGTCAGCCATGTTCTCGTCCGCGTTGAAATCTTTCACCTCGAATATATCCTCAAACTACTCCATAGCGCCGAATCCATGCTCCTTCTCCGGACCATGGAAGATATTCGATGCAAAGAAGAAATCAACGGGCAAAGCTGTTTCTGTCTTTGTCTTCGACAAAAAGTCATTGGAGTCTCAAGGAGGAGGCTTGGGAGGCCGCTCGAGCGCGTCTTCGCTGAAAAGAGCACATGAAGAAGTCGTGGAAAGGTTAAAGAGGGGGGCAAGCTCCCTCGCACGATTGCGGCATCCGAGCATACTAGAATTGGTGGAACCAGTAGAAGAAACCCGCAATGGAGGGCTCATGTTCGCTACCGAACAGGTTACAGCTTCGCTGGCTGGCTTACTACAAGAGAAAGATGAACAGGAGAGGGTGGGAGGCGTGGGAGGGCGGTCGAGTCGCTACGTGGTAGAGGAATCAGATGGCACAAGGCGGCGGAGAGAGCTGGAGCTTGATGAGCTGGAAATACAGAAGGGCTTACTGCAGATTGGCAAGGGCCTAGAGTTTCTGCACGAAAGTGCGTCTCTTGTGCACGGGAACTTGACGCCTGAGGCTGTCTTCGTCAATGCAAAGGTATGGCTCATGTGTCCCTGACTTCAGTGTCCTAAATTGATCATTTGCAGTCCGACTGGAAGATATCAGGCTTAGGCTTCTCCGGTCCAGGAACAAATTCAACAGCCCCTTCCAACTCAAGCCCACTCTCTCTATCTGAAGCTTTGAATCATGATCCAAGGCTTCCAGGTACTGTCCAGCTCAATCTTGACTACACATCGCCTGACTTTGTGATGGACAATAACGTCTCGTCTGCTGCCGACATGTTCTCGCTCGGACTTCTTATTATTGCTCTCTATAACTCGCCACATCAGAGTCCATTGGAGACACATGGAAGCTTGTCTTCGTACAAGAGGGTATTCAGTTCCTCGTCAAGCGTTCCCAACCAGAGTAACAACTTTCTCTCTGCTTCACCGATCCCAAAGGACCTTGCTTCGACAGTCTTACCTCGCCTGATAACGAGAAGGCCAGCCCAGAGAATGACTGCGAGAGAATTTCAGGACTCCCAGTACTTTGACAACATCCTGGTTTCAACCATCCGATTTCTGGACGCGTTACCAGCAAAGACGCCCAATGAGAAAGCCCAGTTCATGCGTGGTCTCCCTCGCATACTTAATCAATTCCCAAAATCAGTACTGGAGAAGAAAGTTTTACCAGCTTTGTTAGAAGAGATGAAAGACAAGGAGTTGATTGCGTTGATCTTGCAAAACGTTTTCAAGATCACTGCGCTCCTGCCTTCTGGTAAAAGGGCATTCACCGAGAAGGCCATACCTCGACTACGAGAGGTCTTCCTTGGGACGAAAGCAGCGTCTGCAGAGAGGGACACTTCAAAGGAAGCTGGCTTAATGGTCCTTCTAGATAATATGAGTATCGTTGCGGAGAATTCTTCTGGCAGGGAGTTCAAAGACGGTATGTTACCAACGTTGTCCCCCCATGCGCTTTGCTAATGTGTACAGATATTTTGCCTATTATTGTTCTCGCTATTGAGTCACCAACCCACTCACTCGTCGATGCCTCCTTGCGCACATTACCAACTCTTCTTACGGTACTCGACTTTACCACAGTGAAGAACGAGCTCTTTCCTGTTATTGCCGCTGTTTTCAGCAAAACCAGTAGCATGGGCATCAAGATCCGTGGACTCGAGGCCTTCCAAATCCTGTGTGGAGGTAGCAGGGAACCTGAGTCTAACGATGATTTGAATGGATTTGGTGATCCAAACAAGCCCAAGCCAAAACAAAATAGTGTCATCTTGGACAAGTATTCTATCCAGGAGAAAATCGTTCCGCTCCTTAAAGCCATCAAGACGAAAGAGCCTGCAGTCATGGTATGCATTCACATATGCTGCATGTAATGATTCTTACTAACTTGACGACAGATTGCTTGCCTCAATGTCTTCCGTGAGGTTGGCAAGATCGCAGACACTGATTTCTTGGCGATGGATGTCCTCCCGATTTTGTGGAATTTTAGCTTGGGTCCTCTCTTGAACCTCGAACAATTCCAAGCTTTCATGACCTTGATCAAGTCTCTCTCGGCACGTATCGAAGAAGAGCACACACGTAAACTGCGAGACCTCTCCGCGAACAATTCAGTTGCCGCTTCTCGAGCAAGTGACTTGACGTCATTTAATGCGCCAGGGGGCTCGAACGGAGTCGGCAGCCCTTCAAACGGGGAAGTCGATTTCGAGAGTCTGGTGCTGGGCAAGAAGTCGCCAGGAGCCTCGGACATGTTCGAAGCAGGCTGGGATACCCAGCCAGCTCCAGCATCTCGTCCTTCTGCTATCCGCACTCATTCGCAGCAGCGCAGCATGGATAGTCCGTCATTTTCATGGTCCACACCTACATCTCCTCCAGCTCCGAAGATGCCTGCATTAGCTTCCGCGCAGCCGTCATCTCGAACCATCACTCCAGACCAGTCTCTCGGTGGCTTTGCGGCACTAACACCGGCTTCTTCCTCCGCTAATACCACTTCATTCTCTCAATCTCTCCAACCTTCTCGTCCAACTATGATGCCTACAACATCAGCATCGTCTTTCCGTCCATCAATGTCAAGCCCGCCCATCACTACAGCGCAAGCTCAGTCACCAATCGATTGGTCCGGCGCGGTGGGCGCGCTGAGTGCATCCAGCGGATGGGGAACGCAATCACAATCGCAGTCCCAGTCGAAACCACCACAAACCTCATCTATGACAAGTCAATTCTCATCGTTCTCCGTGTCACCCCCACCAACGAGTCCTTATTCGGGATTTGGCATTGCGCCACCTCCGAAGAAGCCGCACCCGGCAACACAGCAACAGCCGCAGCTACAGCAGATGGGAAACTCGAACATGCAAGGACAGAAATCGGGATTGGATAAGTACGAAAGTCTATTATAGACCAATCAATCTATGGCAGCTTCCATGAATGCACGGATTAGCTTTGTTGGATTGTAAATTGCTTTCTTCTGGCGTTCTCAGCTCGGCGCGGCACAGCGCAAATGATACCCGTAGATATCCTAACCATCTCATATCTCGCCATCTGCGCAAATCCGGAATCTCGTCATAGACATTTACATCCTTCATTCGTATACTTAGCGTAGGTTATTTTGATCTTTGAAGATTTTGTTGAGGATTACGGGACCGTTGCGCCGCCACCGTTTTATTCTCTGCGCTTTCTACTGGCTCGCAAAACGTGCTGACCCTTACAGCTGTAACTCTAATCGAACTTCGACTTCAGCCTTACGGATGACCTCTGCGACTCTCACGGATTCAATTCACATGCTCTTTACTTCAGATTTCCTTTATCATCTCACAATGTACCAGCTCGATCTCTCTTCATCCGCAAGCACTCCATCCCCACCAGGATGAAACTCTTCCTCCCCATTCTGCTCGCCTTGGGCGTAGCAGCGCTCCCTACCGATCCTCGTCCTCTTGATCCCCAAAATGAACTCAATGCAAACTCTGAGCGTGGCATCCTCGACGAGCCTGCCCCCACAACGAACGACTTAACCGACACGAAGGACACCCTCGCTGATCCTGGCTTTGGACGTCCTGGTGGGCGTCCTGGTGGCTTTGGTCGTCCCCATGGTCACGGTCGTCCTGGTGGCTATGGTCGTCCTCATGGCGGGGGTCATGGCCATGGCTGGGGTCATGGCCACGGCTGGGGTCATCATCATCACCACTACAACTCGTCTTCATATGGCAACGACACCCATTGGCATGGTCACCATTGGGACCACCACTGGAAAGAAAGAGGCTGGGATGCCCACAGGTGGAATTACAGCAGCTGGGGCGGTAACCACAGCCACTATCATCACCACCCGTGGCATCATCACGGCGGATGGCATGGCAACAGATGGGGTAACAGGTGGGGTGGCAACAGGTGGCACGGTGGAGGCGGCAGATGGCACAACCATTGGAAGCTCGGCCGCCGCGAAGCCGCAACGCCAGAAATCCAGCACACACCCTTCCTTCCATCTGACCTCAACGCTGCTACGACAGTAAATTCAAATCTGCCCCTTTGCGGAGTCCAGCCGACCCTATCAGGCTGCGAGGGAATCCGTGTAAGCACGGAGGGGGTCTCGTCGTCTTCCACTACCACTACCACTACCACCAGCGATGCACCATTTGAGGGCGGCGAAGAATTTCCAGGCGGCGGATTTCCAGGCGGCGGATTTCCAGGTGGTGGATTTCCAGGCGGCGGCCCATTTGGCAACTTCCGCCGGCAGACGCCCATCACCACTGCCCCAGCATCGCCAGTCTACGTCCCAGAGCCGACCCAGACCTAATCATCGCCGGTAACTCGTACAGCACGGAGGGAAATGAGTAGAGTAATGGGAAACGGAGATGGTTGTTGATTTGTTGTACAGTTGGAGTTTTGTATAATTGTAATTAAGACCAGCATAATTGGTGAATATTTGTAGATCCACTTCTGTCTCATAGCTAAATTCGATCGTCGTCAATTCAACCAAATAATGTATATCCTATGACTTATGCAGCAACAACCTATGCTGCAGGTATGACAGTTCTGAATCTGAACGTCCTTCGATGGCCTTCCCATATTCAGAGGGTCCAACATATGTCATGCAAAGGAGTCGTCTGTGGTTTTCAGAAATACATGCACTGTGAAATATTTGGGAGGTGCGATGCAAAAGAAATATAATGCAGACGCCGTGAACGATCTCCGGCCGGCGATTCGTGGGATGTTTGCACAGCCAACAAAGCTTGGCACCAGCGCGTCACGTTGCAACGATAAGCCAGGCAGCTCTATAGCTCCAGCGGCAGAACGTCGAGCTACAAACATCCCATCTTTGAGCTTCCAACCTCGCCATTGAAGCTCGTATCAACGCTAGTTTGCCGTCGCCATGTCTCTCGATCCTCCAGCGTACATCCTGTCGCTTCAGAACAACATTAGAGCCCGGCCGATCTCATGGGAAGGCGCAGTTCGAGCGAAAACCATCACCGACAACGACCTCAAGAAGATCAAGTCAATTGACAAGGTCAGGAAGGAGCAGAGGCGGCAGACTATCGAGGGAGATACAGAGAGCTATGTCAGCTTGCTGCTAGGCGGTAAAGATGGGCAGAGCATATTCCAGTCGGCGGCCAAGAGACCAGACATAATACAGTACATGCTTGTGCTGTCCGGAGACTTGATCGATGGTATTGACGCCCATTCCAATATTTGCTATGTGTACAACTTGACTGACTTTGCGAAGACATACCGTCATTTGCTTCGGCCTTAACAAAACATCCCGAGCCGTACTCCCCGCTACTCCCACTCCTCAAACAGTCCTCGAACCCAGAGGAGCCAATACCACTCCTCACATCATCCGTTCTATCTAGCCTGATCTCGAGCGCGCTTATGTCTTCATCAAAAGCGGACAAGCAGCTCGGAGAAGCTCTCCCTCAGCTATACACATACCTTTCCAGTCTGGCCAAGAGCACCGACGCGGGCCTACAGGACATTGCGGTGCAGGAATACTCTGCGGTCCTGCGAACATCCACATCACGGTTACAATTCTGGAAACAACGCGACGAAACCTTGACACCGCTCTTCGACATACTCCGCAATGCCTCAGGCTCCAGCAGGGACACCGACTCGGCACTCTGGAGCGGAAGTTCCACAATCCGGTCAATATCAGATGGAGGTATTGGAGGCGGCGTAGGCCTGCAATTATTGTATCACGTATTACTCGTCATATGGCAGTTGAGCTTCGAGGGTGCAAGTGTTGGAGAGGGCCTGCACGAGTGAGTTGCGGTTTCCCATTTTCCATCAACCAAAGCTGACACGTATTTAGCGAACAAGATATTGTTCTTCTCTTCACACACTTGCTACGCCTCTCGCCTAAGGAGAAAACAACCCGACTGCTTCTTGGCACCCTTCTGAATCTCGTCTCAGCATCACCATCTGTCCTGCTGCCTGCTGCTGTCTTAGCTCGTCTTCCTACCACCTTGAAAACGCTCTCCACCCGCCACCTCACCGACCCCGACCTACTTGACGACCTCAAGGCTCTGCAAGAGAAGCTCGACGAATACACTGCGACACAAACGACCTTTGACGAATACGCGGCGGAGCTCGAGACTGGCCACTTGCGATGGAGCCCGCCTCACAAGAATCCGGACTTTTGGCGCGAAAACGCACGCCGAATTCTAGACGAGAACAAGGGGGAGCTCATTAGAAAGTTAGCAGAGATCATGTCCAAGCCGTGGGAGCAGGACAGGCAGGTGCTCGCCATAGGATGCAATGACGTGAGCTGCCTGGTCAAGGAGGTTCCCGAGCGGAGAAGCCAATTGGAGAAGGCGGGATTGAAGGGTCGCGTCATGGAGCTAATGGCCAATGAAGACGAGAGCGTGCGGTGGGAGAGTCTCAGGGCGGTGGGAGAGTTCCTGCGATACCAGGTCGCATAATTCGTATAATCATATTTGTACAGCCACGATGCTCCGCACGGCATCTTTGTATGCCGTACGGGTGTTCGGTGTAAGCTCTAGAGTCGGTTAAGAAGGAACACACTGGACTGCCGAGTAGGTAACGCCGACTTGTGGAATATCGGGTTTATTGTGTAGATTTGGGACGTGGGAGGTCTATAAGTGGAGCTCTACTCCGCGTTGTCCGTGAACCATGTGCGGCTGTCAGCACTCTATCCATCCTAAAAGTGACTACCGCGCGGCATCAGTGGGACATTGAGGCTGCTTTCTTACACACCTACGCCTGTCAACCCAACTGCCAATATAAAAAGAAGTGAGTGTCTGAAATCGATTCGTACAATTCCTAATGCGGCGAGAGCCACAGCTGCAGGAGATCTCCCGACTTGCAGCGACCCCCGTCGGCGAAGCCATTTTAGCGGCCGCACTTCCGGTCCACAGTGCAATTCTTTACACGAAATGTCCGTAACGCCATCTCGGCCGATGAAGGCGATGGGATGGATGTACCCAAGCGCGGGAAAGTCGGCACACGTTTCTACTGGCAGTCGAACATTCATCGGGGTCCACACCACGGACCGTCCATGGCGTGCGAATCTTCCAAGATGCGACCAGCTGGTGGCCGATCGAGCGGTGGTGATGATGTCAAATGATGTGCGCTGCCTCCCATGAGCATGGCACATCGGCATAGCGTGCCTCTGCACATAGTCGCTGAACGTTATGGGCAATTAGTAATGGCACCGAATGCCAATTTCATCACGTCTTTCCTGTTTTTGGTGCTGCGTTGGACCCTCTGAAAAATGCCGAGCATCCCACTCTCTTCAAGGCATCACTCTTGGCCCTTGCAGTTTCAAACAGAGCCACAATTCCTCGAGGCCATTCCTCTCGGATGGTTGGTCCTATCGCCGCTGTGGACCTCTCCGGATCGGGCGCCAACCGAGGCACTGTCCCTGTTTAAAGGGTGTGAGTCGACGTGCAATACGTGCCGGTTCGGGTCTTGGGTGTAGGGTCGGGGATTTGGTGTGCATGTTTGCGATGTGATTGAATTGTCAGCTACTCTGCAGTTTGCTTCAGGCTTGGATTGTCACTTGGCTTTATACATTCCAGTCGACCGGCAACCCTAAGTGCTTTCCTGTTCTTTACCCTTTCCGAATAATTCTCTGCATTGAGGCAACCATCCCGAACCATGGCCGAGAAAGAGAGACCCGATGGCACGGATGTCGAATCAGGGCAAGGGCAGGAGACCATCAGACATTGGACTATGCTACTGGATCAGGGCGTCCTCACACCTTCAATCATGAACCATACCTACGATGGAAAAGGGACAGAAGATGACCCCTTTGTCGTCACGTGGATCGAAAACGACCCGCGAAATCCACTACGGTTTCCTCAAATGTACAAATGGATGATAACTATCACCATGGGTTTTGCTACGCTCTCCGTCTCATTTTGCTCCTCAGCCTACACGGGTGGCATTCCTACGCTGATGGAGGACTTTGGGTCGGGTGAAGAAGTGACCACCCTCGGCCTGGCACTCTTCGTGCTGGGTTTCGCCATCGGACCGCTCTTCTGGGCGCCCCTGAGCGAGCTTTATGGGAGACAGATACTCTATATCACGACATTCGGTGCGTTCGCCGCGTTCAATGCCGCCACGACCGGGGCGAAGAACATTTGGACCATCATCATCCTGCGCTTCTTTGCCGGCTCCTTCGGCTCCTCGCCGCTCACCAATGCCGGCGGTGTCATTGCAGACATGTTCTCCGCCAGGGAGAGGGGTCTGGCAATGTCGATTTTCAGTGCCGCGCCGTTCCTTGGTCCTGTACTAGGTCCGATCATTGGAGGCTTCTTAGGAGAGACTGAACGTTGGGTGTGGGTTATGGGACTAACAGCCACTTTTTCAGGAGCTGTGTGGATGGTGGGGACGTGTTTGGCACCGGAGACATATCCTCCGGTGCTCCTTCGCAAACGGGCGGCAAAGCTATCGAAGGTTACGGGAAAGGTGTACAAGACGAGGCAGGATATTGAGCAGGGCAAGATTGACTTGGTCGAACTTTTCAAGACTTCGATGTCGCGGCCGTGGATCCTCCTGATTATGGAGCCCATCGTCCTGCTTCTGAGGTAAGTTTAGACATTGCTTCGGTTGGAACCAGTACTGATATTTTCTAGTATCTATATGGCCATTGTCTACGGCACACTGTACCTGCTCTTCGGCGCCTTTCCTGTTGTCTACCAAGAGGGGCGCGGCTGGTCTCAAGGAGTCGGTGGCTTGCCATTCCTGGGTGTCATGATTGGCATGTTATTGTCCGTGACATACAATATCGTCGTTGACAACAGGCGCTATCTCAGAGCTGTCGAGAAATCGCCAGGCGGCTTTGCTCCCCCTGAAGCTCGATTGCCGCCTTGCATGATTGCCGCCATCATGCTTCCGATCGGGCTCTTCTGGTTCGCTTGGACCAATTATCCTTCCATCCACTGGCTAGCCAGTGTTGCAGCAGGTGTACCATTCGGCTTCGGCATGGTTCTTGTTTTCTTGGGAATCATGAACTACCTCATCGACGCATACACCATCTTCGCGGCATCCGTCCTCGCAGCGAACGGCGTCATCCGTTCCATCTTCGGTGCCGTCTTTCCGCTATTCACAACCCAGATGTATGCAAATCTAGGCATACACTGGGCCTCGACCATCCCAGCATTCCTCGCCCTCCTCTGTCTACCATTCCCCTTCCTCTTCTACAAGTACGGCGGTGCCATCCGAGCGCGCTGCAAGTACTCGAAGGAAGCCGACGAGTTCATGAAGAAGCTGCGTGGTCAGCTTCCGGAGCATCCGACGGCGGAGGAACTAGAGATTGAGGAGAACGAGGAACAAGACGCTGCAGACTTCTCGTACGAAGACGAGAGTCATCTGCCGCGATTCGAGAAGATCAGAAGTGGCACGAGTGCAAACGGACCAGGTGCTCCGATGCTAGCTATGCCAGGCTCGGAGTATGAGGCTAACCCCTTCGATCTAGACCGCGTTAATACGAGGGAGAGCTTCAAGAGCCAGAAGACCGACAAGAGTCATCATGACTTGAAGAGGGTCGGCAGTAAAGGCAGCAGCGCGGCGACTCTGGCGAAGAAGAGTGATGTAGACGCTTGATGTTTGGATAATAATTCAGCATTGTATTAGCGCATCTTGAGAACACGATTTCTTGACGTGTTCGTGGAGTTTAATAAAGGGCAAGGGGCGGCGTATTGTTTCGAAATAAACGAAAGTAGACTCGCACAAGCGTGCTGCCGTGTGGATCCGGCGCATAATTGAAGGCACGCTGGGATGACATCCACACTTACGATGTGTACAAGAAGACTAGAGAAAGTGTCGTCATATGGGTAGTGTGTCCATAGGATTAAAGGGGAATATATGGAGACATACATGCGTTTTCGCAAGTCAGCTCAGGCACCATGAGCGGATCACATCCAGAATCGAACATTCACTGGCCCAATCGTGACACTTGGCATGTTTATTGAACAACTTGGAAATATACGGTTTCAGCTCATAGTGCTAACTGCGTTATTTATTGTACTACCTTCTGTAAATGGACGCAAGTAGCACAAGAACACCCGGCGTGTTATCGAATGAACAGTCGTAGACAGCGTACTCCTTGTTGAGCGGTAATAATAGAACCAGAGATGTGTTTCCTAAGTTGCCGCAAACACAATGTGTGGAGTCTATATTCTGCATGAACGCGCGTTCACCTTACAGAGCCGCTTGCAATGCATATCGAGACACTCGAACATCGATGGTGTTTCGGAAAACAACCCAAACAGTTTGTATGCGCGGATGCTGTGTAATACCGAATGTCTGCTCGTCCAGCAGGGTCATTTTGAACTTCGAGGCTGATCTCTACAGTGTTGTGGTTCCTCTTCATGAAGCTCCTATTCCTCACAGGCGCAGACATTATGAGATCGGTGCTGCCACGGCCGGAAATATTAGTTGACATGTCAGAAGGTGATTATATATATGCAAAGATGATTCTCGCATGCCATCACCGATGGGTGATGTTTGCTTGTTTTAGTGCGTGTTTGAGTTTCAGTATGGCCCCTTTTTATAAGGTGTGGTCAGTGCGCCTCCACAAATATGCATCAGGCATCTTGCATCTTCGAAACAATCTCCAATTCCCCACACGTCCCATCGTCAACTCACACTCTCTTTTCCTTTCTTCAGTCGCTCTTTTGATTGTCCTTCGCGCTGGGATCGCTGGTCTACGCCATCAGCGAAGGCACGCGTAAACCTCTACGCGTGTGCCATCCGTCCATCCCTTCGTTCAAGAATAGTGCACGATTCACGACACAACAATGAGGTTCTTTACGACAATCTCCTTCGCCCTGGCGGCATCTCCAGCCCTGGGTTCGGCAGTGGGCAACTTGGGCTTCGCGCTGGGCACGAAGAATTCCGACGGCAGCTGCAAGGCTCAGCAGGACTATGAGGACGACTTTGATGCGATTGCTGCCGCGTCGGGCAGCAAACTGGTTCGTGGCTACGCGGCGAGCGACTGCAACTGCGCACAGTACATCCTGCCGGCGGCCAAAGCGAAGGGTGCCAAAGTAATACTGGGAGTTTGGTACGCGACTATTTTTGGCTCTTGCGTATTTGGCATGCTGCTGAAGCATACCAATCGTTGTGCAAAGTGACACGAGAAACAGTATAGCTTACGCATAATTGATTTGGCAGGCCTGATACTGACGAGTCCTTCGACCTCGACAAACAAGCGCTCCAAAACTACGCGACAAAGTTCACGGACCAAGTCTACGCTGTAACGGTCGGCAGTGAGACGCTGTACCGCGGCAACTTCACCGCTGCCGAGCTGCTCGACAAGATGGACGAAGTCAGATCAATCCTTCCGAACACTAAGATCGGAACGGCGGACAGTTGGAACAAGTACGCCGACGGCACGGCCGACGATATGATCAAGGGCAAGCCGGACATCTTGCTCGTCAATGCGTTCGGGTACTGGCAGGCACAGCCAATTGACAACGCGACGCACACATACTTCGACGATATGATGCAGGCATTTACGCATATCCAGAGCGTGGCTGGATCGACTTCTTCGATTGAGCTGTGGAATGGGGAGACGGGCTGGCCAACCGATGGTTCGTATCTTTCTTTCCACCATTCACTTGGGCTGTTCTAGAGCTCTCGGCGATGTGTTGCGAATTTGAACTATGGGCCAGTAGAGCTAACGCAAACGGAAAACAGGTGGTACGGACTACGGCGCCGCAAAGGCAGGCACTGCGAACGCCAAAACTTACTGGCAGCAAGCAGTGTGCCCCATGATTGACTGGGGCTTCAACGTCTTCTACTTCGAGGCCATGGACGAGCCATGGAAGCCAGACTCCGTCGGCGACAACGGCAGCGCGCAGGACGAGAAGCACTGGGGCGCCATGACTGCAGCGAGGGCCGTCAAGTTTAGTCTGAAATGCTAAGCGACGATGCCAAGGGGTGGAAAAAATTTATGTAGGTGTGTGTGTGTGCATGAAAGAGGTGCATGCGCTGGAAAGCGAGATGACAGGTACAATGGCGTTTTTGAGCACGGGGTGGCATTTTGACCGTGCAATTGGCGAGCCTTTGACGTTCTGCGCACGATGTATACCCCCAGTCGGAGCGTCGCTTGATGTCTGTGATGCTTATACGTACACCATTTTCTTCAATCGCGTGTTAGCCGAGTCGACATAAAAGTCGTCTATAAGGCGGAATTGCAAAAAAAACCTCCGCTGCTGACATTTCTTCTTACCAAGTGCGAACATCGCTCCGATTGCGCTGAGGCTTGGAAGATACCTATGCAAGATCTCTATCGCAAAAGCGCCGCTTTAGGATGAATCGAAGGCTGAGCAAATTACTTGCACTGTTATGGCCCTGGCCTTGCACCGAGTCTTAGCTGGCATGTACTCCGTACATTGACCACCCTACTTCGCTTTTCTAGCTACATATGCCCGACATAGGCTAAAGCTCTTGTTGTATACCTAATCGTCTAGTCTCACCCTTGTCAGCCGTTTAGCTGACTTCCGTGTCTTGGGGGAAAAAACTTGCTGTGCCTTGTGGCATAAATAGACACTCTAGATACGAAGTCTGCCCGTACCCGTGTAAAGACGCCGGCAAAATTCGCCGATAGGATAATGTGTGAGAAAACGCGCCGAGCGTGGGAGATCGGATTCCAGGGGCTTGGGGGGATGTCTCACCGACACGTTGAGCCAGGGCCATTCCTCTAGCGAGAAACTTCGGTCACGTAGAAAGCAAGGTTGGAACAAACGCAGCAGTTCTGAGGACATTACGTGGATCGGAATTAATATAATTGTACATTAGACAGACGACTAGTAGTAGCGCCCCAAAGATACATGGTAGGCAAGACAGCTGACCGCCCTTGGAATGGTCCGATCAAAAGTTGGATTTTGGGGCTGAAGAAAGTTCGAGTAGCGGGCCCAAGAATAAGTTTTCTCGACAGAAGAACATGTCCTAGCCAACAAGGTGCGGCTGTCAGGCGCGTGTGCGCAATGTGTTTCCTAACGTCTCTCTTCGTTTCCGGTGCCTCATTCGGTTCCGGATACATCCCAAGTGATTTCCTCCTCATAGTACACTCTGAAGCGAGCTATTAGAAAAGACGGTATTATGGCCACTCGACTTCTTCAAAAACAGGAAATGTTGAAGGAGCGGCTGTGGTGTGTGTGTGTATTCTCTTCCTCCCAAAAAGCAACGAACGCCCGCTAGTTCGATCCCAAAAAATCCAGAATATCACAGGACATGACGTGATTCCGTTAATACTTCAAACAGATAAGACATTGTAATTTCCCGCGGATGCGAGGAAGCAGAGGAAAAGGCAAGCTTTTTCCAAAAATACATGTACGGGGAGGAGTAGATAGGTTAGTAGACAGAGGAAAAGGTGGAAGGGAAGAAGGTGGGTATATGCATTACATAAGAAAAGATTCCAGGTCATTTTTCCACGTCAAATATCGCCTATGATGACGTTTGCCCTTCGAAGTCTCTTGGTCCCTGGTTGGCAAAATGATAGATTTTCGGAGGGATATTCTCCTTGAGGCCGTTGCTTGGGCTTGCGCTGTTCTTAGCCCTGCCTTGAGCAGAAGGCGGGCTGTACTCGTGGACGGCAAAATCTGCAGTGAGCATGTTGCTCTGCTGCATTAGCATTGGCGCCGGTGCAGGCTGCGGCGGCGTTGGGAAAGCTGCCGTGGTTTGCGACGGCAAAGTGACCTGGGGTTGCGGTGGCTGGGGGCCATGTGAGAATTGCGGGCGGTTGTATGGCATAGGTTGATAGGTCAGAGGCATGTCTCCAGTGGGTGCGTTGAGCACCGGTACCTGCGGCATGGCCATGTTGACGTTTTCTGGAAGTGAGGGCCGTCGCATGTGAGCCATGTGCGCTGCGTTAACCGAGAGGTTGTCATGCATTTGCGGAGCAGGCGGAGGAGGGAAGGCGGCAAAAGTCTGCTGAGTTGCAGGGGCGGATTGCGGGGGCGTGTCGCGGTAGAGGGAAACATTTCGGAGGTAAGTCTGGTATTGCGTTTGTTCTGTCTCGATAGGTGTCTCCGGAGGAGATGAGACGTGATGGAAGAGGGCAGGAGACTCGCTTGTCCAAGAGACGGCGATGCCATTGGGACTGCCATGATCAACTGAGGTGTTGACCGAAGGGTGGCTTTGCCACGAGGGGAAGCGGGCGCCTTCATTTGGAGTTAAAGGTGTGGGAGGCGCAAGGCTGACTTGGCCCGGACTCGAGACTGTTGCGTACTGGGAAGCATGACGAGCAAACTTCGGCGATGCTGCAGCCTCGGCAAAAGTCATGTTTAGAGGAGAACGTTGGCCAGACCCATTTCCGGGCTTCTGAACCCGGCAATTCTGCACACCAGGTACACCGCTGGACCGAATGCGGCGAAGAGATTGATCTGGGGCAGCCAAGTTTGCGTTGGCTCCTGGGGAGACTGGCATCCCTGCACTGTATGAAGCGCTACGAAGAGCCGCCTGGCCAAGAGCCGCTGGCCTGGGACGTTGCCG
Organism: Rhizodiscina lignyota; assembly: GCA_010015805.1. Taxonomy (NCBI): domain Eukaryota; kingdom Fungi; phylum Ascomycota; class Dothideomycetes; order Aulographales; family Rhizodiscinaceae; genus Rhizodiscina; species Rhizodiscina lignyota. Next base: position 423,685 of record ML978133.1, read on the forward strand.
ACGGGCGGCAAGACTTGAAGGCTCTCCAGGTTGCTTGAAAGCGGCATCCATACTTGCTGAGCGTTGTTGAATGTCGACGTTGCTCATGGATTCGGCTAAGCCGTTGGTAGACGATGGCCGACGTGAGAAAGCTTCTGGAGGCAGGCTGCCATTTGGGTCCAGCTCCCCGAGCTTCTGGTCTGGTTGATTTGGCGGCGTAGGTGGAAAGTTTTGCGAGCTAGCGGGTCGGGGAACTTCCTCCGGTGATACGCTCTGGTCCATTGGTAGCTGTGGCTGGGTCCAGTAGGACGAGCCATCCTCCGGAGGGGACGAGTATGCGGCCTGTGGCATATGCGGGCCCTGTGAGAAAGTGATGGTAGGCTTGTCCTCGACCCATTCAGTGGAGCCAAGAGTCGGTACCGACATTGCGCCGACGGATGAAGGCATTGTCGAATTGGACTGGACACTGGACAGGGTGGATGGAATAGATGGGGTAGAGCCATTGCTCTGCGTGGCTTGCATTGGCGCGCTGGGAGGCACGAAGTTTTGGTAGTCGAAACCGTCGCCATTCCCGGGTATTTCGCCGAATGGGGCACCAAAGTCCTGGACATTGGTCATCTGGTATTGAGGATCGAACATGAAGTCTTGCGGACCATCGTATGTCATGTAGTTCGGCTTGGCAGCAATGCTGCTAATATCGAGCCCGTCGATGGCATATCCTGACGCAGCCAAGTTGTGCATGATATCATCGCTTGTTGCGGCGTTGTGTGCCTCCGGAATCGACCCGAGCATGCCCATCAGTTGTGGATGTTGCGGTGGCATGGAAAAGTTGGGATTGTGAGGGTCCATCGGTGCTCGGGTCGCATCGGGTGGGAAAGCTGATTGATCCAGATGCGGGTTCGCAGCATAGTATTCATGAGACTGTGGAGCTGGCTGATTGTTCATCTGAGCCATGGCTAATTGCTGCTGGTACATGTTGTACGCATTCATCTGTTTCTTGATATCCTGCTTAACTTTTGCTCTCCGGTTCTGGAACCAGTTCTGGACTGAGTCAGCTATAATGCGATTGCGGCAGGAGTAGTAGTGAGACAAACATTGATCTTATCCAGAGGCACACCCAAGCTCTCTGCGAAACCCTTCTTGGTATTCGTGCTGGGTTTGGCCTGCTGTTGGAAGTGTGCCTCGAGGATGTCGTGCTGCTCTTTCGTCAGGCGAGGCTTTACGTCTCCGACGACATGGATAACTGGTTGCTGCGGTCGTTTCGGGTCCTGGGAGCCATTTGACATTTGCGGAGCACTCTGTGGATGGTTCATGTTGTGCGGACCGTTGGCCCAGGGCTGCTGCACCATGGCTCCGTACTGAGCCATGACCAGAGAAATCCGATAAGAGTCGGAGGGCGTCAGCGGCTCTGATTGGGATGGAAGTGCTCTCAGAGATGGATTCCACGCGGTTCAGACGTGATTGAGCGCGATCCAAGCTGTATCGGCGTCGGCAGGGCGAAATACGGGTTGGCTAATAATTTTCCTGTTCGCGGAGAATAGGATCGGAAGCGACGGTGATAGCTCTAAAGCGAGAGGCGGCCAGTGCAAGCGAGTGACTGGGAAATTAAAATTAAAAAGGCATGAAGTAACGAAGGAAGAGAGGGCCGGCGAAGGCACGGAAAGCGAATGTCGAGTTGCGCAGAGGTTGCAAGCTGGAGAGGAGAGGGGAAGAAGGGAAGGGTCGGCGGCGGACCAGAGGTCTTTGAGCGAGAGGCACGATGGTGGCAGTGGCAGTGAAACGACAGGACGAGCTTCGGGGGGTTCTGCGCAGGCGTGCGTGCAGCGTGCAGCGCGCTGGCAAAAGAGCGAGCGAACGGCCGGGGCACTGCGGGAGAGAGGCTGCACAGCCCTCAGATCCGCTCACACACGACGCTGTCATGCGGCATGGGGGACAGGCACGACAGGCCGTCGCTTCACTCAAGCTTCGAGGGCGCGCCCAGCAAGCCAGCAGTGAACCTGCCGACCCGAGCAGGGCAGTCCTGGGTGCCTGACGAAGCAGGCCCAGCACGACGTTAAAGGGGGATCGCCGCTGATTGGCGGGCCGCGGGTAAGACCAAGCTGCGCTGCAGAGCAGCACGACGAGCGTCTGCGCGCGTTTCTAAAAACAACGCGCCTCTCACCACACCTGCCCTCGTACCCCTGTGTGACGGCCGGCGAGCGCGAAGTCGCGCACCACGCTCTCTCACGCCCGCTTCGCCACGCTCGAGGGCAGCGACGAGTGTCTGATGTCGCTCTCGCCATGACGAGCGTGCGCGGGTGGAGCATCGCGCGATGCCCCCGGCCCTTTTGCCTTCTGCCATCTGCCGCACTGCCAGCAGATCGCCGGCGCCGGCGCACGCCGCCTGCTGCCCATCGTCACAAAGAGGCTCTGAAGACACAGGAAACTGCGTCTTGGCGCGCCGTCAGGTCTTGTCGTCAGGCCGTGGCGTTTTCGCCGCGCCGTGCTGATTGGAGAGGGCGCCGGGTGATCCACGGTAGCGCTCACTCGCCGTCCGCATAAGGATGAATTCATCTTATCCTCCGCCTTTCGGGACTGGAGCACGGCCTCACCCACGCGATATTCTCCTTCCCGCACTTCCCCAAGGTCACTTGGGCGTGCGATCTGCTCGGTTTTGTATATATTAATTTATCGATGCTCTTCTTGCAACATTGAATTGCGTACATCGCTCCCGATTTCCTCTCCGCCAGCCGTCGAGAATCGCATCGCGCCCGTTCCGGTAAGGCGCGCGACCAGAGAAAAGTTTGTTCCAAATTGCACAGCGTCGAACGGCCCAGCGACTCTTTTGCTCGAGATAATGCGCTGCTCGCTCCCATTGGCCCTCTGCAGCAGGTCCGCTGCCAGCGCATCGCCGGCCATCTGATCTCATCACCCTTTTGCCTGATGACTGGTTACTCCCTCGGTCGCCCAGCACACACTGCGGGCCGGCTCAAAGGCCGCAAAGGCTGTTCCTCTATGCGCCTGAATTGGCGTATCGCTCTCGTGCGACCCCTCTGACAACCTGTAGGCCTTGCAATTGGGTCGCTTGCGCTGCTCCAGGGGCTTTCCGGCACCCGTCCGCGATGGCTGAGTGTAGGTTCTGTTTGCCGGATTTGGTTCCGCGGCCTTCGTGTACCTTGCAGAACACATCTTGTATGGCCTGCCGTGCGACTTTCTAGACCTCGACTCTAGAGGCGTGCGAAAATAGCAACGCCATGGGGTTTCTTTGCTACATCTCCTCAAATCTCGGAATCTTGTTCGCCTGCAGATTCAAGAAGCGAATGCGAACGCATCTACCAATTGCATGAAGGCTGTTCTGCTGCAAGATGCTGCACGCAGCCCGCGAATGTCCGTCTCTTATTCATGAAGCCGCTTATCGACATCTTCATTCGTCCAGAAAACTGGAGTTCAATTGCCGATCGGTGTGATTCAGGACATGCTCAGAACGCTTTGGGTAGAGCTGGAGAGGTGAAGTCGTCTTTGAGTTTGACGCGGCTGGGGGTTGAGGAAGGCGCGACTGGCACAGCCCAGAACTACAGTACCATTCGCCAGCAGCAGAGACAAGGGCAGCAGGGCTGGCACTATCATCAACTATCAACACGTACAACGTCTGATTCCTTTCACGCAGCTTCTGCTGGCTATGCATGAAGCAAACGACGTTCAGGCGTCTCACAGCTCGTGCTCAGCCTTGGCTTCGGCTTGACGACGCCGTCTCGCGCGCGCGCGTACAGACTCCAGCTCCTCAAAGTCCTCCAGTCCAGCACGACCTCGTATGCGCTGCCTAGGCGAGGTGGCTGCGTGGCGAACGACCACGACTTCAGCTCCTCGCTAGAACGTCAAGACGCAAGGAACTGCCCGGCCAAGAATAATCAGTCCATTTCATTCATTTCTTTGTCCATCTCTATTTCTCTCAATGCGCTGTAACAGTTCTAGAAAACGCGGTTCCGCAATCCATGCAATGCGATGCAACCTCTCACCCTCATTTCAGTGACAGGTCTCGTCGCACCTTTCTGTCGGGTATTGCCCTCGCATAGCACGTGGAATCTTCAATGCTCTTATACCAGGTAACAGGTCCTGTAAGACTTCCTCCCGGGTGTTCACCTCGTGGCCACGTGCGAACTCGAGCGCCCTGGCTGCACGTCGCGATCCTCGCATTCGCATCTCATACCAAGTAGACGGACCTGGAACACACTTCATCGGGAGTTTGCATTGCAGAACACGTGGGAATTGACTGCAAAACCCAATAGAGCTCAGATGTTCGAGCACAGAAGCAATAGATGACCGCCTGTTCTACGTATCATCCATCGCCAAAGGGAGGAAGAGAATTCAATACCTTCTGTGAACTCCCGCTCGTCTATCCTTCTATTATCCTAAGAGAAGAGCCAGTCATACCCACGAACTCCATAGCCTTCTATCAGTGCAAATAATCTCTCCGTTTCTCTTAGGAATTCCATCATCGATCGTTCTCTTCATTAGATGCCCAGTGAATCCTTCTAGTTTACCCATCTTCCCATCAGCTAGTCCTGCAGTGTTTCCGAGATCTCTACCTTCGCTACCCCCTTCTCCGCATCCCACTCTTTCACCTTCACGCTCCTCATGTCTCTCACAATCCAATCTGCACCCGCTTCCTTAAGCTGGCTCGCCTCATGCGTCGTCACCAACGCGCAGACTCTAAACCCAGCCGCCTTTCCAGCCTTCACACCCGCCGGCGCATCCTCCAACACCAGCACCTCCGGCTCTAGACGCTCCGCCATCTCGATGCCGAGCTTAGAATACCCGAGACGGTAACATGCTGGATCAGGCTTTCCATTCTCGACAGCTTCGGCAGAGACGAGGTGCTGCGGGTGCGCGAGCTTCATCACGTCGAGCCAGCCGGTTACTAATGGATAAGTGCCGGACGTAACGATAGCCCAAGGGACGCCGAGCGCTTGCAACTCGTCGAGCATTGCTCGTGAGCCGGGCAGCTCGACGGCGTCGGCGCCGAATTGCTTTGGTAATTCTCCCTCTATTTTGGCAACATCTGTGGCGCAGGTCAGCGAAGGGTTAGACGGAAATGGTCTAGGATCACTTGCATTCGTAGGTGGCCTTAGAGGGGTCGTGCTCCCGTAGAACGTCGATGGATCGGCGGCCATGGGAGGTCGCGAGGATGACGTTCGGGTCTATACCAAGCTCGTTGCCAATTCTAGCATACCCGTGTGAGATGAGGTACAGGGCTGGTGCTTCGGGGGCGCATACTTTGTCCAATGCTTTATTATGGCACTAGTGGAGTCTATAATTGTTCCATCCATGTCGAACAGCTATGCACCAAGTCAGAGCTCAGATGTCACGACGAATCTCAACATTGAGCAGCAGTAACGCTTACAAAGCCATTGAATGAGTGAATCTCTGCCGGTCCCGTAAACGAGGGCTCCGTTGCGTGTGGCATCGTGAATGTGTCTCGGAAACAAAAGAAATCTATGAAGGATCAAAGAAATGACTCAAGAAACGATTCTATATAGCTTCCCAACACGAGCCCAATGCTTGCTAACCATTTGCCATCTCAGGCCCTTCGCCGATATGCAGAGCGGCGGCTAGGCTCGCCCTTTCCGCCCGGAATTGCGGTGGGAGTTACAATGTCGAGCTTTATCAGGCAAGCTCTCTAGCCGGCTCTCGTTCTTCTTGTGGTCAATCTCGGGCATATAGTGAAGAGATTTGACCCCTGATACCGTAAAGCTTGCGCAGTGCACTTCAGGGCTCAAACTCGGTTCCAGCGATGCGCTGGACGTGCACAGCAGCAAAGTCAATGGTCTAGCGCCCAGCCCACGAACTGCCAAAACTTTCCTCTGTCTCGACATTTTAAGAATAGCCAAAATTTACTTGAAAAGGCAGCTCCGCATTCCGACAATTCCGATAATTAGCCGCGAAATACCGCGAAATCTTGGCATTGAACTTTTCCTTGGTGGGACAATTTTGTGAGTGTCTTGTGAATATCCAACCCACATCAACCCCAAAAGCAGATATGAAGGTCGGAAAGCCCAGATCCAAGCGCGTGCCAGTGCGCTTGCGCCATAAAATTGAAAAGGCTTCGGCCGCGAAGCAGCGCAAAGAGCGGAAGCAAGCGAAGAAGGTACAGTAAATTCGCTTAAATTTCGTATCATGGCTTCAGAAGCATTGAAACTAATCAGCTTCTACCTCTAGGATCCAACATGGCGAACACGGCTAAAGAAAGACCCTGGCATACCGAATCTGTTTCCGTACAAGGACAAAATACTAGCAGAGATTGAAGAGAAAAAGAGGCAAAAAGAAGCAGATGCCGCGAGAAGGAAAGAAGACACAAAGGCTCTGAAGGCTGGGAAGAGCGAGGATGCGCAAGCTGACGATGGAGCTGAGGAAGAAGGCGACGATGATGTCTTGTATGACTATGGTAGCGACGAGGGCGAAGACGAAACCCTACAGGACGATTCGAACCCAATGGCCGCACTGCTAGCGTCGGCCAGAGCTCGTGCTGTAGAACATGACCGTGGAAAAAATGCACATGGCGACCAGATGGATCAAGATGATAGCGGCTCGTGGGAAGGCTTCGACGAGGATGATTCCCCGCAAGCATTCACCACACAACCACGACCAGACTCGTCACGCCGCGCATTTACCTCGACATTCAACAATCTTCTGTCGTCCGCAGACGTCGTCCTCTATGTTCTCGATGCTCGCGACCCGCTAGGCACACGATCCCGTGCCATTGAGCGACAGATTACAGCCGCCGACTCTGGGTCGAAACGGCTGATTTTGATTCTCAACAAGATTGACCTCGTGCCGCCTCCTGTTCTGAAGGCATGGCTTGTCCATCTGAGGCGCTACTTCCCGACTCTACCACTTCGTGCCAGCAATCCTGCTGCAAATGCAAAGACATGGGATCATAAGGCTCTTACTGTCAAAGGTACCACGGAGACACTTGTGAAGGCTTTGAAGAGCTATGCAGCGAACCAAGGGATGAAGCGCTCAATTAGCGTGGGCGTGATTGGATATCCAAACGTGGGCAAATCCAGCGTCATCAATGCGCTTAGGTCGAGGCTGGGAGCACGAAATGATGCATGTCCCGTTGGTGCTGAGGCCGGCGTCACCACTAGCTTGAGAGAAGTCAAGCTGGACGGCAAGGTCAAATTGATTGATAGTCCAGGCATCGTATTTGCATCGACTGACGAGGATCAAGAGATGGTCGATGTAGCAGACAGAGCTGCTTCCAAGAAGAGTAAGGATAAGAAAGTAGAAGAGCAAGCGAGGCTCATTCTGCTCAATGCGATTCCACCAAAAGAAATAGACGACCCTATTCCCGCAGTTTCGCTTCTTTTGAAGCGCCTAACTGCGCTCTCGGACAACGCATCTAGCACTACGCCTTTTGACTCCATGCTATCATACTATGGGATCCCACCTCTACTGTCGGCTCCGACCGAAGATGGCAAGAGAGACATCACGACCGACTTCCTCGTCCAAGTAGCGCGAAAGCGTGGCCGACTCGGAAAGGGTGGCGTGCCAAATCTGAATGCTGCCGCCTTCACCGTCATCATCGATTGGCGCGACGGCAGGATACAAGGCTGGGTCAACGCGCCCAAACTGGCGGTACACGTAGAGGGAGTAGACGATGTGGACATGGGTGGTGATGAGAACACTAAAGCGCAAAGTGATGGAAAGATGGTGGATCAGAAGAAGATTGTGACGGAGTGGGCTGCAGAATTCAAGCTAGAGGGGCTTTGGGGCGACGGTGAAGGTGATGGAGAAGAAGAGGCGCGGATGGATGTTGGCTGAGAGCGGCAAAATTGCTGAATTCGGCGTGTATCTTTGAGCGTTTCCTGACCGTGGTCGAACGGTTCATCTCGGGCCATGGCGAATTAATAGCGCTATCCACTTAGCTGTGGACAATGTTCGCATTAAATTATTGCTCCGACAAGCTGGAGTAAATTGATTGCATTCGACTCCTGAAGTCCAGCATATTGGCGTCATATAATCGATGTGCTTTCCGAGCATCATTGAATATTCACCTGCAGATGAGACAGCATTTGCGGTGCTCCGTGAAAGGTCAGTTGCATGCCATACGGTATGGCTCATGCATGTCAGATCAACAGGTGATCTCTCTACCAGCATTTATGTACCATGAGCTAAACAGATCACTGCACACGAAGTTATCACACGATAATATAAGAGAACCAGAGATACTGGAGCTGCTTGAATTTCACAATGACCATTGCGCGCTCTAGATTGGAGGTTTAATGTGAACTGTCCTGCGTCACCTGATTGCTTACAATGAACTCAAATTCCTTTCCCATCAACGCGTTTTTTCAGTGAACAATACTCAAGACCCAGTTAGGCGGCTTCACTGCATTACTTAGCTATTCTGGACTCGCCAATCACGTATCACTGCTTCGAGAGCATCCTATTCCATTATGGCAAGAGTTACGTCCGGAACTCGTCCGAAATTCAACCTGAACCAACTTGAAACAGGTAAATGGGTTTCGAGCTTCATAACTCCATACTACTATCTCCATACTATTGGCAGCATTTTCTCTCCAAAATTGTATCGTTTCCATTAACTATCAGTCCCTCTTTGCCTCAATTGCATCCAGTGTTCATCTTCTGTCACAATGGGCGCCACATGGTCTCAATTCTTTCCTCCAACGCCCACCCTCACAGAAGCAAACCTTCCGAGTCAGAAAGGCAGAGTATTCATCGTGACCGGCGGCTACTCAGGCATCGGCCTGGAACTCGCAAGGATCCTATATAATGCCGGCGGCAAAGTCTACATCGCAGGCCGCTCGGTCTCATCCGGGCAGGACGCGCTCCGCACTATCAAGTCATCCAACGACACCGCGTCGGCTGGAGAGCTAGAATTCCTGCACATCGACCTCAGCGACTTGCAAGCCGTCAATGCCGCAGCGGAAGAGTTTCGCGCTAAGGAGTCGAAGCTCGACGTTCTGTTCAACAACGCAGCAGTCTCGATGCCGCCGCCGGGAAACACGACGAAGCAGGGCCATGAACTCCAGCTCGGCACCAACGCACTGGGCCCATATCTCTTCACGCAACTGCTCATGCCATGCCTCGAGAAAGCAGTGGAGACGGCGCCGAAGGGGTCGGTGAGGGTGGTGTGGACAGGGAGTCTCGTGATCGACCAAACTGCGCCGAAAGGCGGGTTCGAGATGAGCAAGATCGACAAGCCCGCGACTAATCTGCCCGGGCAAAGCGACAACTACACACTATCGAAGATGGCGAACTGGTTTATTTGTTCGGAGCTAGCGCGACAGTCAGGTGCAGAGGGGAAGGGCATCATGCATATTGTGCAGAATCCGGGCAATCTGTATACGAACCTCCTTAGGCATCACTCATGGCTACAGTGGTTCGTGAGCCCGCTCCTACACAAGCCGATAATGGGTTCGTATACGGAGCTATGGGCGGGCTTGAGTGAGGAGTTGACAGTAGAGATGAATGGTTGCTACGTGGTGCCTTGGGGAAGAGTGCATCCCAGTCCTCGGAGAGATTTGCTTGAGGCCTTGAAGAGCAAGGAAGATGGAGGCACAGGGAGGGCAGCAGAATTTGTGGAGTGGTGTTTCGAGCAGACGAAGGAGTTCAGATGAGGCGTTTCGCTTCATTGGTGTGGAATGTTGTCAAAGCTATTGTAAGATAATTGCTAAAAAGAGAATTAGATTTACTCATCCAGGCCATACTGGATCACGAGAACGGCATGAACCATCACTGCCACAATAGCACTGTATACCAACGTCCTTCCGAAAGCAGCTCTGAGCCGTTGATCATGGCGGGTATGCTCTTGCATAATCCGCTCAACATCGTCGTACCGCCTCCTCCCATCGGCGTACCGAGATTCAGATATGATCAGAGGTGACTTCTCGGTGACCGTTTGCCCAATCTCAACGTCGAAAGAGCCTGAACCATCGAGATGTGCCTCGTGCAGGGTTCCGTCCTGAACTCCCCTTTTTACCGCGGCGATTGATTTGATGGAAAGGGTGAATGGGCCTTCTTGGTCGCCAAAGAAGCTAGTACTAACTGTTAAGAATAATTTAGGATTAACTTCAAAACAAAGTACTTGCCTTCGACACAAGATGCTAAAGCGCTTGATGTTCTTCAGATCCAATTCGGGTGCATCAGGTTTCGGTTTGCCACGATATGTAGCTTTGAGGTCTGACCACGGAATGAATATGGCGTCATCTCCGTCCTTTAATACTCTCGAATCGAAACTAAAGTCGAATTCGTATGAGGTCGTAGACTGCTCCCGGCCATTCTCTGGATTTCTCGGTAGCAATTCGTCTTTGATTGTGAATGTGTATTTCATCGCTAGTTTGAAGCGTCAACTTTGAGATCGTAAGATTTGTTGGTCAACTAACAATCAGCCTTCTTAATCTTCAACTCAACTCCATCGTACTTCGAAAGGTCCCATGATCGTTCGTCTCCACTCGTCCTCTGTGAAGCGAATCCTGCTCCACCAAGCGTTTTGATGTCAAGCGTGCCTCTGAACTTGGCGGCGGAGAATGAGGCATTGATATCTAGATATGATTCGGATTTGCCGCCTCGGACTGTGTCGTTACTGGCGCTCCAATCGGCGGAGTTCCATTTTCTGATAATCGTCAGTAAATTGTCTGTTTAAGACTTGGGACGGTCATACTTGTCACCACCAAACAGATATACCCGCTTCGGATGCATCTTGAATTACCTCATGGCCGAAAATTAAGAACAAGGCGGAGGTCCAAATATGCAATGGAACTTATTATATGATCATGACGTGAACAAATAGCACGTGCAGCTGGACCCTTGGATCATCCAGCCTGCCAGGATCCAGCGTCAAATTCGAAGTCTCCTTGACGTCTCCTTGTGTCCGTCTGACTATGAGTACAATGGTTGGAGCGATAGAGAGGAGGGATTCAACCTCCTGTCTCATGCTGTGGTAATGTTCGTGATAAGTTTTCTGCTGCTGGCATGTGTAGTTGAGCAGCAGTGCGGCTTGCGTCGGGAGCTCCTTCCAATTCTTTGCGCGTCGGAGGGAAGGCACGACGCAACGCGAAATGAGGTGCCGCTAGATTCACACGTCAACACATAAAATTGAGCTTAACATTCGATGACTCTCTTTTTCTCTCACCGGTTCATTCCGCCGCGCTTTCGCTCATATTCCGTTTGATCAAACCTCTTCCTTACAACCTCGTTTCTCGCTCTTCAAACCCACAACCGTCTCTCACGACGCGCTCTATCTGCACGTCTTCTCCTTCCAGCGGCCTCTTGAGTCCGTATCTCTTCATGACCGTTGTTTACTAGTGCACAACCTCTGTAGACTCTGTCAGAAGATTAGGCCAATATTGTCTCAATATTGCGCGCAACTTCGTTCAGGTCTCCAACATGGCAACTAACTTCAACCCCTTCAGCGTCCTCGCTGAGTAAGTTTCTCTTATTTACTGAAAGCTATGAATATGGCTGACGTTTTATTCGCACAGGAATGAAGAAACGGGTAAGAACACGCATTCTCCGATTCCGCTGTCTCAATCCGAGTGCCACGCGACATTCTCGTAACAACTCAAAACCTGCAGACAGCGCATATGCCAGCGGCGGGACTCCAAGTGTTGGGATAAACGAAGATGCTTATGATCCTCTCCAATCAGATATGCAAAGCCACGATGGTGACGGCGATACTTTGGTCGTAGCCTCGCCGGATAGAAGCAGCCCAAAGAGGACAATGTCTAGCTTGGTAACGCACAAACCGAAAGAGTCAAACCTGCAAATTAACCTTACAGCCTTGAAGACAACTCCAAGCCAAACCCCGCAGAAGTCTTTGCACAAGGCGCCTGCCTCATTTGCCTCATCGAAAGACGTAGCGAATGTGACCCCAGAGCAAATTACGAAGAAGACACCACCGTCGATCTCACAAACCCCAACTGTGAGACTGTCAGGAGTGACCAGCCCGAAGGATAAGGAACCCGGCCGACCATCTGCGGCGACCGACCAGCTTCCCATCACCACTCATCGCACAAATGTTATCCGAAATGCTTCAAAGCAGATGATGATTACTAAGGATGGTAGCCCGCAGAAAATTGTGAGCACTACTAGCGCTGCCTCGCAATCGAAGACGACTCCAAAAAAGACGGAGTCGATTGCAGCGCCGAACCAAGCCAGTGCAACCACACATCCTAGCATAGTTCAAGAGAGAATCGTCCGTCCAGTACCCCCAACAGGTCCCAGGAATCCTCAATTTGCGCCACGAAGGCTCCCTGTCCAACGCTTTGCGAGCGACCGAAACCTGCCAGCTGTCATAGCATGGCGACAACGCCAGCCACCAGTCAAAGTCCATGAGCTGGCTCGAAATTTCGACCCATCTAACCAAAAGACTGATGCGATCAGAACTAGGAATGGGACTCACTTCCCTATGCTTGAGCATATCGCCTCGCTGACTAACACCCACCTCGCAATCTGGCGCTCCTCCGGCAAATGCTTCGAAGTACACATTTGGGGAAGCCCGGAAGACGCTCGAAATGCGATTGTCGAGATTGATTGGTGGGTGAAGAACATATTCGGACGGACTGGTACACAGAAGTTCGTCAAGATACCACGATTGACGGAAGACGAATGGTACATGATTGAGAAGAAGATCCTCAATGAGGAGAAGCGACAACGTTTTCGGCGCATCCCAGCTGAAGGGGATAGATTCGCGTACAAGGCATGAAATAAGATGGTCCCAGAACCTAACTTGTTCTAACTTTGTAACAGTGTCATTTGATATGGCCGGAGAGGGATTGGGCAGTGACAGAGGTCTTGGGCTCGGGGCTTGAGGCGCTTGATGAGATCCGCATGGATTGCTTCTCTTACATTCGCTTCCTCACCAGGTCACGCAACCCAGGCCAGGGCTGCGTGTTCGAGGTGTTGAGCAATAACAGGAACCGCATGCTCAATGCTCTTGAGAGACTCGGTGGCATAATCGACCAGCAGGATGCCAGGCAGTTGTCGCGACCCCGATGGTATCTTGTCAGGCCATGCGACGCGACTCAATTGCGTAAACTTGTTAAACTTGAGAAGTACAAGGGACCGAAGCCAGGGCAACTTGGTCAACAGAACCCTTCTACATCTGTTGCCCATCAAGCTCCAGTCGCGATCTCAGCAGTCCCTCTGCTCCACGGACCTATACTTAGCCCAGATGAGCGCGAGGAGAGGGAGAAGCTCATCGAGAGGGTTAAACCCGGCACAGTAGTGATTGGTGGCGCGGGCGTCGAAAGTCTGAACATCGAGAGCATCGAAGCGGTGGCTATGACGACCTTGAAGATCCTTACTCACTATCGCGGACATCTCCAAATGAGAGCATCGCTCGGGAAGTTCGGCCTTACAAATTTCCCCAAGGAAGACGACAAGCCAAAGCTTGAGTATGAACTTAACAGCTTCGAGGACTTGCTATATAGTGCCAACGGAGAAGAGAATCCAATGGCAGGCCATGTGACAAAAGAGTGAGTGTGACGGTAGACTCCATTTTGAGGAACTGGATGCTGATCTCATATACAGGCTTGGGGCTCCTGAATTGGAGCATACGCTGCTTGACCGCTTCAAGGCGGCGGCCCATTTGCTGCTGCCACATGACGCGCGTAGCCCGAGACTCTCAGACGTGCGGCCGATATACTGCGTTACATTCGTCATTGCAAATCTCAACCAAGACGGCCCTCACTATCAGCTTGAGCTCGAATTCCAAGACATCGACGAGAAGGCTGAGTTCCGCAGCAAGCGATGGTTGCGTCTCGACGTCAACGAAGAAGATCTGACATCGCTCATGGACATAAACATGATCAACCTCGAAGGCCCCTTGTCCTTCAACCTGAGCATTGCCGCTGCCAATGCCGTGGTCGAGTCGCGCCTTCCGGCGCACTACGAGAAGTTCGCCAGTGATGTTCAGGTCAACTTAGAAAAAGCACGCGACTTCCAGAGCCCGACCGCAGAGGAGTGTTTCTTTAACTACCCGCTAAAGAAGGAAGATAAGAACCCGACTGTGCCAATAGTCCGGATGACGCAGAAGAGGGCCTGGAGATTTGTGTTGAGCGGCACCGACTACGTTACTGAGGTCGCCACCGTACAGAACGTCAAGTTCAACCCTGATCATGCGAGCATCAAGATCGTCAGTGGCAACATTACGAAGCCACCGGCCCCGAGGGTGCAGCCGTACGAGATGCGCTGGTCCCTGCAGATGTGGCATCAAGTCTGGGACATGTGGCTGCCGGGAAATAAAGAGCTGGAACTGGGCGAGGGTGCCATGTGGAGGGCCGAGGAGTCCTTCCTGTTCCCGCCTGACAGGAACATGCTGAGATCGCTAGCCAATCTCAGCGTAGACGATGAAGTTCGCGATATGTTCTTCAGTGCCGGCGAGGGCTTCCAGGCGTTGGTGGAGAAGTTGGAGTGTCTCGAACGCATTGCATGTGGTGAAGAGGACGGCAAGGGAGATGGTGAGGGAGATGGTGAGGGTCAGTTTTCTGTTGTCTCCGACTCTTTCGGAGTTGATGATGATGTTGACGATGATGGATGAAACATGACTTACAACTTTGAGGACTAGGGATGAGGCGCAGCTACTGGTCGAACTTGCGAAGTCTTCCTTCGAAGACCCCCTCCAACGGCAGTCCATGATCGTCTTTGTTTTTGCCCTTCTTTCTTTCTCACTTTTTTGCTTTAATACTCTGATTTCTGTTTATACACGGCTGTGGATGGAGCTGAATGCATGGGGCCGGAAGAGGGTACGGTGGAGGCACGTGGTTGGGTGGTGAAGTACCTCATTCCGATTTGCAATTACGATCATTCATGTGCCATGAGCACGTGTTTCATACAACTTCAAGATCTCTGGGAATGGGCCAAGCCCAAGAGTCAAAAGATTTTGTAAGGCAGCTCAAGCAAGTAGAGAATGTCAAAAGTCCGGTTCATTTGACTAATCCGAAGCCTCGCAAAGGCGAGCAACAGAAGAGTTATCCGAAAATGCAATGGGGGTATACCGGCGTCTGCAACGCCAGTCTACCGTTCGTCATCAGGTTTTGTACGCCGTAAGCCTCGTCTTCAGCGTCATGTTTATTACGCCATTCGCAATGCGCTCGTCGTTCGAGCTTTTTCCCTTTCTCCCTGCAAATGCAATGAAAGATTCCCAGATCCGTTACTCCTTTTTGCTCCAGAGAACCCCGGCTTGCGCCATGCGCCACGCCCCTTAAAGCCTGCTCCCCATTATTTCCCCCCATCAGGCAGCGCACTTGGTCTCCCAGTCGTAGAACTCGTCCTCCCGGTCCAGATGCGCCTCGACGCGCGTGACCACGTCCTTCAACACGGCGTCGGGCGTCCTCTCGACGTCCACCTCGATCACGTCCTCGGCCTTCTCCTTCCGGCTCGGCGACTGGAGGCTCTCGAACTGGCTCTTCACCATGTCCGACTTCATGTAGTGTCCCTTGCGCGCGGCGACGCGGTTGAGCGATTCCTGCTGCGAGATGGAGAGGTAGATGAAGTGCACGCTGATGTTCAGGCCCTGCGAGTGGATCGGGTGCGCGGCTACGCGGAACTCGTCGCGGTACTTGAGCTTCAGGGCGGAGCAGGTGACGACCACTGCCTTTGGGGGAGAGCCGGAATTGGCTGCTGGGGGAGGGAGCAGAGTCGTGTCGGCAGAGGAAGAAGGGTTGGTGGGTGGTGGCTGCGCGAGCATGTTGATGGCGTGGTCGCGGAGAGCAATCAGCCAGTCCCAGCGGTCGGCGTCGGTGAGAGGGATGCCGCTGTTCATCTTTTTGACGTTCTCAGGTGGGTGATGCTGTTGTTATGAAGTCAACACTCGCTTCTTTTTTCATGAAATGGCAAGACTTACATCGTCGCCCTCAACGTAGGGCACACCAAGGTGATTGGCGAGGGCCTGGCCGACAGTGGTCTTGCCACAGCCTGCTGGACCCGTGACGACCCAGATGTGCTGGCGAGGCTTGCTGCCCTTTGCGGGAGAGAGACTGCGTGTCATCGTAGTGTAGTGGGATTGACCTTGGGGTTGAGGGTGAGATCGAATGGGAGTGACTGCGGACACGGACTGCCGCTGCGAGGGGCGGATTGTTGGCGAGACATAATGGGCTTGTGCCGGGGTCGGAGTATATGTAGCAACCGTCATCGAGGTGCGAGTTTATCGGCGCGTGGTGTTATGGCGTGGCTTGTCCCGGCACGTGGTTCGGTTTCGTGTGGTGTTGCTGATATCAAGGGCTCGGGCAAGCGACAATCGTGCGATTGGGCAGAAGTCGGAGTTTGATGATTGAAAGACTGATGTTTTCCTAGTACGAGATGCGCCGGATTCTGGGTAAACGGAACAATTGCCACACGAAGAAAAATTCCCAACAATTGACAGGGAGGGTAGGGGTACGGCGAGTGACAGCGTGGGAGAGTGTAAGGTGGAGGTGGTGAGGCTCTTAGGGGACGAGATGCGGAGAGACACGATCAGGGATGCCAGATTCGCGGGTCCTGGGACTTGGGACTGGAAAGAGATGAAGAGACGTGCGAGCGCGCGGACTCTTAACCTTTTAATGGAACATGACGACAGTGTGAGGAGGCGCGGGCAGGGTCACCGCAGGTAGAGGCCTAAGGTTTGGAGGCCACGAGGACATGGCGGAACGGCGGAAGGCAGGCAGTGGCATGTCTGCGACGAGGAAGCGTTCCTTACGCCTTACCTTACGTGAACAGGCGCCGAATGGGTCGGCAGTGGCAGAGCTAGGGAGATGTCGAGTGGGAGAGTGGGCGAGTTGATGTCAGTCACGGCGGCGCAGGGATGCGGCAGGCACTGGCAGCAGCGCGAAAATCCCCCACGTTTGCGATCCAGCATCCATGCGGACGGGCATGCGAGTGAGAGCTTCCTTAGCCCTCCCGCTGCGTCGTCGTTAATCATCGCAGCGCCGAGCGCCATTTTCGCACGCCTCCTACTCGCTGGCCCTGTGCGGAGTTGCGCTCGCAGCGCCCTCCCATTCGCCTGCGATGCACTGAGGCCCGAGTCACACGCACGCATGGCGACGAGATGTAAGATTTCAGGAGCACAGCAGGGCGTGGCGCAGCTATTATGCCACGACTCGGCAGGAAACCCGACTTCCCCGCGCGTTCGGGCATGAGAAAGAGACGGCGACAAGAACAGTCGCGCGGAACCCACTGCCTCGCAGCTGGCACAAAAATTACCCTACTGGTCGAAAAGAGTAAGAGGCAGACGCAGCAGAAGCAAGCAAGCACGAGACCATGCTCCACCACTCCCCCCTGGCGTGCAACCTGCAAATGTGCCAATTTTAGCTGGCCACGTTCGACCTACAAGACCGTCGACATTGACCTCTCCAGCGCATCGTAGGGAGCCGGCAACCGAAGTGCGTGCGCCGAGAGCACGCAGAGAGTTGAGGTCTGACGTAGAGCACCCCGTCTCGTGACCCCTTCCAACCAACAAGCTTCCCCAGACACCTCACATCGCAGCAGACGCATACACTCAACCTGCGAGTCAGATGGAGAATTACGTCGCCGTCCGCCGAGCGCGAAGCAATTGACGTGCAAGCGAGCATCAATTGCGGCCAGCAAAGCAACTCCATACGACGTGCGAACAAAATCATCAATCACACTGCATGCTCCTTCGGGGTAGCGTTCACCGCCTTTCCCTGCGTCAGTTTTGCCTGTCGTACATGCTTCGTTCTTCCGCCCTTTTCGCCCTCCCTGTAATCTTGCTTGCTCCATCACACTGTCTTCTAACCTCACCGTCCCCACATCTGCTCGAGTTCTCGACGCTCCAGAGGCTCGCTGAGAGTTGGTGACCCCCACGCTCTTTACTCGTTGCAGGCCGTTGGGGTCTCCACTACCCCTTTAGCGTCTTAATCCGCCAGACTTCCGACTAAAGTGGCTTCTTTTCCGAACGAGCAATTATGGCTGAGAGGCGAGTGAGGGTCAACATGGACGTTCGAGCTGCTTTGCATGCCACCGCTGAGCATTCCGGCTGCAGGCTTCGGGTCGGATGGACGCAACGGTTCGGGCGATTCGTCAGAAATCACGAGGAATCAAGGGGTATGAGGGACTGATTGATATTCCCATGGATCCTCGCAGGCCCACGATAATTTTACACTGCTTACCATACGTCCACTTCGCCCTCTCGTTCAAGCGATGTTGAAGGTGGACCATGAAGCTCCCGGATAAAGTAGCAGTTGCAGGCTCACTTGCATCCCCAGACAAGCCCAAGCTTTCGAAACAGACGGCCAAGGCCGAATATCAAATCAACATTCACGAAAGATGCCTTCAGCTGCACTCATCTTAAGGACACTCGATTCACAGAGTATGTTGAAGAGCTGCAGGTCACTCTCACAGTTGCATCCGTACTCGTACATCGAGAATTCAGGCTAAGTATCTTAAGCCTATCTTGGCTGGGCCCCCTAAGCGTCTTTCGCTTCCGTTCATGTCGTCAATTCCGATTCAGGCGATCTCATCTGTCCATATCCCCTGTTGCGAATCTCCAGCATTGGCACAACCGATCATGGTCAACATCTTCGATCCCTAATCCCCATGAATACCCCAGCTTTGTTTCGCTTCGTATCAGCAGCTGCTGGAGCCTCACCATAACGTTACAGCCATGGCATATTCCGAGATGCAGCCTGGGGAACTAGTGGCACCGTTGGGCTGCAGTAAACGAGGACGTTTGATATCACAGGAAACATCGCAGCAAACGCTGTTCGACGTCGGCCTTACCCTTGATCTCTCAACTTTGCCATTGCAGCCAGAAACCCCTCGCTTAGCCCTTCATTTGCGGTATTTTTGCTTGCGGGCTTCGACCCGGTGCTGGATTGACCAGGCTTCTTGGACATATCAGAAGCCTCCGCTTCTGCTTCGGCCAACGCCGCTTCGTCGTCCAGCTCAGCGCCTGCGTCGAGCATCATTGCGTCACCTGCAGGTCTGGCTGCACCCCTCCTATCTGCATCTGCAGTCCCCAGTGCCCCAGATAACGGCCGAGAAGGTCCAGAACTGATCGCTTCCCCAATTCGAGCGGCAACCAGTGGATCGTTTTCCCTATCTGCCCTCGACACGTCTCTCGACAGATTCGCGACTGCGTTGTCTCGCGCGAGGCCCCTCTTCGCCGCCTTCTTCACTCGAAACGGCTCCCTCACTGCTCCGCACCACCGCTTCACCTTCTTCTCGCCCCACCCCGCAACCAGCGCGACCTCCTCCGGCCTTGCGTTCATCGCAGTTCGCAGACTCCCAAAGTTCGAGACGAGACCGACGGCATCAGTCTTGTTGATGCTGCGTGGAGTCGTCACGAACGCGACCATCTTATCACCGTACGTCTCCGCTCTGTGCCCACGGATGGACTGGTTAGACGGGCTGGCGTGCTCGTACATCTTGTAGAGTTCGAGATAGCGCGCTGCCTCCGCGGCAGACCAGCATAGCATAATGGTAATATTATTGATCAAACTGGTCTTCGAAAGCTCTCTCAGCGGCTCCTCATGGTCGTCGACGTCCACTAGCGTGAGGAGGATACGCAGTTGATATTTGCCTTGGAGCTGCCGTATGCGGTTATAGACATATTCAGGATGTAGACGGTGGTATTTGATGCTGAGGAAGAAGGCGCAGGTAGTCAGGCCGAGCACGTAGTCGGCTGGAATGTCGGAGTACTCCCATGGCACGGCTTTGATAGACTTCAGCAGCGGATTGCCTTTCTGTCGGGTTGAGACGAGTATAGAACTAGGCCCGGCGCGTTGAGCGAGAGCTTGAGGCTTCGGCTGCTGGACCTTGGGTAGGCCATTTTGATTCTGTGAAGTGCTGCCTGCGCCAGAATTGATGACCGTTGATGAGGCGCTCTGTGCACCGCGCTCAGACGCGGCGATGGCGGCAGAGAAGTCGACATCGTCCCCGAAGTCGTCGTCCATGAGGCCAGATATAGTGCTGTCCGACGTGGGAAACAGCTGTTTCCGCCGCCGCGGTCTCCTTTTCACTCAGCGCGCAGATTGAAAAAGGGCCGACGGGCGTGAGTGGCTGGGTGTCAGGCTTCGCGCGCGTGTGTTCAAAATACCTTTAGCGCGGGCAGGCGTAGCGGCTAGCCTGCCCTGCCCTACCTATTCTCACGCTCGCTACAAGATCGCCCAACCGATCCATCCAACTTCTCTACCACCACCATCCTCCCATTGCCGCCGACTGCACACCCTCTCCGTCCACGTACACACCGACTCTACGATACAAACCACAATCGAAAGGTCTTTCCAGCCTCTGAAAGCGCACGGCGTCATCGCAAGCCGACCACCCGAGCAGGCGCCCCGTGCGCAGTCTGACAAAGAAAGCGAACCACAGCGCAGGGCAAAGCCGCAACACCTCCACCACCACCGCATCCCCAGAACTCCAGCAACACAGAAAGCGACAGATCGATTGCAACCGCACCAGCATACACCATCCACTCAATCTGGCGGCCGCTCTCATGTCCGCGTACAAGCGGCCGCGGCTGACCGGATCCTTCTCGCCAGCGAGCCCGCCGTACCACCTCGCAAAGGGCGTGGAGCAAAAGGAGCGCCCCGTGCAGCAGCCGAACACACCGACGAGCCCGCCGCCGACAATGTCTGCGCAAGTGATTCCCGGCCTGAGCATGAGCGGGCCGTCCGCATCGACGGCCAGCGCCGCGAGCACCGTGAACACGCAGCTTGCGGACGACACTCCGGCGAGCAGTGCTGCGGGCACTGTGTCATTTGCGCCGCAGGATAGGGATGGTGATGCAGTGATGGGGGACGGTGGAGAAAAGGTCGAGGGCGAGGATGGCGACAAGAAGAGCAATCACATGCGGACTGACCATGAACGGATACAAGAGGGCCTGAAGCTCGTAGGCGAGCAAGAGGCGCTGAGGGACTATCTGCTGAATGTAGATGTGGGGCCGATGTACAAGCTTTGCGAGAAACGTAAGGCTCTCTGCTCCCCGCTCTTAACATGCACTTCAGTTTTCAAAACGGCGTTGCTCAACTCTGCAAAATAGAATATACGCGCTCTGTACCACACCCGTCGCAGAACCTCATCACCCTCTTCAACCTCACCGATATCGCCAAGTCGGTCGAGCGCAAAGACCCCGTCACAGGCGAGAAGACGAATAAGCTCCGGAAGAGCTACGAGAACCAGATCAAGACGCTTGCGATTGCGGGCCGCAACAAGGCCATCGATGGCAACGGCGACTTCCAAACTCTGCTCAAATTCCCTGATGAAGAGTACTTCAACCAGCACGTAAACGGCAAATCGGTCGAGTCGGGCTTGACTGCCTCGTGGGAAGCGAGGTTGGACAAGGCATTGGCGATGCCCGTACCACAGATCAAGCTCCCAGAGCCGGAGAACGAGAGGTGGAAATCTCTCATTGGGACGGAAGAGCCAGTGAAGCTGGCACGTCCGCTGGTGCAGGGGCACGATTCGTCCACAACTGCTCCGGCTGTCGGATCGAAGCAGCAGAATGCCAGTGGTAGACCCGAACGCGCGAACAAGAAGAGGAGGTATAACGATTCCAGCTTTGCGGGATATGGAGAGGGATATTTGGACGACCACCTCGACTCTGAGGATGATACCTCGCTTGCTGCTAGACGAAAGAGGGTGAGAAGCTGAATAAGCATAAACGGAAGATCATCTCACTTCAGTGTACTACTGACTACACCGCTACCTACGGATAACCTTGCACGGCACGACTCGGACGGAAGCGGCATTTTGCCGGCGTTTAAGCTCCGTTGGACGGAGCGAGGTGGATATGCTTGCTTGCCCTTCAAGGTCTTTCTTTTTTCTGCAGTATGAATACCATGGGCTTTTTGTCACGGTCTAAAAGGGCTGGATCGCCCATACACAAAGGATGAATTGACGAAGATTGTTTATTTTTCCCCCTCAGCTGCGGCGTTTGTACATGGTACATTGGGGATGCTGCGAAAATGCTCACTGCCGATGATGAGCGGTTGTTGGACTGTTGACTTTTGATCTTTCCTTTCCCTGTTCAATAGATGGGATCGACTACTACTGCTGCGGCCCTTTCGGCTTCGAGGGCAGATTTGTTTATATGCGAAAGAAATCGAATCGAAGACATTGTTCAAGATGTGAGCTGATTCTTGCGTATCGGGCCTCTTGGGACGCCACCGAGCTGAGTGGTCATGGAATCACATATCTAATTGACAGCCTATTTTTGCACTAGCAGTGCCATTGCTTGAGCCCTAACATGTTTGAAGGTGAAGCTCCACATTACCTGGCATCAGAGCATCTGGAAGTAGGCAGTTTCTTGGTAACGAATGAGCCAATCAAGGAACCAAGTTCTGGGTGGAAGCCACCTAATAGCTGGGTGGCTCCTGCCCTAACTCGGTTCATGTCCGGGACGTCTGTTCGCTCCCGAGAAACTGTATCTTTCGTACGTTCCTGACATACGCCCACTCTTGTTCAACATCTCCCCCAGCAGTTTTGCTCTGCAACTCTTGGTAGTAAGACTTGACGTAATTTAGACGTAGTTTAACTAATGTTATGCTAGGGTGGATGAGCTAAAGTGGAGCAAGCTCGTCCAATAGTCGACGCAGCCTTGCAGCCTTGCAGCCTCATTAACATGCAGGAGGAAGATGGCGGTGGCTTGAACAATTTTACGAGGCTGAGTTGGCAAGGCTCGCTGCTGCTTTTCTTTATCTAATGGCGGTTTCCTCAATCTCATCAATTTTCTTCAATGGCTCTGACTCTCTCGCTTCAGCATGGACCCTGTTTCAGCTCTTGGTGTTGCAGCAGCGGCCGTCCAGTTCGTTGAATTCAGCGGCAGCACCGTGAAGACCATTGTCAAAAATTATCGTTCTTTCGGAGCTCAAGGCTTCCTGGATGACTTTCAGCACCTGAAAAGACAAGCTGAACTTCTAAAGTCTTCTAATCTGCGCCTTAGACGAGCACTGGATGTAAAAGTTTTAAGAAGACAGCCAAATGAGTCCGAGAGGGATTTGCTCTCCGTTTCTGAGCAAGCCATCGAAGTCGCCTCAGAAATTCTAAAAGCTCTTGCTGGATTCGATCTTGATTCCGACGACTCAAAAATCAAGGCCATACGTAATGCAATCAAAGCAACATGGGATAAGCGGAAGTGGGAGTCACTAGAGAAGCGGTTGTCGGAATCGCGTTCTCAGTTGGCATCTGCTGTTTTGCTCGGTCTCCGGTAAAAGTCTTCCAAACAAGTACTTCAAGCAGACAGCTGATCGACTCAACGTATAGAGACGAAGTGAGCCAGATTGCTCAAGACATCACCGCTGTGCGAGACGGGAGCAACGCGTTGTGGAATGGGTCTCTGAACGTTGGAGAAGAAATCATGGAGCAACTCAAGCAAGTGACACAATGGCAGCAAAATCTGGATACGGCTTTTCAGGAGATGAAGTCCAAGAATATGCCGATGGAGCACATTCTACCAGTCCTTGACGAGGCGCCGTCCAACAAACACGATAGAGCTGATTTATTCGCCCTCACACCTCTCACGACAACTCTGATGGATAGGCTTCTGCTCAGCCTGGACTTTCCAAGCATTAACACAAGACAACAGCGCATAGCACACCCCCATACTAAGACGTTCAAGTGGATATTCAGCCGAAGGTCAGGTTATAAGACATGGTCAAACTTTGCGTCATGGCTTCAGTCTGGTAGTGGTCTCTACTGGATTACAGGCAAGGCAGGCTCCGGAAAGAGCACACTAATGAAGTTTATCGTACACCACCCAAGGACTAAAACTCTACTTGCCTCGTGGGCTGGGGGTTCCCCCCCGATTGTCGCTTCTTTCTACTTCTGGCATGCAGGGAACATGATGCAAACATCCCAAGAGGGCCTTCTGCAAACACTCCTATACCAGGCGATAAGTCAATACCGAATCCTGGCACCGGAGAAGCGTCCTGGACGATGGGCATCTTTCTCACTTTCGAGAGATTTCAATGAGGCCTGGAAATGGCCGGAGCTGGAGAAGGCCTTCAGATTCTTGCTCGAGGAGCAAGCGCCGTTTCTGAAGTTTTGTTTTCTGATTGATGGTCTGGACGAGTTCAAGGGAGAACTTCAAACCCTTTTATCCCTGGTCAAGCGCATCTCTCAGTATCCGAATGTCAAGATATGTGTGTCAAGCAGGCCATGGATGATATTCGAAGATACGTTTCAAGCAAAACCCCAGCTTATGTTGCAGGACCTAACGCTCCCTGATATAAGAATATATGTCAACGACAATTTGACTCAAACTCCCGGATTCATGGAACTGCGCTGCATGGACGAACAGTACGCAGCATCTCTGGTCGAAAATATCGCAACAAAAGCGTCAGGAGTCTTTCTTTGGGTTGTGCTGGTTGTAAAGTCACTTCTCGAGGGCTTAAGAGATGGCGACCACTTGTCCGACTTGCAAAGAAGACTGGATGAGCTCCCGGAGGAATTGGACGATCTCTTCCGAAGGATACTGCACAATTTTGATACTCGCTATTTCCGGGACGCATCGGTCTTGTTCCAGCTAGTCAAAGCCTCAGTTTCCCCGCCAACCCTGCTGGCTTTATCCTTTGCTGAGCAGACAAATGAGGATCTTGCAATCGAGGCAGAGATGAAGCCCCTGACCAGCAATGAGAAATTTTACAGATCTTTGACCATGAGACGACGACTCGATAGCAGATGCAGAGGCCTTCTCGAAACCGAGGTTCACGATGACTGGACTGAGGACGATGGTTGGCTTCCAATGAACGAGGACGATGGCTGCCTTCCGATGAACGAGGTCAACAAAGAAGCTCCTGGGGAAAGAAGAGCCAGGATTTTGAGAGACATGAGCAAACTAGGCCTTAAAGACGCAGATATCCTTGCTAAATCAAAAGTCGACTTCCTACACAGGACTGTGTCGGAGTTCCTTGAGAGGGCCGACATCTGGGAAAAGTTCCTTGCCGCAACTGACAATTCCTTCAAGCCGTTCGCTGCACTAGCACAATCGTGGCTTCTCCAACTCAAGAGGGTATATACTGATCCGTTCTTTGACAGCGCCAAGTTTCTGTGGGGTGCTGTTTATGGCGTTCTTGAGTACGCTGGAAAATCAGACACACAGGAAATAGTTTCGCAGACGCGCTTGCTTGATGAACTTGACCGTTGTGCAGGGAAGGCTTTCACCGAAAAGCGAGGGCCTGAAAGGATTAGTGTCATGCAGAAGCAGTTAGGTCACAACTCATCTCACTGGGCTGCTACGACATCGTTTGTAGAAGGTCCAGGGTACACGGACTTTTTAGATGTCGTAATAAGATGCGGGCTTGCAAGATATGTCCATGAAAAACTAATGAAAGACCCGCCATACATGAGAAGACTCCGGTCGTTTTTCATAGTTGCTCTTGTTGGGTACCCGTTCGCATTTGCAAAAGATGATGGATCAACATTTCGTCGTCCCAGGCCGAGCATCGAGATTGTCCGGGTCCTAATGGACCACAGCGAACTCTCGGAGACAACTAAGTCAAAGTGGTACCAAAAAGCGAGAGCACTCGGACACCCAGCAAGTGATGTTCCTCCCGCCCTGAGCATCGGACAGGAATTCGATCAGGACATTGCACCGAAGAATCAGTCTAATCAGCAAAAGCCTAAAACTCAACAATCTGCTAGGACGATTCCCCAAAACACAGCAAATGGCTCACTCGAGAGTGATTCCACAGCCTATTCATTAGAGACCACTTCACCGACCCAACAAGCACCGAAAGAGAGACAAATCAGATATTGGGAGAAGCTTCTTTTCTGGACGAAGCCATCGCATCCCTGAGCGTTGTCGATGCATCTCAAAACTTCTAGCGTGATAGCGTAGCTTATTTACAAGATACATTAAAGACGGTTTGCCAAACTCCTGAGCGCTATTCCCATACTAGACATCTCTATGACCGCAATCATGAAATCTCAAACTCGTAAAAGACGTATGCCGTGTAGTCTTCGCCTGCGTGGCCCGCGGCCTGCATATCATTCGACACTGAGCTGTCGTCTTGCATGATTCTTCCTTTCTTGTCGCGGCCCAGAGCATTGCCTGCAAGGTATGAATAGCGAGCATCTAGGGACGACTTGGCTTTTTTGGCCAGTTTTGGAGTTGTCTGTATGTGTGTCAGTTGAGCGTATCTGCCAATTGAGCTCGCTCCATACAAGTATATGTATGGAGTTCAGCTTGAAGAAAGGAATAAACCGCAAAACTCACCTGAATAAGTCCACAGACGTACTCCAACGGCAACCCATATCTCAGCACCGTCTCTACGAACACTCGCAGCGCAAGGACATGCACCCAGACCATGGCACCTTCGCTATATCCTGTCCGTCCCATTCTCAGCGCCTCTCCCCAAACCTTCCTCTCCTCTCCACCCAACTTTTCCACTTCCTTCGCCTCCTCCTCCTTACCGCCCTCCTTGTACTTGTAGTCCCTCGGCGTCCACCTCTTCTCCCTGCATTTATGCACAAATTCGGCAGAGTGCTTCTTGAACGTCACCACTGCGAACAGTGTAAACTCGTCGTCCTTGGCGACCTGTATCGAGCTGCGCGGGACGACCATGGGCGAGAGAGTCTCGTACGAGCGCAGATAATCCTTCACCATTTGGTTGGGAACGGCGATTAGGTGCGTTTCGAGATACTCTGAGTCTTGGATGAGGGTCTGGGGCGAGACGATCGAGGTGAGAGAGCGGGTGGAGAGGTTGCCGGTCTGTTTACGCTGCGAGGCTGCTAGGTTGGTCTTGATTTGGTTGTATTGGCTGAATTTGGCTTTGACGTCGTTGTCGAGGCTTGTTATTTCCTTGGGAAGGGCGGGTTAGGGAACCGTCCAACTGTGAGGCTGTTGTGGAGATGTACCTTCTGTAACGAGTCTATAAGCTCTGCAATTGATTTGTCCGCTCTGTATTTTACTTTGTTCCATTGGAACGTTCGTAGGTACTGGTCCACTGGCTCTGAAGTACTGGTAAGCATGACTCCTGCTAGAAGCATGTCCCGTATGAGCCGAATGCCTTACTGTCGTTGATAGTCTTCTGTTGTTCAATCTTCTCTTCGTCCCCATCCAAGATTCCCCTCAGGCTGTCGCCAACCTTGCTAACCACGCCCTCGCATGACGAACTGAGCTTCGCGAGTTCATCTGCTTGCTGTATGAGCGCATCGACTGTTCCTATCTTGAACTCGGGTATCGAGAATGGATAGGTCGTCCCGTAGTCGCTTGAGATGGACGCCTTAAGAGCTTGTAGCGCTTCCTCATGGTCTCTGGAGGGTGATATGTGCGTCGGCAGAGAGACCAAGAGGTACATAGCCGGGTTCGACATGATGGCGGGGGAGGAGACGTCGCAATTGTAAGTCTGCCTTGGATGCCGGAGCTATCATCGAGCTTGATGCTGGAGCTTGAAGAGCGGATAGGGTCCGTGCCCAGCGGCGTCATTTTTGGCATCCGTTCGACAGCCCCGCCATCTTTTCAACAATGTCGTCCAAGAGAGCAGCATTGAGGGCCTGGACGGTGTGTAACCGTCCAAATTTACAATCTGGAAGTCGTGGCTATTGCAATGTAAGAGCATTGGGATCAAATCAATTGCGTGTCATCAGTTCCAGTGGCGCTGCGAGGGCAATATCAGGGGAGCAGCAAAAATCGAAGCTTGCACTTCAATGTCAGGTACAGAGACGAGAATGGCCGAGAAGTTATGCGACATCCAAAGAGCAGTTGAGGAAGACGGCATTGTATGACCTTCATTTGAAACATGGCGGAAAGATGGTGCCTTTTGGCGGCTTCTACATGCCCGTCCAATACAGCGATCTTGGGATTGGAGACTCGCACAAATGGACGCGAGAGAAGGCTAGTTTGTTTGATGTTAGCCACATGTATGCTACCACCCTCTCGTCTCTTCTAATTCATAATTAACAACCCTATACAAGGCTGCAACATTCGCTGTCTGGCCCCGGAGCTGCTGCTCTCCTCAAACAGATCACTCCATCATCGATCGACAGCCTGGAAGAGAATCATTCCACTTTATCATGCCTGCTCCATCCAACTGGCGGAATCGTTGATGACACTGTTATCACTCGCCTAGGCCAGGCGGAATTCTACTTTGTCACCAATGCCGGATGCCGTGATAAGGACTGCGAATTCCTCGCCTCGGAAATCTCTCACTTCACGAAGGAGCACCCTGAACTACCGGTACACTGGGAGACCCTCGATGATCGCGGATTAGTTGCTCTGCAAGGACCTTTGGCTGCCGACATTCTCACGGCAGTGCTTGCCAATCCGGAGAAGGACGACCTGTCAAAGTTGTATTTTGGTCAGTGCAAGAATATCGCAATACGCTTGGCCTCAGGATCTACTGTCGACGTCATGGCCTCTCGTGGCGGGTACACCGGCGAAGATGGATTTGAGCTTAGCATCCCTAACTCTGATGCTACGGTAGACGTCACTGAGACGCTGCTGCAGTCGGCCGGGGAAGATAAGCTTCGCCTTGCCGGCCTCGGTGCGCGAGACAGTCTCAGGCTTGAAGCCGGCATGTGCCTCTACGGCCACGACATAGACGACTCCACGACTCCAGCCGAGGCCGCGCTAGGCTGGGTCGTTGCGAAAGACCGCCGTACCGATGGGGGTTTCCACGGCGCCGATAAGATCGTCGCACAGCTGAAGCCAAAGAGCAAGGGCGGCGCGGGTGTAGAGCGACGGCGAGTTGGATTTACAGTGGAAGTGGCGCCTGCTAGAGAAGGGGCCGAAATTCTGGACGCGGAAGGTAATGTTGTAGGCAAGGTAACAAGTGGCTGCCCAAGCCCAAGCACGGGGAAGAATGTTGCCATGGGCTATGTGAAGGATGGGCTGCACAAGGCCGGGACGGAGCTGTGGGCAGTGGTTCGTGGGAAGAAGAGGAAAGCGATTGTGACGAAGATGCCGTTTGTAGAGACAAAGTATTACAAGTCGTGACAAGGTTGAATGGTCTAATATATTTGTTTCAGCGTCAAAATTTTATGTACTCTGCGTACGACGCCGTGAAAATGAAGTCGGAGTATTGATTTGTCAAAGACTCTCGATCAAATTGTGTCGAGAAGATTTACCAAACGAGGGTATATTATCCCAGCTGAGGATCTCGTCTGAATGAGATTCGCAGAAAATGAATGAGATAATCTGATAGACGATAACATAACTACTAGAGATGGCCATTCCCGTTTTCGAACAAGCTGTTTTATTCTGCTCTCTTATGAAACACAATGGCTGACAAAGGGTCTTGGTTTTGGTCGTTGAAGATGATTATGGGAGTCGACGTAAGCAAGGGTAAAGATACCGTCCCGGGCCACCTGGGGGTGAGAATGACGCACAATGACAGCTATTATAGTGCTTACTGGAGGAGACAGAGAGATTAAGCATATTTTCGAAGCGATATAAAGGGGACTGCCATGCTCTTTGATTATAACTTCTCAGCTCCCGCGCAACGCCGTAAAGACTACCGCAATCCTTCCATCACCAGGTACAGAGCAGGGTTGGAGCCGATCAGAAATCCATATAATCGACAAGAGTCTCTGACATTTAATAGATAAAACCAAATGGCTAGAAGCAGAACTGCTGCAGTTTGTCCTTGACGTACTCGACGATGCCGTGCCTCAACTTGGAGGATCTGCTTGACTTGCTTCTGCTACCGAGGAAGAATGATTGGTCTGGATTCAGATCTCAAGTTCAGATCTTATTCGTCAACGCAGGCACGTCTATCGTTCAACATCAGCGCTCCGGTATGTTCTTGATATAAATGCTGGACGTGGGTCTTCGAGTCGCTGATTCTCTATCATGGCATGCATTTCCTTCCTGCACAGTCCACGAAACTAGCCATTGTTGCTGTCTGCTTCTCGCATGTTTCCCCTCTTTTAGCGTCCTGCAAAAGGTAACTGTACCGAGCTTTTTAAACCCGGCCAAGAATCACTCAACAGTCAGGAGGTATGAAGCCAAGAGGAAAGTCGGCGCACTTACTCTCTTGAGAGACATGCAGCAGGACGGACGAATGTTCAATTCATTCAGCTTTAGCTCTGGATCCAGTTCTTGTCCCTCGGCCAAAAGCTATCCAGGATCGTCAATGGACGTGTCAAATCCAGCTATCCGATTGAAGCAAAGCTTCGCCGGCCGAAAACAGTTGATAATCAAAGCCTCGGGAATGAGACCCTGATCCAAGAAACGCCACGGCTCTAAAATTGCCCCGCGTTTTGAGGTGTGCAGCATGGGGAGAGCTCCGTGAAAGGCTGGAGTAGTTCCACAATGGTTCCACATACGCGGCTCGGGCCCGCTGTTACTCGGCATGGTAAATGCTCCTGCCAACGATGCGTGGCCGCGCTGTGCAGCTTCCGCTAAGTATTTCATCATTCCACGGGCCCACTTCTTCTTGTCTCCGACTCGTATCTCTTTCTTGGTGGAGGCAGCAGCAGGTTACCCGGTCCTTCCTTTGAACCGCGGCCCCTTTGCAACCCCAGACCCCTTCTGCTGTAGGTACCTATAAAAGTCTCCGTTTAGCTTTTCGTCATGTCAAAGCCTACTCCCCAAAACCCCCCAGAGATGGCAAAAACGGCGCAGCATCCGGAGTACAAGGCTCATGGAGCCATACGGCGCGTCAATGGATACAATGCTGACGCGTACACTTACTACCCTGTCGTGGTTATTGGAGCTGGAGAGAGTGGTATTGCCATGGGTGCACAATTGAGAGAAAAGCTTGGGTTCGACCAATTCCGGATATTCGACAAGCAGGCAGGAATTGGAGGGACCTGGTGGATCAATAGATACCCAGGTATTGCTTGTGATGTGTAAGTTCGTGAGAGATTAGCTTTATGCATATATCCACTGACTACGCCATAGTCCCGCAGTGTTCTATAGCTTCTCATTCAGCCCCAACCCACAATGGACATCACTCTACCCTTCTGGCCCTGAAATCGTTCAATACCTCCAGTCCGTCTGTGAGAAGTTTGAAATCACCGACAAAATACAGCTCAACACCGAGGTGCAAGGATGCCGATGGTTGGAAGACGAGGAGCTTTGGGAGGTTCAGCTCCGATATCTTGTGCCAGGGACAGGTGACCTGAGTGAGAAGGACCGACAGAGTATCATCGAAGAGCAGGGAGAAAGAGGTGTATATACCGCGACTGAAAGGATCAAGGCGAAGATTGTAGTGAGCTGTGTTGGCGGATTGGTGGAACCGAGGGAGCCCCCTCCCAAAATTCCTGGCTGGGATAATTTCAAGGGCGAGGTCTTCCATTCCGCCCGATGGAGACAAGACATCGATTTCAAAGATAAGGATGTCGTTGTGGTAGGCACTGGATGTAGCGCTGCCCAGCTTGTTCCAAAGATAACGAAGGCACCTTACAACGCAAAATCGGTCACTCAGCTCATGCGCTCACCTCCGTGGGTCTGCCCGAAGATTGTTCCACCTGGAGGTGAGAACAGCTTCGGTAAATGGGCACCAACGATCTTCACCTACGTCCCGGGTGCGTTGAGATTTGTGCGTATGATGCTCTTCTTGGGAGGCGAGTACGAATTCCAGATGTTCGGAGGAGAGCAGAAGCACGCGGAATTTCGCAAGAAGACCGAGAAAGGGCTTCTGAAGCACATGAAGGCGCAAGTCCCAGAAAAATACTACGAGGTCCTCACACCAGATTACGGCGTGGGCTGCAAGCGACGCATCTTTGACTATGAGTGGCTCCGAAGCCTGCATGATCCTCAGATCGAGCTGACTACGCTTCCATTGACTGAAGTCCATGAGCATAGCGTCACGTTGGGCCCAGGCAGATGCTATCCGGACCCGAAGAATGTTGAATCGAGCGTGCCGATGGAGAAGCGAGAGGCCCCTGCCGACGTAATCATTCTAGCAAACGGCTTCAACACGACACAATGGTTCCATCCCCTAGACATCAAGGGTCGAGGCGGAAAGGACCTGATTGAAACGATGGAAGAACGCGGTGGTCCACAGGCGTATCTTGGAATCGCCCTGGACAACTTCCCCAATTTCTTTGCCATCTTCGGTCCAAACACTGCCACTGGGCACAGCTCCGTGATTCTGGCGACTGAGAACACGGTGCAGTACTCTCTGAAGTGCATGAAGCCGGTCCTGAGAGGCGATGCCACCACCGCCGAGGTTAAGAAAGAGGCAGAAATTGCATACACGCAAGATATCCAAAAAGCTCTCAAGAATACGGTATTCCAGAATGGTGGATGCTCGAGCTGGTACTTCAGAGAAGACGGATGGAACTCGACAGTCTTGCCGTAAGTTCGCCTTCTGCTCAAGTCGAGACGATGTGCAAGCTAACTGGTGCTACAGCTATTCGCAATTCTGGGCATGTTACCGATATGCGTTCCCATATTGGTCGCACTGGAATTTCACATATACGAAACAGGGAAAGAGACGGATGGCGATAAGGCGCGCCCTGAGGATATTCGCCCTCAGCGCAGTGCTCTTTGGACTGATCCGAGCGCGACGGAGAGGCGTCACTTGGGAAGACGTCAAGTTCTCTCTCCAGGTCTCTGCTGGGCAGGTCCTGCATGCCGTCGAGGCGGGATTGCAATCCGTCAAGAATGCGATCTTGTAATTCTATTTGGGGAGTAATGATCTGAGAATATTACGATGCGCTATCGGCGATGGATGCTTTGACGAACGGCCTCTCCACTGTATTCCATATTTAATTAGCGCGGTGTCAGCAATAGACTGGCTTGTGAAGGATTTTACGTCGCTTCATCAATCACTTCTATTTAAGGTTTTTAATGTGCAGACTCCATTGTAGTCCATCGCTGGTGATTAAGCGGTAAACACGCACGCCAAGCTTATCGATAGCGCTTGGCGCGGCTACGCCTGTGAGGGCTGCTTAATCACTTCTACCTCCGTCTTTGTTGTTCGAAACAAAAGCTCTAAATAAACATCAGAAACCCTTCTTACCTCCGACATACACTCTATCACCATGTCTGCATCCGCACAAGGTTCCTCGGAAACCACGAAAGCCGTCACAGACGACACCCAGTACGATCAAAGCGGCGCGCCGAAAGATCAACAGAAAGCGGCGGCGGAGCTGGGCGAGGACGATGAGTTCGAAGACTTCCCGGCCGAAGGTACGTCTGAGAATACAAATGCAGGAGATTAAGCGCTTGGTCGATTGCTAAAATCAGGTAACCCTGCAGACTGGGCGAAAGAAGATACCGAACTGCCTGGCGGCAACCAGCACTTGTGGGAGGAGAGCTGGGACGACGATGATACGAGCGACGACTTCTCGGCGCAGTTGAAGTGAGTTTCTATACCTCGGCAACTCGGAAGTGGCAGTGATGGCTAACAGATGGGTATAGGGAGGAGTTGAAGAAGGTGGAGGCGAACAAGCGAAGCTGAGGAAACGCGCATTGAGATCAGCCAGCGAAACTGCATATCCGGCGTTTAGGAAGGCATCACGATCGCACGCTTTAGATTAGGGCTTCACGAGCGCTAGAGCATATATCAAAGCCTGTGAAGATATCCAAATATTTACAACTTTTCGTGCCCTACTCTCATTCTACCTGACGTGGCGCGAGGAGAGAAAAAACCATCACAGTCGTAACGAAGCACTCGTCCCTTTAGCACCCTCAACAATCAGAGCTGTAGGCTAAAAACGCCGCGCAGTCCTCGAGACTCCGCATTGACATTCTACTTACTTGAGAGGGCCGAAACACCCGGCAGATCCTTGCCCTCGAGCAGCTCCAGCGAGGCACCACCGCCGGTCGACACGTGGCTCAGCTTGTCCTCGACGCCGTACTTGGCCGCGACGGTTGCGGTATCGCCGCCACCGATGATGACGATCTTGCCGCTCTGCGCCGCGGCGACAGCCGCGTCCATGGTCTGCTTCGTGCCGTTAGCGAAGGCGTCGAACTCGAAGACGCCCGGCGGGCCATTCCACAGGATCGTCTTGGCCTCATCGATGGTCTTCTTGTACAGCTCGAGACTCTTCTCGCCGCAGTCGAGGCCCATCCAACCGTCGGGGATGCCGTCCTCATCAGTTGCGTAGCCGGTCTTAGCGTCGGGCGCAAACTTGTCGGCGGTGATGTAGTCGACAGGCAAGACGATCTTGACGCCGTTCTTCTCGGCCTTCTCGACGAGGTTCTTGACCGTCTTGCTGCCGGCCTCGTCGAACAAGCTGTTGCCAATCTTGACGCCGTACAGAGTCTTCTTGAACGTGAAGGCCATGCCGCCGCAGATGATGAGGGAGTTGACTTTGCCGAGGAGGTTGTCGATGAGCTGGATCTTATCCGAGACTTTAGCGCCACCGAGAATAGCGAGGAAGGGACGTTGTGGGTTCTCGAGGGCCTGGGCGAAGTAATCGAGCTCCTTCTTAACGAGGAAGCCTGATGCCTTTTGCGGGAGATCGACACCGACCATGGAGCTGTGTCCGCGATGAGCGGTGCCAAAGGCATCGTCTGCGACTCTCGTTAGACATGAAGCTGACCGTAGGAAAGACTATACATACTGATGTAGATATCTCCCAGTGCGGTCAAGCCTTTCCTGAACTCCGCTACGGCAGCCTTGTCAGCCTTGACCTTGTTGCCCTCTGCATCCTTGCTGCTGCCCTCCTCCTCTGCGTGGAATCTCAGGTTCTCCAACAGGATGACCTGGCCGTCCTTTGCACTGTTCACAGTATCCTCGACCTCCTTGCCGACGCAGTCGTGCGTGAAAGTGACGGATTTGCCGAGCAGCTTCTCGAGCTCAGGCACGACAGGCTTCAGGCTGTATTTGGGATTGGCCTTGCCATCCGGACGGCCGAGATGGGACATGAGGATGACCGCCTTTGCGCCATTCTCAATGGCATATTTGATTGTTGGGAGGGCGCCGACAATACGCTGGTTGTTTGTGACTTTCTTGTCTGCGTCGAGAGGGACATTGAAGTCAACCTAAAGATGCCGTGAGATCCCACTCCTTGATTACACTTATGAGGGAGAGAAGATGCATACGCGGATGAGGACGCGTTTGCCCTTCAAGTCGCAGTCCGTGATGGCTAGTTTGTTGGACAAGCTCATTGTGCCGGTTGACGCTGAGACGCAGCTTAAAGTGTTCGATGCGTTTTGTGGTGCAATTGTTTGAGGGCAATGCAATTACTTCGCAATCTCGACAATTAGTTGGTAGTGGAAAAGAAAAGCTGAAAATGTTCGGACGCCGAAGCTCTTGGTTGACGTCGGTGTGGGGTGAGCTTGGGAATTTTTGGCGGGACGGGATGGGATGGAGGGGTGGTCTGCATTCCTCTTAATACCCAATGACCTCCGTCATATTCCGACATGTAAACCTCCTCCCAGGGAGCTCATAATCCCGATGCCTGTGATATTCCGGGCTGGAATTGAGTCTCCTGATTTAGACTGACAGGAACACAAAAGTGGCGTTGTTGCAGCGGCCAAGCCGAACTTGATGGAAGTAAGAATTGAATTCTCGAATGTAACCAGCGAGCGCCTATGTACACCAAGCCATACCCAGTCCAAGAAAGGTCGTTAAGCCAGCGCCGTACGATGCAATTGGCAATAGCTAATGTATGCCGTCACTCCAAACCCAGTTTGTATAACGCAGCAGGGTAGCAAGAACAGTTTCCACCATGAAGACCATTGAAGCAGTCGACGCCAAAACAAACGATTTACTCCTCCTCCTCCTCCTCCTCAGACGCATTCGTGAGAGAGAGGTAAGCGGTCCAGGCGATACCAACAGTCGAAACAAATGGCTGCGAACCCGTTAGCATCCTGGTCTGAAATGGGATCCGGCTTAACTTACAATCTGGAACTGGATCGGAATGATTCTAAAGTTCAGGATCTGTACTGCAGGCCAGACCATGAAGTTTGCCTTCAATGCCGGAATATAAACGTCCTGGAACTTGCGAGCAACCGCACGCCTGCCTCCGCCCTCGGCAACAGTCATGAATGTGAAAAAGCATGCGAGGCCGAGGGGCGCAAAGAGGAACTGGTCGAATGCTACTCTCTTCATTGCTGGAATTGTGCCAGAGCCCTTCGTGATGGGGAAAGTGGCTGCGAGGAAGCTGAACCATCGGTGCTGGATCGGAGCCATGAGGAAACCGTACGCCATGAATCGCGTTAGGCGTTCGAAGTCGAAAGGTGGTGGTAACCTTATGGATGCAGGAATGAGATCTTCGTCGGACAGAGGATTTCGCTTGTCGAGTTCGTGAATCTCGATAGCCCAGAAATCGTCCTTGTCAACGCCACCGGCCTTGCGCACGGCCTTTTGTCGTATCGCAGTCAGAGATTGCGCCACGGTGTCCGCAATACCACCTAGGACCTAGAATGACATCTTGTGAGTATATGTGACTCGTAGTTTGCTGCGAAGTTGGGTCGTATGCCCTTGATTGGGGGCTGGGGCTGGGAGGAATGTGGAAACGTACGGCGTTGGTTATCATTGTAGTAATTACTATTGAAGCAGCAATATTAGCTAGAGTCTCATGAATACCATAGCAGTACACTCACCTGGTCGGCTGGCATAGTAGGAGTTGAATCGGCGGATTAGGAGGGAGACCATGGTCATCTGGAGGAAGAAGATAATACTGTGGAGTAGCGGCTGTCAAAACCAACGATGTTAGCATCGGAGCGCTTCATTCGACAGAAACGACTGTGGGGGGTCGGGTGGCAGCGTACAACTCGTCCATAGATGTAGCGGGTGTTGAGAGCCCTCAAAAGACGGCGACGCTGGTGTTCGATCGCCATATTCGGAGCCTTAGTGACGTCGCAAATCGTAATGAGGTAGGTGCGCCACAGGCTGCCCAGTGAGACGAAGACAAAGAGGTATGCTGCAAGCCAGCCAGCAGCGCTACAAGTAAGTAAAGCGTCGCCAGATGCTGTCTGTCGGCCTCGAAGACGAAAGGAAGTTGCGTAGGTGGATGTTGGCGACTGGAGGCGGGAAAAGGTGAAGCACGGCGAAGTAAGGATTGCGGCGCGGCACGAGGGCGCTGACTGACTGGGCGCTGCGGAGAGCACTGTGCGAGCGATCGTCACCCTCTCCTACGAGCTGATCGACTGAGTAATTCTTACGCTTTCGCACACAGGCGACGAGCAAAATTGGGGATAGAATTTCTAATCTATTTTCAAGAGCTGAAAGGCGGTTCCGACTGCGCACTAATGTATTTTCCGTCTCTCCTCAAGTTCAGCAAGCCACCGAAGGCGATCCCAAGGCCATTTCAGATATATGGCAAGCCAGATTCTTCTACTTATTCTAGAAGCGCGACAATATCTGGCAGATCTGTCACATCCGTGGCTTCTCGCGTGTTCAGATCGACAACGCGCACGGCGTCCATGTGTAAAACACCTGGGGCAGCGGCAAGGAACTTCAGTTCAGTGGTGGAACAGGCTGACGCAGCCAAAGGCCTAATCGAGTAAAAGTCAATGCGGCGAAGGACATCTTATGTGGCTAGTGATCTTACCCCAATCGTGCACTCGTACTAAGACATGTAAGCTCTGAAGGTTCGAAGAACCAACTAATAGGCATGTCATATGCGTCCTGGCCAGATGGGATATTCCGGGCATTTGGATACGTTCCATTCGCCTTGTTGATGGGAAAGACCGCTAGATTTTGGACCACATCCGATCGATTGACAATAAAGACTTCCCAGCGGAACGGCTTTCCAACGAAAACCCGTTCGGGACCAGTAATGGTCACTGTCACTCCAGTGGGTCCGGTAGGAGTCTCGGGCTTATCGAGATTGCCCTCGCCCGAGTACGGAAGAGTATCCGGTCCTGGAAGACGTGGCCGCTCTTGTCCATTAGCAATTCCGTCACCAGATTTCGCCTGAGACGGCTTCTGGTCAAATGAGAAGTCCGCTGTTGTGCTCCAATTGATGTTCACATAGGGCGTGCAATCGTCAGATATCCTCGCAATAGCCTTGATAGAGATGTTCAGCTGGTCGGTCAGTCCAGTAGTCGAAACACCATATCCACGATTTTGCGAAGAGTGCAGCTTGAAGAGGATGGTGAATTGGTCGCCAGGTCTGCAACATATTGGCAAATTTGGTCCCAATTGCTGCACTTTGCCGCGCATGAGATGAAGGTCAACCTTTTCGATCGATATGCTGCACGGCCAGAATGGTGTCACTTCGAGCTCGAGCGAGGCAAAGATCGAATTTGTCTTTGGAGGTGCAGTCGTCTTAGAAAACCTTATCCTCCAGAACAACGCAGGACCAGCCCGAAATAGCCTCCGCGGAGCAGCTCGAAGATTTTGTGCTCGTTCTCGAGTTACAGGTGCTGCTGGTGCAACCTTGGTGATTCTCGATGATGACAAGTATGGCTGTTTGCCTGCAAACCGGGGATCGAAATCAAACGGTTGTAGCAAGTTTATCGGCTGTGGAACAAGGCTGGGAAGATACTGTTCGGTTCCATCCTCTTCCTGAACCTTAGCTGCTGCATTGAGAGACACAGACGGAGACAGATACACTGATAATTTGTGCAACTTGACCCTTGGCCGGTCTACGAAAGTTAGAGAAATTCCATTTCCTCACAAAAGCAAGACGTACTCAACGGGAGTTCGACATTCCATATGACAAACAAGACTGGCTCTCCATCATTGCCATCTTGCGTTCGTGCTTTGCTCGCGACTACTACCGGCTCGTTGGTGCGGTCCACTGTAAGTTCAGACAGAAGCTCTTTCACAGGGGCAGGACGAGGATCATTAGGCTTCGGTGCTGGGCCAATGCCTGTGGCATAGAGTTCCAGTGCTATCGATAGCCTCGATAGATATGCTTGAATAGCCTCCTCTTCTACATATGGGGTCTTGAGCACAAGCAGTGCGCTGAGCGATTCGTCTGCGAGCTGTCAGCATTCGTGGCTTTGATTTGGATCCCTTTGGATGATATTACCGAGAAGTAAAAAGTCGCGTTGCTTCACCCATGCAAGTAATGACGGATTGCCCTCATCGTGGTCCTGATCTTCCTGCTCGAAGAGTTCTTGAATGGACAGATTCGCACTTGCTGGTACTATGGCTTCCACGACAGAACCTTCCACGAAATCCGTATCGTCGGTGGCAGTCTCATCCTGGGTCGGGATACTCATTCTGCCCTGATGATACCAGTAGCATCAGCGTTTCCATGCCTAAGTAACCATTGTGTCCATGAGAAAGTTTTCAGGCCATTTTATTCAAGTCAAAATACCTTGTCATGAACCACCGCGACGAACCCAAGCGATACCGCAAGTGGGATGGCGGTAGAGCACGGGCCAACAGAAGCGCCTCGCGTCGGCAAAACAGCGCAGCGCGGAACTACTTCGTCTTTCGCTCTCGAAACCAAAACACTTTCGCTTCACCTTCAACTCTACCTCAACAACCAACTCCTCCTGACCAACCACGCACGTACCCCCTCTATTCTCGCCATCGTTCGCCCAATCGGGCAGGTACAGCAAACATGAACGGAGCTTCGCCTGGCCTCTGGCAGGAGGCGCGTGCCGAGGATGGAAGAGTTTACTACTGGAATACCAGCACGAAAGAAGTATCCTGGGCCAAGCCAGAGGGCATGCAGAATGTGCAGGAGCATGGCCAAGCACCCCAACCTTGGACCGAGTACACCCATCACGACGGCCGCAAGTACTGGCACAACAAGGAGACTGGACAGAGTGTGTGGGATATGCCAAAAGAGTACAAAGATATGCTGGAACAGAACGCGCCGTCCAGGCCCTCTGCGCCGTGAGTTTATGGAATTAGCCTCGCTAATTCTTATTATACTGTTAAGCGGTTACTACATTCTAATTGTTTTATAGAGCGTTTGTCGCCGGCGGCGGATCGACCTACTCTCAAGCCCTTTCCCGTACTCGAGATCGCGAAGAGCATTCACTTCCCGACCGCCCGACCAATGATCGGCAGATAGTCCCCTATCAAAGCGCTGCGGATGGATACCGGGGCCCTGCCTTCGTGCCTCAAGGCGAAGTGGAATACTCATCTCGCGAGGAGGCTGAGGCTGCCTTTTTCAAATTTCTGAAGCGTGTTGGTGTCAAGATTGACTGGACGTGGGAGAAGGTCATGGATGAGGCAATCGGCGAGCCAGACTTCCGTGCGATCAAAGAGCCTAGGGAGCGGAAGCCAGCATTTGAGAAATATGTGGCTGAACTCCAGGCACAAGAGAGAGAAAGAGAGCGGGAGAGACAGGCTACGCTGCGCTCTGACTTCATGAGCATGCTGAAGAGGAATCCCGAAGTCGGCTACTACTCAAAATGGGAGAATGTGAGGCCAATGCTTGAGGCAGAGCTGGTCTTTAAATCCGCCAAGAACGAAGACGAGAGGATCGCTCTCTTCAATGAGTATCGCACCGACTTGTACAAAGCGCACGTACAACACGAGAGAACTGCACGCATCTCTGCACTTGATGAGCTAAGCTCTGTTCTGAATTCCCTCGACCTCAAGCCGTACACACAATGGGAAGAGGGACACAGCCTTATCCAGTCATCTAATCGGTTTACGACGGACAAGAAGTTTGAGACGCTTACGAGCATGGATATCCTAAAGGCGTTTGACACCCACAAACAGTTCCTCGAGCGCATATTCAACGATGAGCGACAAAGGGACATGAGAACCAAGGCGAGGCGAGCACGGAAGGCACGCGATGGCTTCAAAGCGTTGCTCAATGAGCTCAAGTCCGAGAAGAAGCTCAAAGCCAGTTCCAAGTGGAAGGACATTTATCCGATGATTGCAAATGACCCTCGATACACTGCGATGCTTGAGCAGCATCAAGGCTCAACAGCCTCGGACCTGTTCTGGGACGCGATCGTGGATGAGAAGCAAGAGATGCGCCGCAAGCGCTGGATGGCTGAGGAGACTTTCCCTGTAAGTTTGACACACTTCTATTTCAAAGGGAAGGCTTTTACTAAAACGCAGAAGGAAATCAAAAATATCCTGGATATGAGTTTCACCAAGTTTGTTGAGCTTTTGCGCTCTAATCCCCGCACCAAGAACTTCGATGAGGAGACACTGTCCGCTACCTTCGAAACTCTTCGTGAGAAAGCCAAGAAGGAGGAAAGTCGTCATGCTCATGTTAAAGAGCGGGATTTGATCGATGATCTTCGTTCGAAGCTTAAGTACATGGACCCGCCTATCAGGACCAGTGATACGTATGACCAAGTGCGGCCTCGCATCGAACATTTTGCGGAATTTCGAGCCCTTGATTCAGAGGATCTGCGCCGCTCCGCCTTTGACAAGGTCATTCGTCGCCTGAAAGATAAGGAAGAGGACAACGCGAGGGAGCAGAAGTCGCGCCGAGACCATCGTGACCGCGACGGTCGCAATGGACATTCCCGCCATCACAGGACCCGTTCTCCGGAACCTGACCCCTATGAAGCCGATCGCAAGAAGTCTGCGGCGGCCCGCGAACGCCAGTTCCGCAAGTCGAGCCTGAGGGAGGCCTCGCCTCGTCGAGACGATAGGGCTTCAAGCAAACATGGTGGTAGCTTCTATGAGCGAGAGCGCAAGGATAGGGAGGCAGAGAGGGAGCGTTCGTACATCAGTCGTGCGGACCCTCGCGACAACTCGAGCGTGCAGTTGGACTATGGTGATAGCCGTCCGTCGAGCACCAGGAAGCGTCCAGAGAGCGAGGCTGGTAGTCCTGGAAGCCGTCGGGACAGCAAGAGGTTGCGTCGGGACAAGGACTCTCGTGAACGTACGTTCTCCCCAAGAGGTCATAAAGCTAGAACACCAGAGCCAATGTCTGGAGTCGTCGATGGCGGCTCCGAAGACGGCGAACTTGAAGAAGTTTAGGT
Organism: Rhizodiscina lignyota; assembly: GCA_010015805.1. NCBI lineage: Eukaryota > Fungi > Ascomycota > Dothideomycetes > Aulographales > Rhizodiscinaceae > Rhizodiscina > Rhizodiscina lignyota. The sequence continues at coordinate 465,311 of ML978133.1, forward strand.
GATCGAGAAAAACTGGAGCTGGATAAGCTGCTTGCACAAGTGTGGTGGTTTTGATTGGCGGTTGCGGTATGTTGTTGCATGAGATTGCTTTTTGGGTTCAAGTTTTCGCTGATGCCAGCGCCATCAGATGATGATTTGCAAGCGATTCATGATGGGCATTGGCGGTATGTTTTTGCACAAGATTGCTTCACACTTTTTTCTCTTCACTGATACGACCGGTGTCAGATGGTGGGCTTGCAAGCGATTCACAAAGGCGATGGTTGGCAGCGGTACGTTGCACAAAATTGTCTTTGCTTTCACACGATGCAGGCACCACCAACCTGGATTTTCCTACTCTACTGATTTCTGTACTTTACTGGATTGACCCCATATACTCTTTTCCCACTAAAAGCACTGGTATGTAGTGCGATTTGTTCACTAGTGTCCAAATCTGCACATTACATTTCATTAAAACCCATGTTCACCGCATTCTGGCGGCGGGCACCTAACTTGACCCACGCTCTGCAAAATAAGTGACTTTTGAGAGAGCAGGAGGTAGACCACCGCTCGGCGTTGTAGTCGTCTTCATCGTCATCATCAGTCGTGGTCTCATCATCCGGGAGGCCGCCGGTGCCTTTCCTTACTCCTCCACGCCGGCATCCCTGGGATGCGCCGCTCTCAGTACCGCCTGAGGTGTCCGTGTCACGTGGAGGAGGATTGTTCTTTTCGAGGCCCTTTTCAACTCTCTTCTTCAAGGAAGAACTGTGCCAAGTTAGCATCCTACCATTTTGCCTTCGTTTGTGGAGAAACTTACGTAATTACCAGCTGACTTTTGCTCCTGATCCAACTGCGAGTTGAACTTGTTGATGCGCGGTCTATAGCTGTTGGGATCGCGGCGGAAGGTGACGTCGAGGTTTTCCAGGAATCTGTTGCAGCCGGTAAGAAGACTCTCCGGTGCGTTGGCCCTGGAGTTGATGGCCGGCTGGCCTTCGAAGACAATCACGCGGTCTGCAAGGTACGTCGCCATGATGAAATCGTGCTCAACAACAAATGCAGTCTTCTTTGCGTGCATGATGAACCGCTTGATGACACGTGCAGCGACGATACGCTGCTCTGAGTCGAGGTAGGCGCTTGGCTCGTCGATGAGGTAGACGTCCGCAGGAATGCCCAACGCCAACACAATCGCAACACGCTGCAACTCACCACCAGAGAGGTTCTGCACTTCCTGATCGACGAAGTCGTCCATCTTCAGTGGCTTGTAGACATCTGTCTGGAACTGTGGGTTGAGGAAGGCAGCCTTGATCTTCTTGAAGAACAGCTGACGCACAGTGCCTTGGAACTTGGGCGTGATCTTCTGAGGCTTCATGCTGATGTTCATAGGCGGCAGCTTCTTGGTTCCATCGGGCTTCTCGGCGCCAGCAAGCATGCGACAAAAGGTCGTCTTGCCAGTGCCGTTCTCACCCATCATGACAATGATCTCGGAATTTGTGAACTGGCCGCCCTCAATGGCGAGGTGAAAGCCACCCAACGTCTTCTCCATCGTCGGGTAAGCATAGCCACGTGACCTGTCCACCAGGAACTCATCGCCAGCCTCTCCGATGCGGAACTGTAGAGATTCCTCTCGGAAGCGCAAGTTTTCTGTCGGGATGTTGCCATCAAGGAAAATGTTGATACCTTCACGGACTGATGCTGGCATAGTGACGACACCGTAAACAGCAGGCTTGCCATACATGACGCAGATGAAATCGGACATGTAGTCCAGCACGGACAAATCGTGCTCGACAACGATAACGTAAGTGTTATCTCTGACGCAGCCGCGAATGACCTGGGCTGCCTTCAGACGCTGCTTGACGTCGAGGAAGGAAGATGGTTCGTCGAACATGTAGACGTCTGCCTCTCGGATGCACACGCTTGCAATAGCAAAACGCTGCAGTTCACCACCAGACAGAAGATTGATATCGCGATCCATGAGATGCGTGAGCTCCAGCACGTCGATGATCTCCTCGTAGTTGTCCCTCTGCGCCTGGGACTTGAGCAGACCCCCAACTGTCTTGTCCGCCGTCTTGACTGCTTTCGGAATCTGGTCGACATACTGAGGCTTCACCACAGCTTTGAGATCATCTTCGAGCACCTTTGTGAAATAGTTCTGCAACTCCGAGCCTCGGAAGTATCGCAGGATCTCCGACCAATCAGGCGGGTTGTCATATCTGCCCAAGTTGGGCTTGAGTTTACCGCTCAGAATTTTCAACGCTGTGCTCTTGCCAATACCGTTTGTCCCCACAAGTCCCAGCACTTGTCCCGGCCGCGGCATCGGCAGCCTATGCAGCTTGAAGCTGTTCGCGGAGTATCGGTGGGTGACCTGGGTCTCGAGGTTGGTGGGCAGGTTGATGATGTTGATGGCGTCGAAGGGGCATTTCTTCGGGCAGATACCGCATCCGATGCAGAGGCGCTCTGAGATGAAGGCAATCTTCGAGTCGGGGGTGACTTCGATGCAGAGCTTGCCGGTCTTGACAACGGGGCAGGACTTCTTGCATTCTTGTCTGACCTCATCGTTAGCAGGCGCGGCGTCTCAGTAGAATGAATAGAACTAGTGAAATTACCTGCACTTCTTTGGTTTGCACTTGTCTGAATTGACAATGGCGATACGGGTCAACCTGTCCGCCATGATGAGATATCGAGTGAAGAAAGCGAATTGCTCGATATCAAAAAGTTGTGTGCGGGGTGCGGGCTTTCGGCAGATCGCAGAAGGAAGAAGCGACGATTAAAAGTTTGCGTGCCTTTGGACAGCGCAAGCGGGCAGGGCTTGTGATACCGCCAGAAATTATTAGAATGAGTCAAGCGACAATAGGCTGTAATGACTGGCCGTTGTGCCGGGCTGTGTCGTCAATACGCACGGAAACTTTGTATTGTTCAGTTAGTTCACTTGCTCGTGGTGCTGACACTGACTAGTACAAAGCCAGTTAGGCTGGCCGAGCTTGCCAGGTTCCGCGGCAGATCTTGGCGCTCGCTTTACCTTTCAACCTTACGCCGTGGCCGGACCTCTCCAACCCTCTTCCAATCCACCAACGAACACCACCTCGCACTCCACGCTCACAAAAAACTCTACGAATCCAACCACCCTTTGAGGGTTTGTGAGCCATGGCCTGTAAGTTAAATCTGTTTTATTGCATATTCACGCGCGCGTCGTCTCGAAAATCGGCCATATCTGCCGTCGATTACCGCCCTCGAAAGTCATCAACACCTCATCATATATTGCCGTCAAACTTGACGTACAGTGCCTCTGGGCGTTGAAATTGATGTGCTTTCGCTTGTTGACATTCACACGACACTGGTGGACTCGTCAAATTCCCCCAGCTCGGCTTGGGAGTTCCCACCGACACTTAAACACCTTCATCACCAGATCTTCAATACCATCAAGAACAATAGCGGACCTTCTCTCTTGTCCATTTTAGGGCAATTCCTCTTCATTTTCGCGTCTTCGGGGTCGCCTGTGTCTGGTGTTTACAACGCACTTGTGTTTCACGCGTCGCGACGTGTTGTCATTGAGATCGAAAGCTAACTGTCGCTCAACCAGCCGGGTCAATCCTCATGCCCTCATCCTCCGACTCCAACCCCACCATGCCCCCCCAAAACGGCCATCTGTCTCCTTCTGAGCAGAATGGGTCGACTCCTAACGACGCCGCATCGTCAAGCGGTAGCGAACTCTCCGAAGTGCGAGATAACATCGATCTCGCCGTCCCTCCATCAAAGGCGGAGGGCGTGATTGAAGATGCGATGCAAGACATTCAAGTTGATATGTCTGATTATGTTGATGAAGATGCGGAAGGTTCCGCGGATGGAGACTACGACCTTGAGACACCTCCTGGCGACCGTGCCAGCCTTGCGCCGGATCACTCGTCCTCCACCGACTCCACGCAGTCGAAGAAGCGAAAGGCTAGCATCGAAGCCAATGAGCTGATTCAGAAGAATCCGGAACTCTATGGATTAAGGCGAAGCGGCCGTGCAAGACAGAATCGTCAAGTGATCGACAGTTCCGATGAAGAGGATGGTGCCTCGCGTGACCATAACCCACGCTCTCGAAAGAAGCGACGCACTGGTCCGAAGGCATCGAATCAGCCTACTTCAGCATCTCTTACCTCCGAGTCCGATGCCGCGTCTGATGTGTACGTTGGCGGCCGTCGCAACGCTCTCACGAGGAAGCAGCGCCTACATCAGCTCCAGGTCGCCAATGGCCTTGCTCCACCATCCAAGGGTGAAGTTCGCTTCTCCTCGCGCACTGCCAACAAGATCACAAACTACAATGTAGACGACGATGATGAGGATATGGAAGACGAGCTTGTTATCACACCCAACTACACCTGGGAAGACAATACTCCGGCCATTGACGTCGTTCTGGACCATCAGCTCAAGGAGGGCAAAGCACTGAATGATGCCGACCTCACCAAGCACGATTTCGAGTACAAGATCAAGTGGCAAGGCAAGGCGTACTACCACGCTACGATAGAGACCTTTGAGTCTATTGCGGAGAAGCAAGCTCGGGGCCTCAAGCGTCTCGACAATTATTTCGTCAAGCATGTCGAAACCCACATTCTCATGTCCACCAGCGAAGACGTTCCCATGGAAGACAAGGAGCAGTATTTCATGGATCGTGAGAAACGATTGGATGCGAATGATGAGCATAACGAAATTGAGCGTATCATCGATATGCATAAGGGAGACGACGAGACTGAATACTTGGTCAAGTGGAAGGGCGTTGAGTACCAATACTGCACTTGGGAGCCTTCTTCCTTGATCGTCAATGAGAAGCTCAATGCTCAGGACGAAATCGACCGATACCTTGACCGATCATCGAAGCTGCCTGTTTCCGACAAGTCCCAGTCGAACAAGAAGACGCGTCGGCCATATGTTCCTTTCAAGGAACAGCCAGACTATATCAAACATGGCCAGCTCCGTGAGTTTCAGATTAAGGGTGTCAATTTCCTTGCACATCAATGGTGCCATGGAGATAACGTTATCCTGGCTGACGAGATGGGTCTCGGAAAGACGGTACAATCTGTGGCATTTGTCAACTGGCTTCGACACGACCGCGGCCAGCACGGTCCTTTCCTCGTTGTGGTCCCACTGAGTACCATACCTGCGTGGGCCGACACTCTCAAGAACTGGACTCCGGATGTTAACTATGTGGTCTACCTTGGTCGAGCGCCGTCTCGTGAGATCATCCGTGACAAGGAAATCACTGCGGGCGGATTCTCGAAGAAAGTCAAGTGCAACGTCCTCATTACCTCGTACGAGTTTGTCCTCAGCGACGTCTCATTTCTGACGGCCCTCCCATGGCAATTCTTGGTGGTTGACGAAGCTCATCGTCTGAAGAACCCTGACTCTCAATTGTACAATAAGCTCATGGATTTCAACATTCCTAACCGTCTCTTGATCACCGGAACCCCCCTGCAGAACAATCTGGCCGAGTTAGCTGCATTGATGAACTTTCTCTCCCCCGGCAAGTTCAAAATCGACGACAATATTGACCTGCAATCCGAGACGGCGAGCGAGAAGATCCGAGAGCTCACAGAAGCTATCCGCCCTTACATGTTACGTCGTACCAAGCAGAAGGTCGAGAAGGATTTACCACCAAAGACCGAGAGAATCATTCGTGTCGAATTGTCCGATGTCCAACTCGAATACTACAAGAACATTCTGACCCGCAATTATGCGGCCTTGAACCAAGGCGCTAAGGGACCGAAGCAATCATTGCTCAATGTCATGATGGAGCTGAAAAAGGCTAGCAACCATCCCTTCATGTTCCCAAATGCCGAGGACCGTATTCTTGGCGACAATCCGCGAAGGGAAGATACCTTGAAAGGCCTGATTACTAGCAGTGGCAAATTGATGCTGCTTGACCGCTTCCTGGTCAAGTTGAAGGCAGAAGGCCACCGAGTTCTGATATTCAGCCAAATGGTGAAGATGCTTGACATCCTCCAGGATTATTGTCGCCTTCGCGGTTACCAGTATCAGCGCATAGACGGCACGATTCCAGCTAGTACCCGACGAATCGCTATTGACCACTTCAATGCTCCCGACAGTGAAGACTTTTGCTTCCTGCTATCTACTCGTGCTGGTGGCCTTGGAATCAATCTAATGACAGCCGACACCGTAATTCTCTTCGACTCGGATTGGAATCCACAAGCGGACCTCCAAGCCATGGCTCGAGCTCACCGAATCGGCCAGACAAAGCCTGTCACTGTCTATCGCCTTGTGTCGAAGGACACGGTCGAGGAAGAGATTCTAGAACGTGCTAGGAACAAGCTTATGCTTGAGTTTATCACAATCCAGCGTGGCGTCACTGATCAAGATGCGGATTCAAAGCTTTTTGCAGACAAAGACTTCTCCCAGAGAGTTGCACGTGCTAACAAGAAGTTGAGCGAGCCCTCTTCATCGGACGATATCTCCCGAATCCTTAAGAAGCGCGGTCAAAAGATGTTCGAGCAGACAGGCAATCAGAAGAAGCTGGAAGAACTTGATATCGATGCTGTCTTGGCCAATGCCGAGGAGCACAAGACTGAGCAACCCGAAGGCATCACCACGGATGGCGGAGAGGAATTCTTACGAAGCTTCGAATACACCGATGTCAAGCTTGACGTTGAATGGGACGACATTATCCCCAAGGACCAGCTCGAAGCGATCAAGGCCGAAGAGAAAAAGAAGGAAGAGGAGCGTTACCTGGCGGAAGTCATCGAGCAGAACCAGCCGCGCAAGAGGAAATCAGCTGCCATTGAAGAACGCGAACAGCGAGCGGCTAAGAAGCGTGCACGCGTGGCTGCTGCAGCAGACCTTGCAGAAGACGGCTCAGACGATGATTCCAGCCCAGATGAAGACCCGAAGCGCCCTCTGAACGAGAAGGAGTTGCGAAACTTGATTCGTGCCTACGAACGCTTTGGATCATTTGAAGAGAAGGCCGATGAGATAATCAACGATGCCAAGTTGTCGAGCCGCGACCGCGATCTTCTCAAGTCGACCCTCGATGAGGTCATCAGCCACAGTCAGAAGCTCTTGAAAGTGGAGCAAGACAGGGTTGAGAAGTTAGAGAAAGAGACGAACAAGGCTCTCACAAAGAAGGACAGGAAAGCTGTTCTCTTCGACTTCAAAAACGTCAAGCGCATTAACGCTGAGACCATCATGGAGCGTCCGGCCGAGATGCGCATGCTTCGAAAGGTTATCGAAACCGCACCGGATTGGAAGAACTTCCGTATACCAGAAGCAGCAAAACCCACCCAGTATACCGCACCTTGGGGCGCACGTGAGGACGGCATGCTCTGCGTAGGTATCGCCCGTTACGGCTTTGGTGCATGGACACAGATCCGTGATGACCCTGAGCTTGGCTTGGGAGACAAGTTCTATCTCGAAGAGCATCGTGTGGAGAAGAAAGAGGAGCGCAAGACCGCGGATGATAAGAAGAACATCAAGTCACCTGGAGCTGTGCACCTTGTGCGTCGAGCGAACTATCTTCTTAGCGTACTCAAGGACAAGACCAGCAACGGCACGAATATTACCGCCAGGCGCGCACTCGAGAATCATCATCGCAACAACAAGAAGTGGTCTAAGCACGGCATCCGTGGCGACGCGTCGTCGAGCATCTCCGCTAGCCCTGCGCCATCTGCGTTCTCGTCGAAGACCAAAGTTCGTGGTGAGTTAGAGCAGGCTCGACGCGCCATTACCAACGCCACCGACCACCGTCAGCGCGAAGGCCGTCCAAGTGATCATCGTTCGGAGCACCGTTCCAGTGAATATCGTCACAGCTCAGAGCGTCGCGCACCCAGATCAGATCGTAGGGGCACGCCTGACATTCGTCGACAGCATAGCGGCGACAAGGATGGCAAGCTTCATCGGAGCAAGTCAGACAATCGTACACACGGTTATCATCGTCACGATAGCAATGGTTCCATCAAGAGAGTCGCATCGAATGGCTCCATCAAGAAGCCTACATCGAATATTGAGGACCATGTGCCAAAGATCTGCGCTCCAATCGAGAAGCATCTCAAGCGACTTTTGGCAGCTGCATCTGGCACCTTGAAGGAGGCAGATGAGAAGGGCAATCAAGCTCAGATCATCAAGACCGAGCTCGTTATTGTAGGCGACTTCATTGAGGGCAAGTGCAAGGAGGGGGGCGCGAATCTGCAGAATCGATTCTGGTAAGTCATCACACTCGCATCCGATTAGGTTGGACTAAACTAACACTGGCACAGGGGTTTCGTCGTTGATCACTATTGGCCCAAGAAGAATGTCTTACCCGACACACTTCGCTCAATGTACTTGAAGATCGTTGCTGCAAAGAAGCAGGAGGGCCATCCGGGCCAGAAGGCGCAAGACAAGGGTAGGCCGCAGGTTGCGGCGGCGCGTGCATAGATGCCGATGCATCTTGCACATCAAAACTTTCTTCGAACGACCAGGGTGGGCTGCAGTTGGCAGCGGCGAGTGCATGGATGCCGATGCGTCTTGTTGCACGTCAATACTTTCTTCTTTCTTTCTTTGTTTCTTTGAACAGCACAATTGCATACTAGGAACTGGGGACTGGCACCACATTAGGTGCTTCTGATTCTGCTAATGCATAGCCGGGGCGTGTCTTTACCTTGTTTAAAAGTTTGGGAGGAACTCTCTTTTGGGCCACGATGTTTTCCGGCTCAGGGTTTTCGGCATCGAAGTCGCACGAGCGTATTGTCAAGATACGCTTCGTCACATTGCGGGCATCTGCTTTTTCTGGATTTCTGCATGCATGTTCTGCTTTACTGCTTTCTTGCATATTCTGCATGTTCTGCTTTTTTGCATGTTCTGCCTCTTCTGCCTCTTCTGCCTCTTCTGCCTCTTCTGCCTCTTCTGCTTCTTCTGCCTCTTCTGCTTTTTCTGCTTTTTCTGCTTTTTCTGCCTCTACTGCTTTTCTGCTTCTTTTGCCTCTTCTGCCTCTTCTGCCTCTTGTGCTTCTTGTGCCTCTTCTGCTTTTTCTGCCTTTTCTGCCTTTTCTGCTTTCTCTGCCTTTTCTGCCTTTGCTGTCTTTTCTGCTTCTTCTGCTTCTTCTGCTTCTTCTGCTTCTTCTGCTTCTTCTGCTTCTTCTGTTTTTTTGTGTTTGCTGCGTTCTGCGTTTGCTACGTCTTCCGCGTTTCAACATCTAGACTGTATTGAGAGTATAGCATGGGAAAGGGATTGTACCTCTGGCGTCTGCTATTTGTAACCTGTTGTTTGCTAACCGAAGCGGCCTACATACTGGCTGAGGCGGACTGTAATCACTGCTTGTTAGTTGAAGCAGCCTTCGGGTTGAGGCGACTAGCAAGTAATGGTTACAGGCCGAGGCAGCTAGTATGTAGGCTGAAGCGGCTGGCACGTAATAGGTTGCAAATAGTAGATACTGAAGATGCATTTCCCTTTCCTATACTATGCTATCATGCAGTCTGGGTGTCGTGACTCGGAAACGTGGTAAACGTAGACGCAGTAAACGCCGAAAGGCAGAAGGGCAGGAGGGCAGGAAAGCAGAAGGGCGGAAAGGCAGGAAAGCAGAAAAGCAGAAGGGCGGAAGGGTAGAAGGGCAGAAGGGTAGAAGGGTAGAAGGGCAGAAGGGTAGAAGGGCAGAAGGGCAGAAGGGTGGAAGGGTGGAAGGGTAGAAGGGTAGAAGGGCGGAAGGGCGGAAGGGCAGAAAGGCAGAAAGGCAAAGGACAGAAGGGCAGAAGGGCAGAAAGGCAGGAAAACAATGGGCTACAAATAGCCTCCATAGACATTCAATTGACGAAGTATACTTATCCGTTCTTTGAACCTGCTGCGTGCAATGCTTTCTACGATGAGCGGACAACTCCCCCAATCAGAGCGATTTTGCTTATGTGAGCCCTTACTCTTAAACGTACAGTGATAGTGCACCCTGGTCGGCTGGCCCACGGGATGTTTGACACCCACCATCCGACCGAGATCATGCGCCTTCGATTCGCACATTTGTGCAACCGAGGCGACTTGCCCGAGTTAGAACACATATGGCCGCTGTGGCTGCTCCCTTTCTGGCTGATGCGGCCGACGGGGCCAAGGCCAGGCCCGCAAATGGAATGAATCACAAGAAGCAGACTCAGCTCATAAGGCGCTCTGCCGAGTATCGACATTTCGGCATCTTGCGGTTCTTCTCTCACTGCTCTCCTGTTTCCGCCGCTTCTAATTCTGTATAAGAAGCTTGTTTCCGCCTAAGATTGAGCTCCTTGGCATCTCGACATTGCACAGTTCTCCTCGTTGGTGCAGTTAGAGGCCTGCTTCACCTCTCATAAAGCCAAATTAAAGTGAACAAGCTGGTTGCTGATAGGTATGCTATTTCAACACATTCTCCTGAGGGATTTATAGAATCCGTTCATCCGAGTCTCTGTTATGCGCGTACTTCAACGACGAACAAAGAAATGTCTTGCCGCCTTATATTTCAAGCGCCTCAATCTCACCTCCCTTAATTCATCTTCGAATTGAAGTCTGCAAGGACGCGCTATTAGAGTAGATATGGCAGACATGTTTTCACAAGGCCTTCATTTTCCAGCTTGAGGGACCATAGACGTTGCAAATTAAGGCCCTCCGTGTTATGATACCTTCAGTCGAGGCAGTCTGCAAGGCGCGAACATCATTCCTACTCAGATACCTGAGCCTCACAATAGCACTTCTTTCTGCTACAAACTTTCGTCTTTCATCTATTGAATATCGGCGATAGAGCGAAGCCCTCTAACGTTACTCAGGATTCAAGAACTTCTTTCAAACAGGACGTAATGGCTTCTTCACTCCTAGACAGCTCTCTGCAATACCTTGAACCCGTCATCGAAACGGCGAAGCAACACGTCGGCCTGACGATCGGCGCCTCCGCAGCGCTCTACATTATCGCCTGCAATGCCTTACGCTTCCAACGCGTTCGCTGGTGGGAGAAGCATCTCCCATACAAGACACGCGATGACTACTCTCGCATGACTGCGGAGCACGCACGTGAAATCACGCACTATATTGCAGTTGCTGAGTTCCCTTGGGTTTACCTTAAGGGAATGCAGTTTGCGCTCTTCCGCACGTACGGTATTCCGACCATTTCGAAGCTCCTTGTGGCGACGAAGCAGTTGTCCTCTCGTGCGCACGCGACAAAGCGTTATGCTGATACGGAGATGCTGCTCGGCGAGTTCACGACACAGAAGGCGGGCTCTGAGCGCTCGAATGCGGCACTGGCGAGGCTGAATTACATCCATGGAGTGTATCAGAAGAAAGGCCAGATTACCAATGATGATATGCTGTATACGTTGTCGATGTTTGCGCTCGAGCCGAAGAGGTGGATTGCGCGGTACGAGTGGAGAGAGGTGACTCCGTTAGAGCTCTGCGCCTTGTACGTTATTTACGTCCATTGTCTCTATTGCACACACTGACAAGGAATTGTGCAGCGGAACAGAATGGAAAGAGATCGGCGACGCTATGAACATCTCGTACGAGCCTTTGCCTTCGTACGAGAAAGGCTGGAAGGACGGGCTTCACTGGGTCGAGGAACTTGACGAGTGGGCTTCTGCGTACGAAGAGAGGTGTATGGTTCCAAACAAGTGGAATCATCAAACCGCGGAGGAGACGACGGCAATGCTTCTTTACACGGTTCCGGAGTGGGTCAAGCCAATTGGAAGGAACCTTGTGAGCACCTTGATGGACGATAGACTCAGGAAAGCAATGATGTATGTTGTGCTTTGAAATAATCTAGTACTTTTGTCGAACGAAGCTGATATACAAAGGTATCCTGCACCTCCGCCATCGTACCCAATGTTTGTCAACACAATCTTCCGCATCCGCAAATTCATCCACAGATACCTCAGCCTTCCGCGCCCGTGGTTCCTCCGCCTTGACTTCGAGTTTCCGCAGGACAAGAAGACAGGCCGACTCCAGCGCAAGAACTACGAGCATGATCCCTGGTATGTCAAGCCGAGTCTGAAGAACCGATGGGGCAAGCAGGCCTGGATGAATTGGATGAATGGAATGCCAGCCCCAGGAGATGGTGGCGATAAGTTCTGGCCTCAAGGCGTACACTACAGCGAAATCGGTCCCGCCAGTATGCTGGGGAAGGGTGCAGAAGAAGTTGAGGCGACCAAGGCGAAACTCATGAGCATGAAGTTGGGAGGCTGCCCGTTTGCGATGGGCAAGGCGACATGAACCCCTGCGGGATCCCGGTTTCAGCGAAACCACCAGTTGACCTACATTGCTGTTAGCTCCTATCGTAAAGAAAATGCGTAGTATATATTCGCGCAGTATACCAAAATGGGAACATACCGATCCGATCATGCCTTCGTCCACGCTCTTTATACTGTGCCACCAACCCTTGGGGATGAAAATACCATCCCCAGGACCGAGTTCCGCATCTATGAGTTTCTCTCCCTGAGAGTTTTGCCCTGCTGAGCCCCAAACCGCTTCTTCAAGGACTTTCCTCTCCTGACCAGCCATCATCTCGTCCCCACGGAATGAAGCACTGCCGCGATTCTCGCCAGTCTTTCTCCTTACTTCTCGATACAGAGTCTCCCCATCTTCTGGGTTGATAAGGCGTGCGGCTTTCCTTCCCGCTAACTGCACGAAAAGATTCGGGTTCGGATCCTTGTGCAGCGGTGTATATGTCGGCGCACGTCCAAGCCAGATGCTGCTGTCATACACGTCACCTCTGCCTGCTTCTTTGACTACTTCAGGCGTCGGAAGATCCTCTTGCAGCTCAGAAGGCAAGTCCGACAGCGGACATTGCGCGATGTAGAGCCTAGAGTTTGAGGCTTGAGCGTTCAAACCAAGGCTTTTAGCAGCCGAGCCGTGGAGGAACATCAGCAACGGCGCAGTGAGACGGGTAAATTCTATGTGGCTCCCGTTTGATGATCCATGTGTCTCTGTAAGCTCCATCGGGACGAAGGTGTCCCCATATTGCTTGAGATAGGAGACATTGATGGCGGCTGATGGTTTGGGGGTATCTCGAATGCTATGAAACCATTTTGAGATCGCTGGCAAAGCTGTAAAATGGCCGCGCGGAAACAAGACTGGTTTCTCTTGGACGAAATACTCTCGGCGGAAGTATTCGATGGACGGGTCCTTCAAAAGGGGGACGGGAACAGTTTGTGGCGTTGTTGATATGCTTCTGCATCGACATGGAACAAAAAGCAATTGTCTCCGAGCAGCATAAGACAACATGAAGACGATAGAACCCCAATCAATGCAATCTAAACGGAAACATACTCTTCTGATATAATTCTGCACCTCGATATCACCCCCTGTCGAAATGCGAGATGCGAGGCTCTCTCGGCTCGTCCCGAAGAAAGCGTAAGCACGTCATCGCTTCTGCAACCTTAAAAATTATTGGGACAATTCGCGCTGGAGAATAATGTAAGTGATCAATTACTTTTCCCTCCAGTTTCCTTTCACTCTTTACTCTTGGAATCTCTCAGCCATGGCTACGTAAGTTAAATGCGTACTTTTCAGCGTTCCCAATTTCTGTCGACCACCTGCTAACGTTCACCCCACCAGAAACATCACATGGCATCCGTCTCTCTCACGTCGCGAGCGCAATGGCTTCCGCAAGCAGCGTGGAATGACTATCTGGTTCACGGGTCTCAGCGCATCCGGCAAATCCACAATCGCAACAGCCCTTGAGCAGCACTTGCTCCACCTCGGCCTCGCAGCATACAGGTTAGACGGAGACAATGTTCGATTCGGGCTGAACAAGGACCTTGGGTTCTCAGAGAAGGACCGCAATGAGAATATCAGACGGATAGCCGAAGTATGCATCAACCACCCATGGTTAATAGAGCGACATGCTGACGAAACCGGGTGGAAAGGTCGCGAAACTCTTCGCTGATTCTTCTACTATTGCCCTTACTTCATTCATCTCTCCATACCGAGCAGACCGCCAGACCGCACGAGAGCTGCACGCTGAACCCGCGAAGGACCCAAAAATAGACGACGAACCGCTGCCGTTCATCGAAGTCTTCGTAGATATACCAGTTGAAGTCGCCGAGCAGCGTGATCCAAAAGGTCTGTATAAGAAGGCGAGGGAGGGCATCATCAAGGAGTTCACCGGCATAAGTGCGCCGTATGAGGCACCCGAGAAGCCGGAGATACATATACGGAGCGACAAGACGAGCGTGGAGGATGCGGTAAAGCAAATTGTGGCCTATTTAGAGGAGAAGGATTTGCTTAAGCTATAAGCGGATGATTTGCTGAATAGGATGATCACCAATCATTGCATGACACCTACGACACGAGGCAGACATCTCAGCAGTTCAGAACAGGCGCATCCTATCATAGACGGGGTTATAGAGTGAGAGACTCCTTGCTAATAGTTCACCGCTGAAGGTATTGACCTTGCCAATTGAGCAGTGGTCCGCGACTCTGAAATCTATAGACGACAGTACTTATGTCGAATACAATCATCTACGCCGCAATCAATCAGATATTCATTCTTTATATAAATGTGAAATGTTGTCACGTGCTCACGCGTTGACCTGTCGGCATTTCGGGGAAATGATCCGGCTGTCGACTTCATCGCAGGTCTGCGGAAGAAGACAGGTCGGACGGCGCGAAAAATCGAGATTGCGTTAGACTCGCCTTCGCGGAGGGGGAGTGAGCAATGAACAATGCACTCACGATAACGCTACGCTCCTTATCTTCTACAGGATGCTGCCGCCAGCAATTCTCGAAGCTGGCAAGCCAGCGCAGGCCCTCCGCCGACTTCTTCACCCGTGAACTTTCCTACCTCTTTCGAACGTCGCACAACGCATGCTTTGCGCCGGATCACAGGTCGACGTCGACACTATCTCAATGGCTTAATTCAAGGGATAAATTAAGTCGTCAGTTCTCACAGTATCCATCATGTCGTGCGAGAAAAGAGAAGAAATTTAGCCCGAGTAGAACTACAGGACATAGGAGGCCTACCGATCATATTACCGCCGCTGCAGCTGCAGCTGAAGCTGAATCGAAGAACCAGCAACAACGCCGTCGTCAACGGAGTGACTCGCCTCCAGCATTGCCGGAACAGCCATTCACAGACACCCAGATTAAGCAGATCTTCGGCGCTAATGCGGATATCGACAGCGACACAGGAAACTACTTGCTATCTGTCATTCACTATCGTCGAGAGACCGGTTCACTGGCAGAGCATGGGGTCGGCCCCACTATACACGAAGTATGGTCTGAGGAGATGGGACAACGGGGACTAAAGTGGCTGAGAGAACGATACCCACTGGATGAGGAAGCAGCAGCAGCTGACTGGGCTGAACATGAGGCGGCAAAACTGGAGGATAACATGTACATCAAAAGAGGCCAGCAATTGGGCCTATATAAGAGAGATAAGGACAGTGAGGTTGACACAGAGAAAGATGACACCGGCTGGAGAGACATTGTGTATGGAAAAAGTGGACTGGATATGATTCGGGAAGAAAACATAGCTCGACGCGCGGAAAAACACAGACAGAAAGAGGAAGAGGAGCGGCGGGAAGAGCAGAGACAAAGGGCCAACGCACAGTTGGAGTTGGCTCAGGCAGAGTCTGCAAGAAAACTGGGCAGAAGACGAGATGGACGTCCCTTACCCAAGAATCAGAAACGTTCAGGCGAATCAGATGCTCTAGTAGGGACGGAGAAAGAATCTGCGTGGGATTACTGGCGCAGACGTGCCGTTGTGCTTGACAGTCCCACTCCGCCCAGATTGAGTACGGTGAGTCTCGTCTATTTCTTCCAATACTTATTGGACCTATTATTGATCAGTTAGTAGATGGAGAGAATAGGGCCCACCACGCTAGTCACCCTCCTCACCGTTGCTGCTTGTATTCTCTTCGCTTCCATCTACACTCCACCAGATCGCGACTCACGCTGGTTCCCGGATGTTCCTCCCGCAATCGCTACGGCTTTGGGCCTCACTGCCATTCACGTACTGGTTTTTCTGGCGTGGAGAGGCCTTGGCCCTGCGTGGCGGTTTCTCAACATGTACTTTGTCCATGTTCCAGGCTACCCCTTCGCCATGAGCACCATCGGGAGCGTCTTCAGCCATCAAGAACTAGCTCATTTAGCTGTTAACTCGCTATGGCTGGGGACGGTGTGCGTACAGCTTCATGAGCTCATTGGTAGAGGTAACTTCCTTGCCGTATATGTTTCGAGCGGCGTCATTGGAGTATGGGCGAGTATGGTATGGCACGTCAGCCGAGGAGTCTTGATCACAAGTTCCCTAGGTGCTAGTGGTGCAATCTACGGATGTATCAGTGCCTTGTGCCTACTGCTACCTAAGTATGTTATGTCACTCTCCAATTCTCGTCTGCAAACGCATTGAATATGGACATTTGCTAACAATTTCTCGGCACAGCCAACGAATCGACATGTGGATACCTTTTACTAATTGGGATTGGGGCATCCCATCAATACCTGTGCTGGTTATATTGGCCTTGTACGAAGCTTTTGGGCTGTTCCGATTGTCATCGCGGACCAGTGTCGATCACGGGGCGCATATTGGAGGCATGGTGACAGGCATTGTGGGCGCGCAGTTGATACGGTGGCAAGTGGCACATCGAGCAACGAAAGCAGAGGAGATGAGACAGGAGAAGGGTGCCTTTGGAGGCAATGCGCCGTGGAGGCAAAGTAAAGCTGAAGGCGTAAAACCTGAGGAAACTGACTAGCTGACTACCCACCCACTCAGAATCTGTACTATACTTGTACATAAAGAAAAGCGACTTCGTACTTCACTGCCAGTAAGAATCTAACTTCTCTTCTCTTCCTGCTGAGCGGTGAGGTTTGTGCTGAAAAACGAGGTTATGGGCAACGTGCACGGATCTCGTGGGTGCAGGCACATGCTTTGCCTGTTGCGTCACTCGTCCACCAGAACTTCTCCATCCCTGCCGAACCGCGACCTTGCGCGTCCGCCGCCGCCCACTTGCGCCTCGCACCCGTGCCTGACCATGGATGCAACTTGTTCATATTGCCATTCTTGCCATCTCCCGTGTCTCTATGGATAGGGGCTTAGCATCATGTCAGCGATGCGTTGTTGTTTCACTGCAGCCCACAACTTGCCATAGTGTGTAACTTGACCGTCGACGAAGACAAACAAATACCGGAGCGTGCCTCGAGTAGACGTTGGAACGAGAAGGAAATAGCAATGGCGCCATTCAACCAATTCATTAGAGATGTGCGGCAGCATGACGAAAGCCCCCCGCCGGTCGTTGCCCGATTCTTTTTCACCTCGCCGTATGCCATAGACGATCCGCTCTCGCCTCTCCCTCCGCCGATGACATTGAACAGCGATGCCCGAGCCATTAGACAGGCTCCGAGACCGTTTTCGGTGTATGACAATGACGCCTTGGAAGAGGCATGGACGAAGTTGCGCAGGGAGATACACAGAGTGACATATGAGGGAGAGGATCAAGCCCGGAGAACTAAAGTAGCTGGCAGTGGCGAGGGCAAGAGTCAATCTAAGCAAACAGCTGCCAGAGATGTTCAGCGGACGCAAAAGCAAGACGTATCTAGGTACAGTTCGGATGGTGACGCTCCATCGTCGTCCTTGCCCATACGGGAGCATAGCAGTTCCATATCTGGGATGGACACGACCGGGAATCCGTTCATTCGAGCTCCATCTAGAAAGAACATCAGTCAAGCTCAAGAGGCACGTCTGGAGTCGAGGCCACTCGCCCAGATGATGGATAGCTATGAATGGGATGATGAATTCCACGGGCAAGAGGAACAGGTGACGCAGCGGCCCAGTACAGCAGAGTCTGTTGGACCTACCGAGAAGGTTCCGGTGGGTATCTCACGATTGCATTCGGTGGTAATGCCTCAGCTACAGTGGGTATTCTTAAGGTGTTTACAGCTATATAAAGCAGCTAACTTTCTCAGGATGGAACCAATCTATTGGTCTCCCGTAAACGACATCGCCCCTGTGGTTCGAGCAACTTGGTTCTACAAGGATAACATGCTACCAGTCGAAGTCGAGGTTGCGAATATGCTTGAAGCTGGATATGCTGCAATGCGGCCGTGGACAGAGACATGGAGGGATGAGTTGAACAGTGCGGTCGAAGTCGGAGCTATAGGCGAGATGAAGATAGTCCATCGCTTATGGCCCGAAAAGGTCACTAAGCGGGAAAGTCGACCCAGCACGTCTGGAGCGTTGGAATCTGGTTCGGCAATGGGGTATGGCCTCTTTACCCGACTCAAATACGACCATACTGACTATGGTTTAGGAGTGTTGAGCCCGATGATCCAGAAAAGGAGCATCGAGAAATACTCTCAACAGCATCAGCTATCATTGACTCCGCGGTTGGAGAACAAGACGTTGATAATAAGGCTTCCGGCTCGACGCCATTCGGAAGAGATGGATACCCACGAAAATATGCGCAGGCTGGAGTCATTTATGCCAATGAGACGGAAGCGTATCTTCTTCGGCCAAATTTGCAACCGTCAGATTACTATGGCCGCAAACCTCTTGCAAGCTACATTCGAAAAGGCCGAAGGATTGGCATACCGGTCGTTCGGGGATTCAATCAGACAGCTTGGGATGTTCTCCACCCCACCAAGAAGTCACCTACGGCCGTGAAGGCTCAAGAAGGTGTTTCGAGTGCGGAAGCTGGAGCGCCGCAGAACCGTCGCCAGAAGCTGGATCCGACGTTTGCTCTGTCTGAAAGACCGAAAGTGACTGATTTGATTCTAGTGATTCACGGAATCGGACAGAAGCTTTCGGAAAGAATTGAAAGTTATCATTTCACTCATGCGATGAATGCATTCCGAAGGGAAATTAACATAGAACTCGGGACGGATGCGGTGAAGGCTCATTTACGGAAGGATATGGGTGGAGTTATGCTGCTGCCGGTAAGTCAAATGCTCTCTTAAAATCGCGACCCTTGAAGTCCGCATGTCTTGACGATTGAGATGTCGACGTGCATATTTTAGCACTCAATGCTGACTGGCACAGATTAATTGGAGATTGAGTCTCAAGTTTGAAGATGGTGGCTACCACGATGGCTCAGAGGATTCGATATCAAATCACTATTCTCTGAAAGACATCACCCCGGACACTCTTCCATCTGTGCGCAACATTGTCGGCGACGTTCTGCTGGACCTTCCTTATTACCTATCTCAGGAGCACAATCCAAAGATGGTGCGGGCATGTATCCAGGAAGCCAATCGTATCTATCGACTATGGTGTGCGAATAACCCCGGTTTTGCAGAATATGGGCGCGTCCATATTCTAGCTCACTCACTCGGAAGCGTTATGGCATTTGATATCCTGAGTAACCAACCAACGCACGTCGACAAGAGCTGGGCCGACCCGAGTGTGCCAGAATCAGACCTGCCACAAGACTGCTTCTTGTTCGACACTAGCACACTCTTCTCAGCCGGTAGTCCTGTTGGCTTTTTCTTACTCCTCAAACGAGCGCAACTACTTCCCCGAAAACATAGGCGTAAACCTGGTGTCGATGAGGCCGTGTCCAGCACTCCTGGTGTAGCCGGCGAGCGAGGTCAGTTTGGGTGTCTGGCACTTGACAACATCTTCAATGTCATCAACGGATACGACCCGGTTGCGTATCAGCTCAATGCGGCTTTTGATGTCGCGTACAGCAAAACATTAAAGCCAGCCTTCTTGCCCAGCGCCAATAAGTCTTGGTACCTTGCCAATCCATTCAGCCGCGGTGGGGCTGATACTAGCCTGAAGCCTCCAGTGCCGCGACTACCCTCGAACGTGGAGCTCGAGACGCACAACTTTACAAGAGAAGAGATTGCGGAGGAGCGGGCGTATCTGCTCAACGACAACGGGCAGGTCGACTACTTCTTGCGATACGGCGGCGGACCGCTAGAGATTCAATACCTGACGATGCTAGGTGCGCATAGTAGTTACTGGATCAGTAAGGATTTCATTAGATTTATGGTGATTGAAGTTGGTCGGGAGCGGGGGAGAGAAGGAACGCTGCAGGTAATGAGGGCGCAGAAGAAGAAGCAGGCTGGAGTGTAAAAGCGGCTCGATGTGCGAGCATTGTGATACCCTAGAACGACTGATTAGATTGTTGCAATATATGGTACATTCTCTCACGTATACATTCTCTCTCAAATTCTCGCCAGCTCAAGTCGGCCTGATGTCAGCATCCCTGCATAAAAAGTTGAGAACATCGCGGTCCCGAAAAAGAATTGTTGGAGGTAACATCAACGCCTCCCTATAACATATAACCCTTCCGGCCTGCTTGATAAATGGTAAGATGCTCACTTCAAACTGTAAACTGCAAAAATGCCGTATCTAATTCACCCAGCTCTCGAACGTGCGATAGCAATGGCACAATCAAACCCGCCTCCGGTGCGGGCATGTCTCTTTGACATGGACGGCCTCCTCATCGACTCGGAAGAGCTGTACACCCTCATCACAAACGACATCCTGCGCGAGTACGGCAAGCCAGATCTACCGTGGTCCATCAAGGCCCAAATGCAAGGCCGCCCGGGCCCCGAATCGGCGCTCATCTTCCACAACTGGGCGCAGCTGCCCATCACGCACGAGCAGTTCATGGAGAAGCAGAAGCCGCTGCAAGCACATTATTTCCCCCGCTCGCAGCCATTGCCGGGGACGAGGGAGTTGCTGGAGAGCTTTAAGAGGACGAGTCCGAGGGTGCATATTGCGCTCGCGACGAGCAGTCACAAGAGGAACTTTGAGCTCAAGACGACGCACCTGCCCGATTTCTTTAGTGTGTTTGACGACGACCATGTTGTGCTGGGAGATGACCCGAGGATACCGAAGGGGAGGGGCAAGCCGGCGCCGGATATTTATCTGCTGGCGCTGAAGACGATTAATGAGAAGTTGAGACAGCAGGGCTCGAGTGAGATTGAGCCCGAGGAGTGCCTTGTATTTGAGGACTCCGTGCCGGGGGTAGAGGCGGGAAGAAGAGCGGGAATGCAGGTTGTGTGGTGTCCGCATGTGGAGCTGTTGGCTGAATACAAGGGCAGGGAGAAGGAGGTGCTTGCGGGCTTGACGGGCGAGCATAAGGATGACGAGCTCAAGGATGGGGAGAAGGCGGCCAAGGATGAAGAGGAGGATGTCTCTGGAAAGGAGAAAAAGACCAAGTCACGCATTCCGGGCTCACCAGGGGAGATTGATGATGGATGGGGACGACTCTTTACGACATTAGAAGACTTCCCGTTCGAGGAATATGGGATCAAGGTCCAGTCCAAGATATAAACATAGATAGATGAGGTGATATCCATAGAGGTCATATGCCCAATGATGCAAATCATGATGAATCTAGACAGACATGTCCAGAAGCTCCCAAGCAATAACCCACTCTCGAACGCCTGCTTCCGCGCTGAAACTCAAAGTCGTGCAAAGGACCCAGCTCCTCAACTCTTCAAGGCTTCCAGTCGCCCTCTCATCTGCTCCAGCAGCTCCTCCTGGTTCTCTTCCTCTTCCACCTCTTCCGTCGGTGCAGACGGTATCTCTTCTGCAGGCTTCGGTTCCGCCGCAGCAGGCAGCTTGTCCTTCAGTACCTCGCTCAGGACCTTGTCTACCTCCGTCTCTGCCTCCTCGTCCTCACCCTCCAGCAGCTCATCGCTCGGCAGAGTATCGCCCACCATCTCCTCGATAATGCCCGCCTTGACCAGCTCCTGACTCAACTCCCTCATCGTGCCTGTCAGCTCGGGCATCCTCACCAGCGAATTTACATCCTTCATAATGCCCGTGCTGGCCTTGATACTCCCCTCAATCTTGCGCACGCTAAACGCCTCGTTGACCTGCATCTGCACGCTCTGCAACTGCGCCTTGCTCGTCGCTAGCCGTCCGCCCTGCTTTCGTACGCGGATCAGCTCGCGCGCGAATATGCGGGTTTCTTGGGCGGCCTGCTTTGCCTGGGACGGGTTGCGCTGACCACGCTTCGAGGCGGATTGGATGAAGTTCTTGGTTTTGTACTCGAGTGCTTTGAGGCTTTGGATATCGCGGTCCAGCTTGCGGACGTTGGCGCGCACGAGGGCATTGCATTTTCTCTTCTGTAAAGGATGTGAGTAAATGTATCAAAGGGCGCTGACGTAGTGGAGATGTACATACTTGGGCCTCTGGATCAGGCTTCCAAAAGATTGATTTTAGGGAGTCCATCGCTGCTGGCGCCAGCGGCAATTGCGCGTCATAGAACAGCAAGGTCGAGAGAGTATGGGAGGTTGGCTTTAGGTTGGTGAATAAGCAGTTCCTTGTACCTATTGCTGAGTGGCTCTTGGTGGTCTTGGGGGAGAGGTTGCCCACGAGGCCAGCGACACAGGGCTGAAGGTGGGGTGGTTGGGTGCCTGTTGCGTAGGAAATGCTCCATCGCCATCACTAACGACGCTGTTGGCATCACAAGAGAACAAATTTTCCTGGGCAACACGATCCACCACAGACTGCTCAATCCTGCCCCTTCAGGAAAGTGTTCCGCGCAAATTAAATCGCGAAAGCATTGCTGAGCTAGGCAAGCTGCTGCTGGTCCGTACTCGCGCAGCGCCCACATTCGATTTGTTTCTCTCCAAATCTTCACAGCCTCACGAACTGACTTCCCTTTCTGCCTCCAGACTCTGCTCCAGACCGGCGCGCACACTCAATCCCAAGCTCCGCTGAAGCATACTTTACAAGTTTATCGAATTTCCTTCGAGTTACTGCTCCCATTTACCTCCAACCATCCCCTGAGCTCTTCCTCGATTCGCCATCTCCATCATGTCTGAACCAACGTTGACACCAGAAGGTACGCACACCTCACCAACCCGTTCGCATATACAACTCTATAATTGTAGCATTGTCATATATGCAAGCTTTTTGTCTGCATTGCAAAATTGCGTCACTCCTTGCATGCAAGCATCGTATCGCCTTGAGTCCAGCGCATACAAAAAGTCTCGACACCGTGTACTAACAGCAGATGAACAGTCACCTGGGCGCAGCGCTCCTCCAGCACCGATGCCGAGAAGAACTACATCTTCCTGACGCTCATGGTCCCCGATGTCCCCAAGGACGCCATGAAGCTCGACATCCAGCCTACCAAGCTCACCTTCACCGGCAGGTCGAACTCCAAGAAGGCGACCTACTCCGTCGAGCTGCCCTTCTTCGCCGAGATCGACCCCGCAGAGAGCAAGACGCACCACACTGACCGTGACTTGGAGCTTGTGCTACGCAAGAAGGAGCTCAAGGAGGAGTACTGGCCAAGACTGCTCAAGGATAACAAGAAGATGCACTTCTTGAAGACGGACTTCGACAAGGTCAGTAGAGACTATGCATGCCCTATACCATGGTATTCCACACAAAACAGCTTTGTTAACAGACGTATAGTGGGTCGATGAGGACGAGCAGGACGTCGCGCCTGATGACGATGACTACATGTCGCGCATGGCTGGAATGGGCGGCGGCGGTGATGGTGGCTTTGGTGGCATTGACTTCTCTAAGCTCGGCGCCGGTGCTGGCCCTGAAGCCGGTGGCGAGGATGATGAGGACATGGCTGATGAGGAGGACGACGACGAGATGCCAGCCCTGGAAGGAGACGAGGACAAGACAGAGGGAGGCGCAGAAGCAGGCAAGGGCAAGGCGAAGATTGAAGAGGTCGAGTAGGCTTGCGATTCGCAGGCAAGGACCAATTCTTCGCGATTGATGTTGCCAAAATCTCGATTCCCTTCGAATGGACATTTCGGGCTTGGTCAAAAGGCGGCAGGCAAACTTCTGGCGTAACTCAGATGAGCAGGAGTATTGCGGTGACTAATAAGTTACTGTGGTGGATGAGGATGAAAAAAATACGGATATGGGCGTAGATAGTGCATAAAGCATTGTGTCAGAAAGCTCAAGATAATTCATTAAAGCCTAAGCTTCTACGAATCTCACCAGTTTCCGGCAGACACAGATCATGCCAGCAAGGCCAATTGCAGTGGGGCGTTGTTACTTCTTCACACAAAGCAAAGCAAAGCTCGGAGCTCTCCGCACCTTCCCGTACCTCTCCCTTTACGGAGGAAGTGACAGTAGTGCAGGATCCGACGCTCTCGTGATCCACAATTCCAAACACCCACTTTAGTTTGTATAAGAGGATGTAGAAGATGCATCATCTTCCCTTGACAACATGGCTTCCTCCTTAAGTGCGGATGAGCGCGTCGCGCAGCTTACCCGCGACGCCGACAAGAGCATTACAGCGGGGAGCCTCGAGCTCGCGCTGCGCCAGCTGCAGGAGGCTTCCGCTATTGATTCGGGCAACGCCAAATTGAAAGAGACATGGGAGAGGCTGGAGAAGCAGCGGGATCAATCGCCGCTCGTCAGCCTGTGTCAGAAATGGCTCGACAGCCAGGTCGACGAGCAAGGGGAGGAGGCGCTAGACTACATGGCCCATCATGAGATACCCTCGATCGCCGCAGAAAGAGCTATGGAAGTCCTCTTACGATACTCTGGAGAGTCGGACGTGGCTGACCAGCTATGCGGTGTGCTGATGAAGCAGCCTGGAGCTCAGAAAACCGTTGCTGGGCAGTTTCATGAGCAACCCACAGACACTTTCAGGAAACTCTGGGAGCATGGCGACGACAGCGTCGAAGGCCTGGTCGTAACAGTGTTCGCTAAGTCGGCCTGGCCGTCCGACACAGACAGGACAGCTGCTCTCCGTGACGTCTTTCAGCTTGCTCTCGCGGAGCTGATGTCGCCTGGCTTGGAGCATCCCGATCGGGCCATGAAGGCAGTATCACGACTTCTTGGCGCGGAGGCCTCGAAGCTCAACGGCATCATTGATGCTGACGGCTTCGATGTGATCCTTACGTCTTTGGACATACGACTCCCGCAGACTCTACGAAGTCATGCGACGGTTGCAACGGCTAAACTGCTGCAGCTCTCGCCAGACAGCGCACAGCAGCTGATATCGAACTACGTAACGAATAAAGTGGTCAAGCCGACAGCCGAGAGCCTACTCCTCGCATTCTCAGCAGCTGCAGCAGTCTTTCCAATGGCGCCCACTGTCGCCGCCGATCTGTTCCTCTCAGAGGGCTTCTTAAGCGCCTTCGTGCCAATGGTCAAAACCAGGAAGAGCCGGCACGTAGAGCAGGCTGCGTTGGAGCTTCTGAGCGCTGCGTGCATCAACAAGGCGTGTCGGGAAGGCATTGCAAAGTTCTGCCGGGACTGGCTAGAGGATATCGCATCAACTGCTACGGATCCGAAGCGCGCGAGTCTCGCGGCGCTCATTTTGATCAAGATTGAAGATGAGACGGTCCGCGTGGGCAGCCCGCTGCAAAGCCGAGGCCCAGGACTCGACCAAGATACGGACTTGGTGAACAACTTTAAGAACATGGTCCTCACTCCCGACGACACGAGCAAGAAGGATGCAGTTGAAGGACTAGCCTACGCCTCACTAAAACCACACGTGAAGGAATATCTAGCAAAGGACCAAACATTTCTCATTCACCTGATAAACCTACTCAGCAACTCGCGCGACGGCAGACCCTCCCTATTCGGCGGCTTGACCATCTTCGCGAACCTCACAGCCTACCGCCCGGCCATGTCTGAAGAGCAGAAGAAGCTCTCCCAGCTTAAAGCATACGCGAACACCACCAAGCCCGCTGATGCCGATCCGCTTGACGATGACGAACGAGTTACCGCGCGCTGCAAGAAAGTCCTCGACGCGGGCATCGTGCCACTACTCGTGACGTGCAGCAAGGGTGCCACGCAGACCATCATCGTCCTCGTCGTGCAGATCCTATTCTCGCTTGCAAAAGAGCAGAAACACCGCGGCGTCATGTCGCAGCAGGGTTCCGTGAAACTGCTGCTTTATCTGTACGACACCGTCTCCGTGCAGCCCGCGTCCGTAGACGGAGGGCTTGGAAGCAAAATCAGCTCATTGCGCCTCGCTGCGCACGCTGCTGCCCGCATCCTGATCTCTGTGAACCCGACGCACGTCTTCGGCTCCGCAACGGCGCTCATCTCCCCCATCCGTCCGCTCGTGTCCCTGCTCAATCCCATAGACGATGAATCCTCATCTGGTTCCATTCCAAGTTCCAGTCCGCCGCTCCTCGCGACGTTCGAGGCCCTCCTCGCGCTGACGAACCTCGCGTCGACCGACGCGCCGACCGCTGACGCCATCGTGCGCGCGGCGTGGCCGCAGACCGAGGACCTGCTGCTCTCCAGCCACGAGATGGTGCAGCGCGCTGCTGCGGAGCTGGTCTGCAATTTGTGCGCGGCGCCGCAGGGAATCGCGAAATTCGCGGACGGCTCCGGGCCTGCGGGTAATCGGCTGCATATCCTGCTCGCCTTGGCCGACGCGGAGGATGTGGCGACGAGGCGCGCAGCCGGAGGTGCACTGGCGATGCTGACGGAGTGGCCCGAGGTGGTTGATGCGGTATTGAAGCGCGAGAAAGGGATAGATATCTTGTTGGAGATGTGTGAGGATGAGGATGGAGAGGATTTGAGACATCGGGGTTTTGTCTGTGTGAGTAATGTTGTAAGTGCGAGCGGAGAGGTCGGAAAGAGAGCGAAAGCGGAGGTTCTGGAGAACGATGGAAAGGCTAGAGTGACGGCTGTGCTGAAGGAGACGAAGAATCCCGAGGTGTTGAGCGTGGGGATTGGCATTTTGAAGGCTATTGCGTGAGAAACTGGGGTTTGGGTGGTTTGGGACTTACGGTAAAAGTTTGCGAAAAACGGATGTCTTTCCGTACATCATTCTTAGAGGCTGTATTAGTAGCTACTGCATCACAATGGCGTAGCTAGACGTAGAGGATGGTGGCGGCACACACCGGTAGTCGTAGCACAGGCAATTCAATGAGATTTGAAGTATTCAGGATCCAGCCTTTCTACTCCGTCTCGAGCCAGCCTTCTTGGCATTGGCAGTCTCAGTGCTTCCGCTCTCATCCGCCTTCTCGCTGCCCTTCTCCTTCTCTTTCTTCTCAGATTCTGCCAATTTGGCTTCTTTCGCTCTTCGAACAGCTCCTTCCTTCTCAAGCTGTTGGATGATGGTCTCCGTATCCTTCCACAGCTCCTGCTGGACATAATCATTTGAGACTTCGTCCCGCACGATCTTCACCTCACTGCACTCCTTTACCATCGCACCGCCCTCTCCTAGCACAAAGCCAGCTTCCATGGCCGCATACAAGAAGCTCTGCGCGCCCTGGTCGGCGCTCTTTAGAAGCAGCCACCACAGCGGGTACAATATTATGTACAACAGCAGACCCCAGAGACTGCCGAACGTCAGGAAGCGCTGCATGCCCGGCGTACGTGTCCAGCCGGGGTTGACGAGCAGGATGCGAGCGTTGTTGGGCTGCTTGTCTGGCCGGACGTAGGAGGATAGGTGCTTCTGGAAGGATTGGGCGAAGGTCATTAACGCGAGCTTGGAGTTTGCGTAAGGAGAGGTGGTTCTTGCTGGTCGCAGGTTCTTGTATGTTGGAGTTGGGGGCTGTGGCGCGGACTTTGCTTTCCGCTCTTTCTTCGAGGTCTTCTCCTCGCCGCCGTCTTTGCCTTCTTCTAACGAGGGAACCGGGAAGGATCCGCCTATGTACGAGGAACAGGTTCCAAAGAGTATCCGCACGTCTCGATCAGGCGGCTGCGCTCGCAGGGCGGGACTCAGGATGCTCAGCAGGTGGAAGTTGGCGACATAGTTCAAGCCCCAGTCCAGCTCAATTCCGTCTTCCGTCACACCTCGTTTCCCCCATGCCGGCGTCTGAGTGTTCGCGCAGAGTATGACCATATCGAGTCTTCGCGGTGGAGCATTATCGACCCATTTTGTAGCGAATTTGCGAACGCTGTGTAATGAGGTGAGATCAACCTCTTCAGCCGTGATGAGCTCGTTGTTCGTCGTAGTACGCAGGTCCATTATGTATTCCACCAGAAACGGATCGGTGAGGGGGTGCTGCGTCAGGAGCACGATTTGAGCGCCGCGAGTCGCGAGCTCGCGAGCTACGGATGCTCCGATGCCAGATGTTCCTCCCTAAGATAACGAATTAGATAGCTCTTCCGGATTTCTGTTATAAGGGAAGATATACCGTCATCAGCACCACTTTCGAGTGCATATTGCGCTCGGAGGTGTTGACTGCTCCGCCGCAGTACCACTTGAGCAGATAGAGCGCGACGAGCCATGGTACGGTCTTGATAATTGTCCAGAAGTATGGGATGCCGCTGATTCCCTCGGAGAGGACATAGTTTATTAGTGGAATCGGCATCTTGGCCGTGCGAGATGTCGAATCCAACTTTCAGAAACTTGGAACTTTTTGTGGCGATGGGATGGGCAGCTCCCCCGATGATTTGCCGGACTTTCGTCACTTCATGCTTCACTCTTGGGTGGACGACTCAAAGGATTGCGCTCTCTGTCCTAAACTATTTACAATATCAGGTGTCATGCATGATTTTAGTGACCCTAGGCTATTCAACTAGCATTGAAGAAGCAATTCCACGTATTCTTTTGCTGCACGTAGCTCCGTCAAAATAGAAAAGACCAACGACTCACATATCCAACGCAACTCGTTCGAAGTGACCATCAGATATGTTCCCGAGATGCATGTAGGCCGAGCTACATGTTGGGCCACCTGCCAACTTTTGAGTGTTGAGGAGGCCATTCGATTGCGCCGTACTGGCGTTGGTTCTGCTTCGAAGCCGCAAAATGGGGGATGATTTTTCAGGCACCAAAGCTTCTCGATGTTTCCGATTTTATATATCCCTCAAGAATGATAGATATATAATGATTCCAATGATCTCATGTTGTAGCGATTAACCTCGAGGCGCCGTGCCGGGGAAGAAATACCTCATGACATTGATATCGGAAGCGCCCCCACAGCTAGTTAAATACAGCGTTGATTAGCAGGCCCGTGAGAGAGACTGTTGTAATTCAGAATATGTCGCAGATACATTCGCGTCTTCTTGCGCTTCTAGTCCTGGAAATGAAGGGGGCAAAAAGGATGGTAGGCACAAGAAATCTAGTTTAGTATAACTGTTGGTAAATACTTTCTACCTTGAAAGTCGCTTGCACCCAGCTTCACAGAACACAACACAATGGCGTATGCCCATCTCCTAACGCTGGTAGTTTAAAAATTAATTTAAAAAAAATAGAAGATAAAAACTGCAAAAAAGAAGCGGGTACTAGCCGGTTCTTTTAGGGCACCGCTCCAAAGAGGAACACTTGCTTCGAAATGCAAGTGCGACGCTAGAGAGCGGGAGCACAAGTGGTGACGCGAGAATCGAACTCGAGAAACTTAGTGCACAAAGGATTAGAGCCCGACATTCCAAAGGCTATCTAACTGACCCATTCGACGGTGGATGTCTGAGGGAGAGAACATTTAGAATTATACATATAGTACACAAAACTAACAACACATATAATAAATCCGCGTCAAACTGCGCGTTTTCACTCACAAGCAACCCTAGCCGCCGCGATGACAGGTTGTTCCTTCCTCTGCAGCGTGTGCATGATCGCGACTGTGACGTACGTGGTCGCACATCAGCGCTTATGGCCTCAGGAACAACTATAAATGCACAATCAGCTTTCTACTGCAACCCTCTCCTCTTTACTCACACAACTTCGACCGGAACTTGATCAAGAAGCAACAACGCAAGAAAGTCACAACCACCTTGCGAAGTATCACTCTTCTCCATCATGAAGTCTACCATTATCATCGTCTGCTTCGGCCTCATCGCCTCCGCTGCAGCCCAGTTGACTACCATTACGAAGGTTGTCACCAATGTCATCGACGGCCAGCTCGCTCTGTGGACCGTTGTGACGACTTCGACTATGCCACCAGGCCCAGGCTGCACTGAAGACGCGCAGGGCATCCCGAACTGCTTCGGTATGTGGAAAGGATCGTGCCTTCTCTTTATAGATCATCTCAGCTAACGTTCGTGGCAGATGGCTGCATCCATGACGGCGACTGCTGCAGCAACTTCTGCAACAACGGATTGTGCATGGATCCGAACAACCAGAACTGCCCGAAGAACCCGTGAGCTCTAGCAGCGCATATCGGTACCCTCGAGGCACAATGATTGTTTCGACGAAAGCATGAGCTATGATTTGATGAATGGCATGGCGACTCTGACTTCTCTTGACCTGGGGTCGCTCGTCGGCAGGTCGCGGCGAGGAAATGGAAAACTCCTTGAAGAGGCTTGAGATGGCTTTCAATGTACCAACATAGCACTCAAACTCTTGCTGCAAACCATAACTACCTCTTTTCTTCCATGCAGCTCACAGTGAAAGGAAATTTAGATGACGGTGAAACGTTCCGGAATCGTTCCTTCGGCGTGCAATAAAGCAAATGAGACATATTTCCCATTTCCTCTTTCATAGGTCTCAAGACGAAACATTGTAGAGCATCGACAGCTATCTTTTGATGCCTTTCGGGTCGGAATTGAGCCCCATTCAGCGAAATGTAATGGATCTTTCAATTGATCTGATGGGATGTCGTCGGGATTTCAACCGAAGGGCTTTGATTGGATACCACTAATGGCTTCCTCACATGGCAGTTTATCTTTCGGCGCGATTCCTACCTCATTCTTTTCATCTAACTATTTCATATTTCACATCGCATCTGTTAGTTCTTTTCTCACTGGTCTTCCGGTCGCACTTGCTGGCACATTCAGATAAAGACTTTGTAAATCTTCCCATTGCGCGACCGTCCGAACGGTGATTTCCGCCTTTGTCCTCGATCTACTCTCATTGAGGACATATTCTGTGCAAGAGAATTTTGTATCTCTTTAATTGAATTCTTTCATGCTACATCCCCGCAAGAGCCCACATCGGAAAATGTTTTCGATACGGATGGGGGCTGAACTCCTGTCACTTCCTGCGGAACTTCTGGATCAAATCTTCGAGTGTTGCGACCGAGGTGCACAATCAGCTTTATGTAGGACATGTAAAGGCATTTATACTCGAGTTGTGTGTCTGGCAAACCATTCATTTGGGCTCGGCTAACAAAAGCCATTAGATTCCGATACTGTACAGGAACATTGATCTAAGCTGCCACAACTCGACGCTTCGGGGACATACCGGCCCACCTCATTGTGCCCCTACGCATAGGCTCGTTCCGTCAAGGTTCATGGCAAGATATCGCACGCCTCTGGATGACGAAGTTTTCTATCGACAGCAACTTTTGAGCAGAAGTATCTGCAACAATTCGAGGTTGGGCGAATACACGAAATCGTTGGTTTGGACTGTCCTCGATGAATCGGGAAAAGGAGGCCCTGATAAATCTTTTCTGGCTATCTATCCCAAAAAGGACATGATTGGAAGGTGGAATGAAGCCGGATATGAGCTCTACCTGGATGACGGCAAGTGGTTTAAACCCCGCATTAACATCATCGAGTTATATCCCGCCTGACTATGTTTTAGGTAACCTTTGGAAGACTTTCGAGAGTTTCATCAATGTGCGCAACGTGGACATTGCTTGGTTTCGGTTCGTCGATACATTCACTTATGGGCGAAAGGCTGAAGTTGACATTCCATTATAGTGACTGCAGAGAAACAACCGCATCGATTCCGTCCTTTTTCAGAAGCGCAACTTCGCTTACAGTAGGAGGACAAGCAAGCAAGAAATTCGCAACGAAAGTACTGGGCACAGTCGAACCCCAAAACTTGACTCATCTGTGCTTTTCCAATCTTCAGCAATTCGCCGAGCCACTACCGGCGCCATCAGATCATCCATCGCTTCAGCAACTTGTCGAATATTGCGCAAATATCCGCCATCATACTGCGCCTGGACCCATGCGTGGCCACTTTCAAGATCTGATCGGCAAACTCACATCACTACGTTCCCTGCGTATCGACACCTTCGCTCCAAGTAGCTCACCGCCCACCAATGAGATTACCACATGCTATCGTGACTGGGCTGCTCTAATACGGTCGGTTAGCGGCACCTTGACGAATCTAACGGTCGAGCAAGGCCATTGGCACTGGATATACAGAAACCCTTCAAATGCCCACAACGGTGTCCACCAAAGAGAGCGTCCGACGGACAGACTCTTCGTTGACCACATTGCACCAGCAATCCTGGAGTCCCAATGGCCGGAGCTCCGTGAACTAGAGATTCGTGGCCTCGGCAGATGCTCCATGCAGATGGTACATCGCGTTCGACCAGAGGAGCTTCAACTGAGTGCGGATGAAGGATATGAGATCCTCAGGGAGCGGGGAAATACTTGGATTGGAAACAGGATATTCCATTATAATGGCACTCGTGCCGCTATTCGGAGACACCTCGAGCCCGACGCTGTTGTCATTATTGAGGAGGAGTCCAAGAATTTTGAGTATTGTGAGAACACAGGGATTCCGGAGTTCTACGTGGACACGCAAGGACTCGTATAGCTGAGATTTGGCATCATGATGGTATCGAATATATGCAGGAGTTCTTTCAGAGGTGAAGGTTGGCAGTAGATATGGGACGTAATTCACGTCCACAGTGTACACTTAGAGGTACACGGCATTTAGAGTAGAAGAAAGGTCCCCAAAGTTGGATAAATTATTCACACAATGACATCTTTAAGTTCCGTCTAGTTGGTGATGTTATGTGCTGGACGTCTTGTGAATCTTTCCGCGAAATGCATTGAAGTTGAGGAGGCAAGGGGTTATGTAGAGTCGCAGAGTCATTTGAGGTGCGCCGCTGAGTACTTCTACGGGGGACTGCGGTCGAACTTCTGCCATCAACTCACTCACCTCCACCACCGTCTGCGATCATAAATTGAAACGATCACGGCGTCGCGTCTTCCAACTCGCATCTCCTATTTCCCGTCGCAAGTCATGACAGAGAGCGATGATGAGTTCTACACCATCCCGATAAAAGATCAGCGGGTCTTCGGCGCCGGCATCAAGCGCAAGCGCGTGCCTTTCGTCGCCGCCTCGTCTCCTGCCACCTCCGCCACCGCGACACCTCCAACTTCCGCTCGTTCAATCGCGGAGCGGTACCTCTCCATAGTTGGAGTAGGTCCTGAAGCGGAACGCTCTGTCTCAGCGCCGCCCACCGTTGGTCCAGTGGAAGAGGCGGAACTGGCGAAATGTGACATCTGCAATCGACCTATCGATGATGACTCCACGGCCGTTCCACATGAAGCCTCTCTTGCGCACCAAGTCTGTCTCGAGCATTCCCATGGCCCGTCGCATATAGATCGCCAGAGGAAGGGGCTGTCATACCTCCAGGCATACGGATGGAACCCAGATAGCCGCCAAGGCTTGGGAGCGAGTGGCGAAGGGAGACTGTATCCAGTCAAACCGAAAGAGAAGCGCGACACTGTAGGCTTGGGCGTAGACATCAAGGCTTTGAAAGCCGGGAAAGTGGCGCAGAAGGTGGAGAGACTGAATGCAAAGGAAGTCAGGCAGCGGGAGGCCAACGACAAAAAGAGAAAGGATAGGATTCAGAAGATGTTCACGGCTAATGACGATGTTGAGAGGTATCTTGGGGCGTTAGATACGACTTCTGTACCTTCTGGGTGGCCATTATCCAAGTCGTTCCGAAAGAAAGCATAGCGATGGTGTTTTGATGGTTTGGCCTTGAAGGCCGGAAAAGTAGCGCAGGAGATGGAGAAGCTGAATGCAAAGGAATCAGGCAGCGGACGACAGGAAGAGGAAGCATAGCATTCAGAAGATGTTTACGACCAATGACGATGTTGAGAACTTTGGGCAAGGCTTCAATACCTTCTGGGTGCCCACCATCCAAGTCTTTTCGGGAGAGGGCATAGCGCTGGAGTTTTTGGTTGAAAGAGCGTCGAAATTTGGGATGGTGTTTTGGTGAATCTTGCTGGCGCGTTGGTAGAGTCCTCATTATTGCTCGACGCGCCCGCCGTTAGCCGCGCCGCAGCCTGTATGTGCTATTTCTCATACTGTGTTATATGTACAACTCGCGTATTCTAATCCCTGTGCTTTCGAGCACTGGTTGGGAAAACATCAGGTAATGCTGAGTTTATCCTGGCCCCTCTTGCCCTTAGGGGCTGAGACCTCGTTGAGACGGACTGGGGGGTTCAGGTTTTTTTGCCCTTTGCTACGAAGGGTTCGATTCTCGCGGACATCATTCCCTCCCTTTTTTTTTTTTGCTCGACTTTTACAACTACCGCGTTATATACATTTTGCAGAATGAAAATGACATCGAAAATGAATTTCCATAGAGAACCACACAAGTATCTGCTTTTTTTCTTGAATCGTGACCCTTTATAGAAATGCTTGCGAGAGATGCATGTGGCCCGAGCTCCCCTGATGACATCTTGGTCCCTTGAAGCTCTTAAAACTTTCCACTGACCCCCATCCGGCTATTCCACCATCGTCCTTCACAGGACGGATAGTTCACAATGAAGCCGATAATAGCTGTACCAGCTATTCTAGCGATCGTATACCGTGCCTGGTCTCGTAATTCTCTCACTCCGCTTGGTCTCTTCGTTGCAACATTGACCGCAGTCGGGCACGCGATCCACCCATGGAGCTTCTCATTCACCTTACTAGGCGTTTTCTTCCTTGCGGGGACCCGAGTGACAAAGGTATTAATCCTCAGTATTTCTTATTTCATTGTCAACCAATTTTAATACAGCGTTGCGGTTCAATTGCTGACGCTGGGTTCAATAGGTAAAGCACGACATCAAAGTTCGCCTCACACAATCAGCGTCCGGAGCCAGCGGAGGTGAAGGACCGCGAACGCACGTCCAAGTCCTCGCGAACTCCCTCGTGGCTTTGATCCTCACAGTTCTGCACGCATGGGTTCTGTCGAAGCGGGATGTGGCGCAGAGTCAGGAGGACTGCTGGCATCGTCCCAGCGCAAAATATCCGGAAGATGTGCTTGTGGTGGGGATTGTAGCGTCCGTGGTCTCTCAGGCACACAAGTTAATACCAGGGAAACAAGTGGGCTAACGAGGGCACAGAAACTACGTGGCAGTCGCGGCAGACACGTTCTCGTCTGAACTCGGTATCCTCGCTTCCTCATCACCGCGACTCATCACGGCTCCGTGGCGGACTGTACCGCGAGGGACAAACGGCGGCGTCACGCTCACAGGCATCATTGCGGGACTTGCAGGCTCAGGGCTTCTTGCTGCTACGGCTGGACTACTGCTCCCATTCTGTGCAGGGACAGGAGCAACGAAGCGGAAGATCCCAGGCTTCGGTCACATAGACGAATACTCATGGGACTGGCAAGGCAAGCTTGGTTTTGTACTTGCCATGACCGCCGTGGGACTCGGTGGGAGCCTGCTCGATTCGATCATGGGAGCGCTGGTACAGGCTAGTGTGGTCGATGTGAGGACGGGCAAGGTGGTTGAAGGAGATGGAGGGAACAGAGTTCAGTTGCATAGTCGAAAGTCATGGCAGGTCGATGGGCCAGCTTCGAATACTACCGGAGCAAAGGCATCGCTTGGTCAAGCACAACGCAGGAAGGGTGTCGAGAGCAGCGGGACCGAGGAGAAAGGTGAAAGCAGAAGGCTGGAGGTTGGATGGGATTTACTCGACAACAATGGGGTCAATTTCGCCATGGCATTCGCCATGAGCGCTGCGGCCATGGTGGGAGCTTGTATAGTGTGGGAGATACCACTCGGTGCGGTTGTCGATAGCATTCTGAACTAAGCGAGTCTTCCAGAAGGCGAAAATATGACGTCTCATCTCAATCGTCAATCGCCCACACTGCAGATCTGTCAGATCGTGGCGGATCTTCCGACTGAAACCTGAGGAAGGGGATTCAGACACGTCGACTTCCACGTTGACGAGATGCATGAAAGCAGGGAAACATGCAGAATGGCGTCGATGAACGCTGCAGGTGCATGACTATACGACATGTCTTATGGGCCAACGTTCAAAGGATGAGAGAGGAGTCACAATGGGAGTGGCATGGCTGGAAGAGCCGGTTCTTTTGAATTGATCGTGGTCCTTGTATATACGGAGATGAGGAGGTACACAGCATGGAACTTGTAAAGGCGCCCGTTTCAAAGGATAAAGTGCTGCCATGACTCGGGAGGATGGGAGGATGGGAGGATGTGCACACGGCATGTTGTGCATGAGAGCACTCGCCATCCCTGCGTGCCATCGTCCGGACCGAGCTGTCATCTGCATAGGTCCATCTTCACGGCCATTGTTGACGCACAGCTTTCGATATGCTTTCTGATGGACTCGAGTCTGGAGATTCGCAGCGTTTCGAAACCAGCGCGTCGCGCGAGTCAATTGGCCTTTATCCTCCGCGTCGCAAGCAGTTGTCCGGGCCATCTCGTGTTGGAGGAAATTGTGCGGTCGAGCAATCTCCCACGCGCTCAAGGGACCGTAGTCATTTTAAGCCTCAATACCCGCCCGGCCAATGGCAGCACGCCGCTGCTGTGGCTAATTTCGCGACCTTCCTCGGTCGGGCCAAGCGCGCTGTAATGCTCGCTCCCCGGACGAGGTTGGTGCAGCTTGAGCTTCTGAAGCAGACAGCTCAGCACGCTTCCCTTGCTGCCTCGCGTCTGATGCAGCTTTGAAAGCGCCCTGCCTCGTTTCGGCCGCTCTCACTCGCGCCCGCCGACGTCGCCCGCCCAACTCTTCCCTTCTGCACGTCGTCCCTTCTGCGCTCCACTCCCATTCGCGAGCGCTGCAGCAAGCAGCCACGGCCAACAGAACTCACCCAGTCGCTCATTCATGTCTGCTTCTCACCGTCATGCAAATACCTCTTTAATCACGCCTTTTGCTCGCCAGCTACCGCTCATTGCGCCCTTTTCACGCTGACGAACGCTTTACGGATGCTTGTTTTGAACGCAGTAATACTAGTGCTCCCTTTCCACCACCACCGCTCGCCGACCTCCCATCCTGCCTCGCCCGCTGCCGCCCTCTGATCGCTCCGTCGCTGCGCAGAGAAACAGTCAATCGCTCCTCGAGCTCCCGCTCAATTTCACGGCCACGCGCAACAACTCGAAACTGGGGGTGCCGAGGAGGGATATACCCGCGAGACCGCGACGGGTGGCATGGGTGCTCCGGCAGAAGCAGCACCGCGACGAACCACGAGCATGAGCTCCCATTCTGCTACACGGCCCCGGCGATGGAGAAACAGGAACATTTCAAAGTCGGCGCTCTTCTTGTCGCTCCTCGCCGCCAATTCGCAGACCGCAATGGCGCAGAGCAATTGCATCTCGCTCCAGGGTTCGACGGCCTGTCCGGCCTTTAACCAGTCTTCGATATCGACCGATTCGCAATTGACTGGATTATTGTACGTGTCGGGGACTTTTTATATAAGTGAACATTTGGATATCCAGATTTGAGGCTAATTAGATGTCGCGATATAGTCCCTTTCTTTCCTTCGTCTCAGACGCGCAAACCTTCGACACGCGATTACGACAGTACATAGTGACACAATTCTCGCAGCAAAGGTACGAGTGGAACAAGAACATGCCTCTGCACGGCATCATTGCTGACTTGGGCATTAGATTTCAGCAGCTGATAGGATGCAATAAAGTCGACCTGTCGAATACAACGGACTTGTACGCGAGATACACCACGAGTGTGCTATGCAATGCCATTATACAGAACTCGGTGCAGGCGTGTGGACTAAATGATAGTCAATCGCGACCACTATGTGCAGATTCATGTGTAAGTGGTGCCATCCCGATGTGTCAGAGCAGAAGTTGATACGTTACAGGCCGAAAACGCTATCAGTGAGCAGCAAATAGCATCGAGTCCTGACATCTGCGGTACTCCTGGTAATGATGCTATCAATCAAATACGGGCAGACTTTACCAATTGCGCTCTTCCCGCCAACTCTTTAAGCGGGTCTTGCATAGAAGCCGTCCAGAACGAACCGGACAACTGCGGCTACTCGTCCAACCTTGGCGGCTTGTGCGGTTATTGCGCTGCCAGCTCTCCCAACGCCACCGACTCGTGCTGTGTCAATTCTCAGGCTGAGTCTCGCTGCTCAAATGTTCACCTTCCAAGGACAACCTCCATGCCACCCCTATTTACCACGAGCTCCTCGTCTCATGCTCCTTCCTCAACCGGAGCTGCTGCAGGAAGTTCAAGTGGTGGCAGCTCGGGTCTCTCAGGTGGTGCAATTGCTGGTATCGTCGTCGGCTCAGTTCTCGGCGCGCTTCTGCTCCTAGGCCTCATTGTTGGCGCCTGCATCCTTATGCGTCGCCGGCGCGACAGCCAGCAGGGCAGCATCTTCAACCAACCTTCGCCGTCCCGTCCTGGCCCTCCGATGAGCTACACGGGTATACAACGCGCACCTGAGGTCACGCCAGGAGGGCGGGTCACGCGGATGTCGGCGCTCGAGGCCACTTCGAGCTCTGAACCTCATAGCAGCCCGATCGCAGGCGCTTACAACGGCAGCTCAGACGAATACAACGACAGCCCCGAGTCT
This sequence comes from Rhizodiscina lignyota, assembly GCA_010015805.1. NCBI lineage: Eukaryota > Fungi > Ascomycota > Dothideomycetes > Aulographales > Rhizodiscinaceae > Rhizodiscina > Rhizodiscina lignyota. The sequence continues at coordinate 503,507 of ML978133.1, forward strand.
CAACGGTCCATTGGTATGGCGGTGATGCAGAAGCGCGACGGGTCGCTGTCGAGCCACTCCCATGCTAACAATGACTCGTCCTCCCCCGGCAACGACTTCAGCTCCCCTGAGGGTGTCGCGTCCGGTCAATCAGAGCAGCTGCAGTTCTTCAAGGACTACTACAGCCAGGATGAGATTCGCCCGAACGACATTGTTGCTACATTGTGGGCTTACCAACCACGTGCCAATGACGAGTTCGAGCTTGAGAGAGGAGACATGTTGAAGGTTGTTGGTATATGGGACGACGGTTGGGCAACGGGAGTAAGAGTAAAAGAGAAGGCAGAAGAGTGGGAGGCTAGAAGAAAGGAAAATAGAGATTCGGGTGTCAGTAATGGCAGTAAGGGTCCGGCAGTTCGGCCGTCAAGTCCTCAGGCAACGGAAGGAGATATCAAGGCGTTCCCTGTGAGTACCGATGACGAATCCTCTAACCTCGGTGATGAGTACTGACAATTTAACAGCTTGTCTGTGTGTGCCTGCCGCAGCATTGGCGGAAGACTATCGAGGGCGACTCAACCACCGAAGCAGCGACATCAACCACTGCAGCGGCTCCGCCGTCGGGCAGCCCTTAAAGGCTGATGCATCCTTCGCTTGCATTCTCTGTTTGTTTTCCAGCGTCTTGCGTGCAAGAGACTTATGCCGGCATGACGAAATGGCGTTCTTTCACGGTTTTCCTGCATTCTGGTACATCGTGGACCTGTTCGAGTCCAAATAATATCAGCTCCAAACTCACCGACCTCACCGACCTCACCGATCGACCAAGCGACCACTCATCGCATCGACTCCTGTCAGAACATATTGTACAGACCGACAGAGACTTGTACACCCACTGTTGCGGACCCCATTCGGGTAGTCGGTTCCAAGCTGCCTTTTCAGGCGACGCGGCGCTATCTGCCGCTGTTCATTCTATCACTCCTTTGCTGACCTTTTGCTTCACTTTATACCCACGGCCGCTCTAGTCGGAATCTAGACGCGCCACACTTGTAATTGCTTCTACTGCATCAACTTTTTCTTCTTCTCGTTTTTTTGCCTTGGAGCCGGCAGAATATACATATAGTATCGCGTATGATACCCCCGCCCGCGGCAACTGTGGCCCATTTGGTCTTTCTGCCTCGACCGAAAGATCTTTCTCTTTTGGTTTGGCACTTTCGCACATGTTCAAGATGAGGATAAAAGCGAGGCGCAGTTGGAAGCAAGTGTACATATTTGGTAGAGAGAAAAAATGGAACAACTCAGCGGATTGTGGATATGCTCTTTTCGTTGTCCCGCCTGGTCCGCTCTCGCTATCCTATGCCTCCCAAACGGGAGAAGCCGACCACGACGCTAAAGCCGATCAAGAAATGGTCGTTGTATCCCTCACCCCACAATGACGTGTTGAACCTAATAGAACTAAATGCGTTGAGAGCAGGGTTCTTGTGGAGAGTGGCAGTGATAATTGTATGATTCTTAGTATAAAATACAAGATTGAATTGTTTTAAAGCCACTAGCGCGCCAAGGCTACCAGGGTCAATTTGCCTAGTTGCTCAATGAGCAAAGCCCTCATCATTCTCAATTGCTATTCAATCCTCGGTCAACAGCAGGGTCAATATCCTCGACTAGAGACAGAGCAGTTCACCATGGCGCTCACGCGCCTGCCGAACGAGCTCCTTGACAACATTATCGAATGTACTCTACCACAGGGCTTCGAGAGCGTGGCCTTGACCTGCAAGAGAATCCACGCGCGATGCACACCGTTCATCAAGCGCCATAACGAGCTGCGCTCCCGCTTCCGAGACTTTACTTACTACGTGGATCCTCGCGGCAGCCTGGTGGCTGCTTCCGACCTCATCACTCTTATCGCCGCCGAGCCCATTGTTGCGCGGTACATTCGAACCGCAAACCTCGTACATGACAGCAGGTTCCTCACGCGTGCACTCGTTCGTGGTGAATGACCCAAGTCGGTGCCGAGCATTGACGATGGTGGAGCCGTTGACGAACTGTTTGCCAGCTCCACCTATCTACGGCAAGCCGGTCTCGACTGGAAGGAGTACTATGCTACGTTCGGAGAGGACGTCAGAGAGAAACGCTACTCGCAGCATGGTACTGCCTTGCTTCTGACGCTGCTCCCTAATACCGAGAAACTTACTATACCGAAATTATGGAGGCCGAACGCCGTAACGAATAAGCTACTCGATATCCTTGTTGATAGGGCTAAGCAGTCGAGCCTCCTGTCTCCAGCATCCAGTCTTGCCTTGGTTACGAGATTCGACATATCGTTGGGCCAAAACGAACAAGTTGACTTAAGCTGGGCGACCCCCTTCCTTACCCTGCCGCGCATAGCGTCATTTCACGGCTCCAGATGCTTAGCATCAGGTGACAACCCTAGGAGCCTTGCGTTCAGAGGTTCGCGTCATATGGCAGAGACACTGCAAGTGGCTAATCTAGCTAGCTGTTGCATCGACGACGTAGGTATCGCCGAGTTGCTTAAGCATACACCACGCCTAAAGACGTTGAGGTACTGGCACTACACGAAGTACGACTCCCCTATTCAAGACTGGGATATCTGTAAGTTTGTTAACGTAGTGGCGCGCGAAGCTGGGAGCCATCTTGTCGAGCTCTCAGTTGCTATTCGCGAATTGCGCGGCTCTATCATCCCCGGCAAGGCATCCATGCGCGGGTTCCAGAAGCTGGAGAAGCTCGAGTATCCTCTGGAGCTTGTCATGTGCAACATCAACGCCACCGGCGCCGCGAGTCACATCGCTACCTTGTTCCAGCGCTTCCTCAATGGCTTAATAGACCCGTTCGTGCGCGACCTAATACCCACTTCAGTCGCCCAGCTGTCATTAAAGTCCGAGGGGACAGATTCTCATGAGAAAGCTCTTAACGACTTGTTTCGTCACTTCCGCCCGGTGCGCAAACCTCAGCTACCTGCTCTCCAGGAGATAGATATCGCCTGCCCCAGCTCTGCGGACGATGTCTACAAGCAACAATGCCACAAGATCGTTGCGGAGGCCAGTGGTGAAGGTGTGGTTGTGCGTTTGCAGCCGTTCGATTACACGTAGATTCTGCTGGGATGGCGAACCCTGAGCCGTTGGTCGCAGACTCCAGGAGAAGGAAGGTGTTCGAGACGTGGGCAATGCTTGCACCAGCTCATATCCCCCACAGCGGACCTTCGGGCCAAGCAAAAATGTACTTTATGCTGCTTCAGATATATTTGTCCCGAACCGAACTCCGTTCGCCCTGACGACTGCTCTGCCCAGTGGTTCAAAGGGCCAGGACAGGATACTCCTCGGCACGTTGCGCGTATGAGGCGCGAATAATTGATTGCTATATGAAAACGGAACGCAAAGCAAGAGGCGACGGGCACCACGCAGTCGCAAAGAGCTACGTTACGGAGTCGTTAGTTCGCAATTCGCCAATCTTGGAAACGGACTAGAGCTAAGGAGACCCTGCATGAACGCGCAGCTAACCTCCCAAAGTAATCGCCAAAGCCGAGGCATCAAGGGCATCTTCCGCTCTTCTACACTTTTGGATGAATACGTACGTAGCGGCTGCCTTACTCCACTACCGGTGAATTTTTGGGGATAAAGGTGCGTGGAGCCAGCTCGTACAGCTCTATCCTCTTTCATTGCTAGTTCTAGTATCCGGTGGGTCGGCCCGGTGTCATTGCCGTTGTCGCTTTCTCAGCGACCTTTTTCCTGCTGTGACTTGACTACCGAAAGGGGACTTTTGATTCGCCCGTCGCCGTCGGTTTGTTTATACTCCCGCGGGGTAGAAAAGGGAATTGCCTCTTTTCGATCATTTTTCTTCTTTTTATTTCTCGATCCTGCTTTCTCGAGTCGTGAGCGTGGAGAGAACTTGCGAACGTCAAAAGAGCTCTTGGGTTTTGGGTGAATTTGCGTCTAGAGAAATTGTTGTCGTTGAGTTAGCTGTTTGAGCATTGCATGCATTTGTAATCCACCGGGAGCACCGATTGTCTAGAGGAGTCTTGCGAGATGGCGAGTCCAATAGCAGATTTTGAGGCGCAGCTTGAGAAGTTGACGGCGCGGGGCACGAAGGATGTGCCTGCTGTTATATTGTCGGCGATTGATAGTACAGGTAAGGTTTTATGCTCGCCCATTAGAGCAGTGCCGCGAATTATCGCATGGATGCCCTAAGATCTGCTTCACGTACGTTCAGTTAGCACGATCTAACAGCATCCGCCAGGCAAAGAATTTTACTCCAAGACTAGCGGCTACAATGGCCTCTCTCCCGATGCGCCGCCCGTCGAAAAGGACGCCACTCTCTGGATAGCCTCCTGCACGAAGCTTCTCGCATCCATCTCTGCGCTGCAGTTGGTCGAACGCGGGCTATGGGACATTAATGATCCTGTTGAGACGCTGATTCCAGAGCTCAAGGACCCGGATATCGTTTCCCTGACAGACGTCAACGATCCCAGTAGTTTGCAGACCCAGAAGGCGCAAGGCAAGATCACGCTCCGCCAGCTGTTGACGCACACGAGCGGGTTGGTGTACGAGTTCACCAACGCGGCTCCGCAACTCGCGGCGTGGCGGGAGAAGACCGGGACTCCACAGATACGCGGTACGGTCATCGACTACTACAATGTGCCGCTGGTTTTTGAGCCGGGAAAGGGCTGGGCGTATGGGCCGGGCATTGACTGGGCGGGTGTGCTGGTTGAGCGGTTGAATGGCGGGAAGACGTTGGGGGAGTACATTAAGGAGAACATTTTCGGCAGACTAGGCGAGGGAGTAGGGAAGAGCTCGACGTTTAGGCTGCATAGTCCCGAGGCGAAAGAGGCGAAGATCAAGGAGAGGTTGCTGAAGAATACGCTCAGACAGGCGGATGGCAACTTTGTGGAGGAGCCGTATGGCTTTGAGGAGGACACGAAGGAGGACTCGGGAGGTGCGGGCTTGTGGTCCAACGTCCCAGATTATACCGCTGTCCTCGCAGACCTGATTGCACCGGAGCCAAAGTTACTGAAGAAGGAGACGGTCGAGAAATACCTGTATTCACCACACATTGAGGATCCAGCCGCGCTGCGCATGCTCATCAAGGCGAGGACGAACATGACGCCACAGGACGCATCTCTGGCTGCAAGTTACGACCCATCGCAGATGGGCGTCAATCATGCTCTTGGGGGGATGCTCTCGCTGAAGGATACAGAGGTGCTGCCCAAAGGCACGCTGGCGTGGGGCGGCCTGCCGAACCTGAAGTGGTTTGCCAATCGGGAGAAGGGCATCGCGGCCATGTTCGCGGCGCAGGTCACGCCCGCGGGGGACCAGACGACGCAGGAGCTGGCGGCTAGGTATTTCGTGGAAATTTGGAAGCTGGTAAATGCGAAGAAGTAGTTAAGTCCTCTGTCTGAAACGGTGCAATTAAGGGAGCGGCCTCGATAGAGCATAGCCCTAAGTCAATCCGGATGTGCAGCGGGCGTCTATCAGCTCTATTAAGGCAACGCAATATATGATCACAGAGATCTTAAGCGACATAACTTGTTTTCCAAAGTGTGCTTTTAACTGTTTATTGTGTTCCAGGGCTTCGCGGCTCGCTTGCAAGTGAAGTACCCAACTATTAATTAACCACCCCTGCCAAGCGACGTCTTGAAACCTTCTACAGCTACCCGCCTATCACGCCGGTCAAGCTGGGTTAATATATTTCGAAATATGCTTCGTTTCATCACACCTTAATCATTAAAACTACTGGCTCTTGCTCCATAATTATCCCTGTCTCCTTGGACGATTGAATGAATGCCATTTGGCCGCCGAACAACCGTTTCCAAGGCCCTTGTCATACATCTATCTCATTTGCTATCATCTCCGTAGTGTCGTCGACCAGACCCATCTCTCATATCGTGCAGGAATGAGGCTCAATCTACTTTGAGCCCGCCGTCTAAGGTTAATTATCCTAGGGCTACAAGCTTTTCCTTTTAAATATCTGAGATCTGGCTCTCGAAAGGTAGGCAGGCACGGCAGCTTCTTCTTCTTCATCCACCACACTCCTTCATTTCGACATTCTATTCTTCCGTCGTCGACGACACCATTCGCTTCAAAATGCATTCCATTCTTTTCGCCTCCCTTCTTTTTGTCGCCGCGCCACTGGTGGCCGGTCACGGCCACGTCACGTCTCCAATCGCTCGCAGCCCTGGCGATGCCTTCAAAGCCAACTGCGGCGCTCAGCTCTACAGTCAACAGACCTCCGACATCAACGGCAACCTCCAAGGCGAAATGCAGGTTGCCGCCGGCCAGGCAGACTACAACCCAGCAAAATGCAACCTCAACCTCTGCAAGGGCTTCCAGTTCGCCGACAACACGGCCAATGTAGAGTCGTACACCGCAGGCCAGAAGGTCCCAATCTCGGTGGTGATTGCGGCACCGCACACCGGCAGAATGAACGTGAGCGTCGTGGATCTCGCGAGCAATACGCCCATCGGAGACCCGTTGATCTACGACGGTGACTATGCGAGCAATTCGCACACGATTCCCGCCAACAACACCGCCTTTTCCATCACCATGCCGGACGTCGCCTCGCAGTGCGCTGAAGCTGGAAAATGTGCCCTCCAGTGGTGGTGGGACGCCACGAGCATCAACCAGACGTACGAGAGCTGTATCGACTTCACTATGGGAGGATCTGGCAGCGCTGCTGGGAGCTCGCCGGCCGCTTCTTCGTCCGCCGCTGTCCCTGCTAGTTCTTCCATGGCACTCCCATCATCTTCTGCCGCCGCAGTGTCCGCTCCCTCTTCTGCTGCGACCTCCGCTTTAGCAGTAGCAACAACCTCGGCCGCGGCAGTCTCGACAACGACTACTGCTCCTGCTGATACAACGCCTTCGGCATCCCCGTCGGCAGGTGGAAGTAGCTGCAAGCGCAGAGTTAAGCGAAATTCGATGGGCAACAACGCTTGAGCCATGAGGGTATACGAAATGATCTGATTCTGCCTGTAAATACTTAGAGTCGAAACAATTGAAGAGTGATCTTGGAACGTTAAACTATCGTCGAACAATGCAATTGATCGTGATGAGAGTCTTGATCTGTGCCTAGAGACTACTTTAACGTCAATCTGTACCTTGATCCTACCTGGACGCAGAATGTGGAGAGGCTTAAATCGTAGAGGCCAATCTTCAGACCAAGGATAGTTGGAGAATTTCAACCCTGATGCGAAACATATGTGATCTTTGCCTCGTTCCTTGGTCTATTTTAACATGCCACCGAATAGCTGGGTATCGTCATTAATCCGTACAATCAATGAAAAGCAGATCATCTCTCATTCCACTCTTCTTTGTGCGGAGCCTCGCGAATCGCCGTCCGCATCGGCAGCAACTCCTCTAACAGCGTCCGTAATGAGCTCACGGAGTTGCGCTTGACCCTGGTCACTCTGGAAATCATCTCTGGCTGCCAGCTCCTCAATCCTGCGCCGGAATTCTGGGTCTGGCCCATCTTCAGGGGGTTCTTGTACAGTGCCCAGATTAATTTGTACATTTGGAGGCAGTGGCGGAGGAGGATGTACTCCATTGGTCTGCTGTTCGGCCAACGTGGATGTCGATGCGATGCCGTCAGGTCCGGATCGCGTCCTCAGGTACTCTACGACTTCCGGATAGTCGCCCTCGCCCTCTATCTTCTCTAATGCCGCCATACCTTCGCTGTTCTTCGCATCGATATCCGCTCCTAGCTCCTCGACTAAACATCTCGCGATTTCTTCGCTCTCAACAACGAAGAGCGGTGTCTCGCCGTCCTCGTCTCTCAAATTCACATCCACGCCATAATTGCGGACAAGCTCTCGCAACAAGTCCAACTGCGCGTACGACGTCGCAGCGTGGACGAGGGAATAGCCGTGCTCATCTTGCTCCGATGCAAGCGACGGGTGTTGCGCCAGCGATTGGAGGACTGAGGAGGGCCGATCTGGGACGAGGTTGAGAAGCACAGAGATGTTGGGGATTGGAGTGGGTGGAGGAGGCATCGGACCCGCGGAAATGGTGTCTTTTCTATTCCAGGAGTGGTCGTAAGCTCGACATTGCGGCTGGTTGGGGCATGAGTGGCTCAATCCAAAAAGTTGACGATGCTGCCCCCCTCACCGAAGTTCTTCCGCAAGCGAGAAAGGCGGCTCAGCCACGACAAGGGTGACGAAGCTGGTGGCGAGCATCCTGGGCGAGCCAACTGCATGCGGTAAAATGGCACACGACCCCACCCATTGTCTGTCCATAGTTTCGGGACGCAACCGAGGGGGCCCAATCATCCGTACGAATATGACATATCAGGCATGAATCATGATGCTAACGGAAGTCAAAGCGCAAGTCCATGCGGACCGCTGCTCCTCAGCTCCTGCACTGCCATTGTCATATGGCGGGTCGTCGCTTTCATTATAGCTAATCTCACCTGAAGCTTATTAACCTAGCTGGCCTTTCTCAGCGCGAACCTATCTTTGTTCGATGTCCTTTTACCTCTTGTTGTGATTCTCATTTCGCAGTGCCAGAACTCCTTCGTAGCGGCAACGGACGATATTCAGGATTTCCACATGGAGAGGTTCAACTTTGCTTCGAAAAGACTTGTAGTTTCATACATATTTGACTGGTTCGTGATATTGTAGGTCCACCCATACCCATGTGCCGCCTGTTGTTCGGTAGCAAGCCGCATTTCACTCATCCTCCAGCGACACATTACGCTCATCACGAATCGAGGTTCGCTAACGGGAATGATAGCGCTATTGCAGCCGTCGGCGGAGGATGGAATTCCATACATCCATATCACCGGCCATTCTCGGTCACTGATCTCAGCATCTCATATCCGTACCAAGACGAAATCATTAAAACGTGGATCCTTGTTCTGGTCGCTCTGATAGCTCCAGGCATCATTATCGTCTTTGTCAGTTTGTTCTTCGTCCCCGGTCCTACTGCGACTCGGCAAGCATCAAAAGCTCTCGTTTGGAAAAGGAAATTGTGGGAATGGAACGCTGGTTGGATGGGCCTCGGCCTGTCTCTTGCCACAGCCTTCATGTTTACACAGGGAATGAAACTCCTCTTTGGCAAACCACGTCCAGATTTACTCTCACGATGCCAACCGGATCTAAACGCCCTTGCTGCACATGCGGTTGGCAGTTACGCGCGAGGTTTCTCGCCCGAATGGATTCTTGTGGATTCGGGTATATGCCAGCAGACTGATAGAGGAATGCTTGATGATGGCTTCAAGAGCTTTCCAAGCGGTCATGCTTCGTTCTCATGGGCTGGCCTCCTCTATCTCAGTCTCTTTTTGAGCTCTAAATTCGCAATCGCAATCCCATTCCTCCCATCGAGACTGTATTCACCGGAGTCAGCAGCCCTTGAGAATGAACAACGACAAGTCCTCCCACTTTACCAACAACAAGAACTCGGTCCACTGTCCAAGGCTTCAGGAGCAGAAGACGGTTCTGCCGCCAATAGATCTGTCATGTCAATACGCAATCAAGCGGCCGCGCCTCCAACATGGACATTGGTCCTTGCCATCATTCCTATTGCAGCAGCGATTTACATCTGCTCCACGCGATACGCTCAGTTCTACCACTTTGGCGCTGACATCATCGGCGGTTCGGTTATTGGCATTATTGCTGCCTGGTTTTCATTCCGGTGGTATCATTTGCCAATCAGAACCGGCGCTGGGTGGGCATGGGGAGCAAGGAGTAGAGATCGCGCATTTGGCATTGGAGTGGGGATGCTCAACTACGTTGGCCCTGAAGGATGGGGACCGGCGGAGAAGAGAACAGCTGTCAGCGATGCCGAGAATGTGCAAGAGCATGGCGATAGGAGTCGATGAGATATCTGTGGAGGATAAGTGGTGTGAACTCTTGAGGTATGTTTTGATGCCAATCAGCGAACTATATGTCTACATTAGCGCGGCGTTCAATTGTCTGGATTTAACTCAGCGTACATTTTCTTACGAGCATAATGCCGAATTTAATTACTTAATTTCATCACCAAGTTGAAGAGTTCGTCGACTCATCTTGAAGTCAGAAAAATATATCGGGACACGTGCAGACCAGACAGCCGCTTATTTAATCATAAACTTGCTTATTAAGGACATGCAAGGAATAAGCGAAGAATAAATATGGGGCATGCCAAGGGGTGGAGTGCATTAGAGAGAACGAAATAGCGACTCCTCCTCTCCATCTCCAACATTGCCGCAAAAAGCTTTCGTTTCGAATCCACGCTTCGAATCAAAACTTCAACACCAGCCTGCCTTTCAAGTGAGGATCCATGTACATCTGGGGCAAGTCTGGCACCTTCTCTAATGGCACTGTCGTGATATGAGAGCGGATGCCAAACTTGTCCACGCAGGCCAACATGTCATCAGTCTCCGACTTAGTAGAGACCAAGGATCCTTTGATCGTTTTCTCCTGGAATATGACATCGAAAGCGTCAAGCTTCCATCCGTCCACTGGTAGTCCAAGAGGTACACAGACTCCGCGCGGCCTCAAAGCCTTCGTGCTCCATTGGATTGCTGAGTTATGATCCGTGCAGACTACGATGGCGGCAAGGCCTGCTCCCCCGGACCATTTTTTGACTTTCTCTAATGCATGATCGTCAAATTCGCTCAGGACTAGATCAGCCTTCAAGGGAAATCCCTGGGCTAAGTCTTTCCCTTCGATGCGATTATCGAGTGCGACAACAGGATGGCCAATCGCTTTTGCGAACTGTACGGCCAGAGTGCCTAATCCACCGATTCCGATGATTCCAACCGGTTCAGAAGGTTTAGCGCCGCCAGCCTTGATACCATTCCAGACCGTCGCCTAAGGATGCATCCATCAGTGTCAAGTCCCAAGTTACTCAGTGGAGTCAACTGTACGTACACCTGCGCACATGAGTGGTGCCGCTTGTTCAAAGGGGATCGAGTCTGGAAGCAGGACTGTCGTCGCAGGGTCTGCGATGAAATACTCGGCCATACCACCATCGTTGTGGAGCCCAGCCGTCTCATTGTTCTCGCAGAATCGGACGTCATTGGTGGCTTTGCATCCTTCGCAGTGATGACATTGGTGCTTAAACAAAAGGGAGCCCACACGCTGTCCCACCTTCCATGGATCTTTGACTTTAGATCCAACGGCGACAATGGTCCCAACTGGCTCGTGGGAAGGCACCAAAGGAAGCTTTGAACCGTATACACCCTCCCACACTTGGTAATCTGTATGGCAGAATCCGGCGGCTCCCATTTTCAGAAGAAGATCATTTTCGCCCAGCTGTGGAACCGGGATCTCTCGAATTTCATACTTCTTTTTGAACTGTCCGAATTTCATAAGCGCAGTATACAACATGTTAGTGAGGATATTGAAGGCATGATACCTCAATCAGTTGAGCAGCTTTCATCGTTTTGGGAATTGATTCAGCCATTGCGGGTCCTGGTCTGCGGAAGCTCAACTACCTGCTTTAGTCGCAGCTTGTTATTGCGGGCACAGTCTTTATAGGCCTCCTGCTCGCAAGTCATGGCTCATCCATTGCAATTACGGTCCATTGGCACAACAGACGTCATGTTACGTGGGCCAAGCTTCGTCGGCTGGTTAACAATGGCGCTACGTGGTTTGGGATGCAACACAGCCAATATTACGAGCTGTCCGGAGTTAAGATTCAGATCCTTGTCTCATTTGTCATTGCATTGCATCGTTTTTCTCAGTGTTCTTGGTTCTCCAGCTCCTCGCACTCACTTGGTTACATAATTCCCCATTTGAGCTATTAAACCCATACGTGTCTTTAGCCTTAGGAATCATTACGACTAAGAGCAAGAGATATTCCTCTTCTCCACGGGCGAACGATTTCCATAGTTCCACTTCACATTCAGCTCTTCTTTCTCCATATCGTCGATCCGCATCGGCTGCTGGCACTTACAACCTGATTTGAAAGATGGACAGTTCAACCGAAGTCATTGTCACAGCACTCTATCGAAAGACCGAAAATTATAGATTCGACATGGATTACTGGCTCAAGAACCACATCCCACTGGCTCGAGAAACCTGGGGAAAGCACGGTCTGACCAGCTGCACTGCCTGTGGAATCGAGGATTCTGAATACTTCGCGAAGGCAGTCATTACGTAGACGAGTATGGATGGGTTGAACGCAGCTCTTACAGATGAAGCCACAAAGAAGATCAATGACGACTATGGAAATTTCACCAATCTCCAGCCTATCATGATCGTTGGAAAGGTATTGAAATGAGCCGGGATCGCAAGTTGTCTTCATCGCCTGAGGTAAATGGAATCTTTGCTATCAATTTCTAAAATAATGCAAGCATTATGAGGACGAGCTAACGGTAGGATGCAACCAGCTCAACTGTTTCTCCGAAAAGGCGACTATCGACGGGTTTGGAATCTGGTCGAAGCTGAACAATGATGCCTTGACGAAAGTGTATGCTGGGGCGCCTGAAGAGATACTTGCTAAGGGGCTAGAACAACGTCAGCGAGATAAAACCCATCAAAGAAGTTTTTTAAAAAGATATTCCTGACCTTCCGCATACGCCGCAAAATTGCCTCTGTTTCGTGTTAGCCTGTCCTCAAACGCTATCAGGAGCTCCGCCATTACTGTCAAGGTATTCCCGCTTTGAACATTGGTGTCGAGGTATTCCTTCAAAACACCTTAGGGATCTTTGAATGTTGCCGCATCTCTCTTGACGATGAAATTGACAGAACACGCTAGGGCACATGTCAGCAAGCTTGGTGGGCACACGGTGTTGTTCTCCTTACGGCCACCAGACCGACGGCAGTTGTCGCTGATGTGGGAATTAGTTACTTCTAAAGCAAATAATCCGTTAAATCTATGCCTACCAAAAGCAAATCTGGGTGTGTTCAGGGAGACTTGAGAGGGCCACATGGACTCTCCCACAATTGCATGAGCCTTCCGGCATCGTGATGATAATATGGAAATGATCCTTTGTTTGGGACTTCAATTCAATATCTCTAAAGTAAAACTATGAGAGTCTTGGGCGAAAGCTAGCAATATTTATCGCCTTGGTCAAGATTCCAGATCGTCCTCCTCGTTCTCCTTTTGCCGTTTGCTGTGCTGTGTACAGGAAGAGATGGCTGTACAGAACCTGCAAATACGAAAGGATATGCCTGATCACAAATCTTGGCACATATCTTGGCCGACGGTCGAACACATATACTCTTTAGCTGAAGGCTCTTCAACTTGAGTTGCTACCAATCGGGAGCATACGATTGTTTTCAGGATTTCTTGTGAGGGTTGAAGTGCAGAAGGACCCTGAAACTTCCCAGTCTAGCTTAGTCAATCGGCTACGGACGAATCAGGTATTCGATTCCACCATACCATGCTCATTTCTTACTAGTTCCAACTTCAGCTCTGTCGCGAAGCTCTCTTATTTCGCACGACTCTCGGTCACGCCCAGATCCTCTTGTGCGTTTGCAGTTAATGCTGCTATATCTCTGTAGACCTCTTGCAGCTTAACTCCGCCGCTAGATGCCAGGCGATCAGAGAAACTCATTGAAAGATGCGCCCATTCTTTCCCCACTGTTTTACCATGTTCTGATTGGACACGCATCTGAAGCATTTCGCGGCGACGACTCGAGTTCTTCGTAGGAATGAGTGTCATTTCACCCTCAGCGCTTCGTCAGCATATTCTCCTGCTTACTCGAGCAATGCTCCAAACCAGCAACATTTCCGTGGGCTGAGATGGAGCCCACCTTGTTTCCCTGAACGCCCTCCACAAAGTCGCCGAAGTCACACTGGCTTAGCAGGGATATGCCAGCAACCTAGTTGAATATGATACCTGGAGACCCCGGAGTTTCTGAGTTGTGGTACAAGACTGGAAAGCTGATCGAAGTTTGGATGGCATCTATTCGCGGAGAATTACTTGTCGTGGCCCGGGCTGCATGCTGTGAACGGTGTGAACTCAGGCCGAGCCATATCCGCTCCAGTTTCAATCGTAATTTTTCCATTGAAGATTCATACGTCTCGTTTGATTAATGCAAAAGGTTGATGCATCCATTACTGGCCTATTTCGGTCTGTTAGCTGCAAGCAGAATCCATTGCTGTCAAGGAGAAGTATATACTTGCCCGTTAATCAAGTACGTCCTGTTTCTCGAAGAGCCCAGGCAATGCAATCGTGCCATTCTGGTGGGAGAGCTTCACGGACAGCATCTACAGTCTCCTCGCCCCATCCTTGCATCCAAATATTGTCTCGTAGCCAATATAAAGCGACCGCATAGTTGGCTAGAATCGCGAGCGCTAGAGGTTCTCCAACGCATACCATTTCCCAGAATTCGGTTGGACTCAAGATTGGAAACAATGTCAGTGTTAATTGTGCTCGTCCATATGTAACTGCAGCAGAGAGGTTGTTTCTCAATGTCTGAATGGCCGAAGTATATATGTCTTTCTCTGTGGCAGTCGAGACTACCAGCGATGTGCGCTGCAGGAGCTTAGATAGCATATCCTCAATCTCGTCCGGGAGCCTCTCCGAAGGAGGGATGGGTAACAGTAACACAGACCAACGGCTTCGTAGCAGTGCCTCATGGTCCGACTTGACGATGACAGCCGATCGACGGAGAAGGACCAGAACTTGATGAATGTTTGCGATAGGGTCCATCCCGGACTCGGAAAAGCGCTGGATTCCAAACGAATAAAATGTAACGATACAGGAGCACGCGAAGGCCGCGTCGAACCTGTTGGCCCCCTCAGATTTGATAGCCGCAATGTTGGAAAGGAATGGCCGAAACAAAGCGATGCCCAGACCATGGTGGTGGATAGCCGACATTGTGTATTTCTGGCGTGATATATCACATAGCGCAAAATGCAGTGCACTTAAACTCAGAAGACCATGGAGGAGAAAATCGTTTTCCAAGGCGAGCTCCGTGACCCAATCGCTCCAGAGGGATTGATCTCGGTCTTCGGGTATAGTAATGTCAGAAATACTTTTCGATGTGTGCAGAGTCCAGTGGGCCATCAATCTCAACCGCTCCCGTTCAACATCCGTGAAATGAGCTTCGACATTGGGTTGTTCAGTACTTGGTGTGGAAATGGCAAATGATCCTGGATCTCCAGACGAGTCATTGCTGTGCTCCTTGGAGGTACTGGATGGGTTTGATCCGCTGTCAGCCGAATTGGTATCTGTTTGTTCTTTCTGGCCTTCCACATCTTTGGCGGGGATGAATATCCAGTCGGAGGGTTGATCAATCAATGAGCAGTTTACTCCTATCCTCTCGCATCGACCACACTTCGGTCTATTCTCATCACACTGCACTAGTCAATGTTGAGAACGCAGAGGTAAAGACACACACACCTTTGTTCGATTTTTCTTGCACTGTAGACATCCATGACGACTCTTCGAGTGAAATCGTCTTTGGGACATGATGCGAATTCTTGCTTTGATTAATTCATGGGTACTCTATGCTTTTGGAGGACTAGATTGGTTTTAAGAATCCTCGAAATGAGAATGACTCTAGCTTCAAGAACCTATGAGCGTGAAATCTTGGATGCTGATCTTTCGACGTTGTGGTTTGAAAGGGCTGTTCAAGGGGTGTGCAATCACAGCAACTTATTAAGGCAAGCTATAATCGGTGTCCTCGGATGGCGATACCGATGATTTCGGCTGCTTTCATGGATCGTGCCATTCACGGAGGACGGTAAGGAAATGTGGTGATGTCGCGGCCGTAACCACGTCGTAAGAGTCCGCCGGCCAAATTCGAGGAATTCACACGATCGCGCTGATCCCAAAACGGCAATCTGTACGCTATACGAGATCTATATACGAATCTGAGCTAGCGCGCCCCACTTACTGAGTATCTATCAGCGAATGATATGCCTCATCTTTGTTTAAGCTCTCGATGCTCGTTCTTCAAGACTGTCTGCTCCAGATCTTTCATGGTAATTATATTAGGGTTTGAGCATATAAATTCCCTTGGTGACGCAGCCATGCTCGGCTGTTTCCCTCATTCTCAAATGCAATACACTTTCCGACAACTACTTCTTTCACAATGGTCAAGCTGAACGAGGTGCACAGTTTGAATACAGCCGTGGTCCAAAGTCGGCCTCTGGTTGCTGTATTTTTTAGTACGGGAGGCATTGCGTCTTATACTCTTCGCGCGTTGGCCACTGCTTCTGCGGCCAATGGAGGCAAGGGATTTCGCGCATACATGGTTGGAAGAAAGGCGAAACCAGCTGAAGACATCATCTCCGAATGCAGTGCCATTTACCCGCAAGGCCAGTTCAAGTTCGTCAAGGCTGACGACCTTTCCCTCATACGAACTGTCGATCGGGTCTGCGCTGAAATCATTCAGCTGGAGAAGAAGGAGGGCCAGGATGCGAGAATCGATTATTTGATGATGGCTCAAGGAGGTTCAATTTTTCTTCCACGGAAAGGTATGTTTGAGGTAGGGGTTGTTGATACACTTCTGACAATCTCACAGACACTGCGGAAGGAATTGACGTCACCATGTCTCTGATGTACTATTCCCGCATGAGGATAATCATGAAGTTGCTTCCACTGCTACTAAAGTCCACTCTCCCCGCAAGAGTCGTTTCGGTCTATGCCGCGGGAATAGAAGCGAAGCTGTACCCAGATGACCTGTCGCTCCGTGATTTGTCACACTACAGCTACTCTCAAGCCCGATCACATATGGTTTATATGCACACCTTGTTTCTAGAAACCCTAGCCGAACAACATCGTGGGAAGCTCGGTGGCCTGATCCACATTTTCCCTGGTCTCGTACTAGGGCCCGGCTTCTCAAATCCTGAATTACCGAGATGGTTCAGGATAGTTTGGCACTGGATTTTTGTCCCTCTCTTCGGGCGGTTAGTTACTGTCAAGCCAACTGACTGTGGTGAGAGGATGCTCTCTCTTGCATCCCCTCGCTATCCGCCGCGACCGGTTGACGGGTCAAAGAGCCAGAAGACCGAGGAAATTGCCATTGGGACAGATGGGGGAGCTGGCACCGGAGTATACTCTCTCACTTGGAATGGAGAGAACAATCTGAACGCCAAAGCTTACGAGAAATTCAACAAAGATGAGATGAGGAGAAAGGTGTGGGATCATACAACAAAGGCGTTTGATGCCATTGAGGCAGGCAAAATCTTTATAGAGTGAAGTGGTAATTGGAATAGTTGTTTCATAGCACTAGTATGCTGCTTTTTTAATCTACAGGCGCCAATGTCAAATTGAATCCTTTAATCGTAATTCGTGAAATCCAATTTTCACTCATCTCATGCTGAAAATCCGTTCCAACATCACCTGATCAAGCGGTAAGGCCGTAAAATGCGAATGTCAGCCGTCGACTTGCGTTTTCTTCCACTAAATCTTCTGCTTCATCGATCATGAGCCAAAGGATGGTATGGGAATGCCCAAGCCCAACACCTTAGTCAATACCACCCCAGTAGAAGCATTGATGCTGCTCACATGCCCAAGCAATTGGAAGATAATCGAAATGAAGCCTAGGAGCTGAGCCAAAAGACCGCTGGAGTTGGAAGGAAGAGGCAGCGAGTTGACGAAGCTAAGGTCCGATTGCGAGATGCCCGAAACAGCGTCGGCAATGGCGTCCGTTGAGTTGAGAGCGGCCAGCGATCCAAGCTGAGGATTCATTAGCGGCAGCATACCCATCAGAGCAGCGAGAGCAGGAGCGTTGATGATTGCTGGCATATCAAGAAGCATATTTGGGATCAATGTCGACAGGGTCGTCTGTAATGCTGAGAGCTCATCGACGCCGCCTCCTGACGACAAAGCTTGAACGAAGGAACCTAGGCCTCCGCCATTTTGTTCAACTCCACTCAAGATGTCCCCCCAATACGGAAGAACATCAGGGGTTGCTACACCGAGGTCACCGGCCCCGCCCAGGGCGCTCGTGACTGGGAGATTGTTGGCTCCTCCCAAACCAAGACCGACATTGTCCCGCTTCGATAGGTTCTCCTCTTTTATTTCCCTCTTCTGAGTCGGAACGCCGCTGCTCAGAAGGCTCGTCAGATCCGCTGGATTTTTGGCGATTTCAAACAACATCATTGCCGCCAAAGCGGACCCCATTGCTTGATTAGGATTGGCGACAGTTCCGATGAGGCTAGTGACAACATTCAGAAGTTGTGCTGGCAAGATTGCGCTCAGCGAACTGAGGATGTCGGAAGCAGGTGCCAAAGCTGAAGCGAGACCACCGGGGATGGGCAGATTCCCGAGTGCTCCAGTCGAGGGCAAACCGTCTGTCAAGCCTGAAGCTGCAGAGCCACTTCCGAGGCTAGAGACACCAGCCCCCAAGCCCACCGCGGTACCAACAGGTGCGAGCGCTAAACCGGAGGCCCCCCCAAGGCCGTCATTAGAGATTTGGCCCGCAGCATTGGCTACACCGCCGTTCGCCGCCGACGTTGTGAGTTGAGTCAGTCCGCCCAAAGGTGTATTCTGAGTGAGACCGTTCACCGGATCAGTGACTCCATTGGTGGCCTGGCCGACTGTGTCTAAAACGCCTCCAGCAGCAGTTACGGGTGAATTGCTTCCTCCGACTACGGGCAGTCCATTCGCAGCTCCGCCCACAGCCCCCGCCAATCCCGCGACAGGAGCTGCAGCGCCAATCCCGGCTCCTATCAACGCATTACCCACAGCACCTGGTACATCACCAGACGTTGCTCCAGAGGCTGCACCAGTGACTGATCCCAATAATGCTGCTGGATCAGCTGCACCGCCGAGAGATCCCAACGCGCCCGTTAATGGAGCGGCTGCACCGGCGGCTCCAGTGACAGATCCCAAGCCTCCTGCTGCTGGAAGTGCACCAGTGAGAGCTCCCAAGCCTCCTGCTGCTGGAAGTGCGCCAGTGACACCTCCTAGGCCTCCTGCTGCACCAGTGACA